>CM052542.1:15892862-15976347 GCA_028533065.1 Trachops cirrhosus | reverse complement strand
GGGGAGGAGGAGAGTGGGGGAAAGATACGAAGACTAAGTAGCCAGGAAGGTCGATAGAAAAAAGACAGGGGGAGGGCACGAATCGTATGGGAAATGTAGAAGCTAAAGAACTTATGACACATGGACTGAAGTAAAGGGGGGGAATGTGGGTGAGAGAGGGTGTTCAGGGTGGAGGGGAATGAAGGGGGGATAATAGGACAACTGTAATAGCATAATCAATAAAATATATTTTAAAAAATAAATAAATAAATAGACTGTGCTCCTAACCACTATTCCAAACATCCTCCCTCATAACCACTATTCCAAACGGCCTCCCTCATAGGAGAGGGACGCTGTCTGGCACAAGGTGGGAACAAAATAAACGTTGCTAAATACTTAACTCTGTTGAATTGAGTCAAATCCCGCTTTGGCTGCACTTTCCCCTGGACTGTGGTTTGTCCCTCTCCAGTTCATCCCGCCTGTGTCACCAGCCCATGTGACACACACACCCCCTGGGAGCCCCACTTAATTCCTGCTGACCTGGAATGTGTCTTCGCAGCACTCCTGTAAACTGGGAGGGGCTCATGGGTGATAAATTCTGAATCTGGAAGCAGCCCAAAGGTCTTTGTTTGCACTAACGCCGACACCAGCTGGAACTCTGGCCAAGGGAGATGCTGTCTGCTAGGGGAGGGGAAATGTGTGAGCCTTCCCATCCTCCCCCATCCAGAGGAGTCCAAGGTCTAGGGCTGCAGTTTCCCATCTTGAAGGTATCGCTCATCCTTTGGTGATAAAAGCACTTCATTGCGAGCCTCCTCACAGCATAACAGCCTTACGGTTAGATATTTGGGAAAAGCGCCGGGGGGTCTGGATCCACCAAACTCACATTCCTGCTTGGAAACATTTTTTTCCCCAAAGTTACTTGTTTTCCTTTTACCAAGCAGTGGATATGCGCCAAGTGTTGTACTGAATGTATCATGTGTATTATTTAATTCAAGATTTCTCAACCTTGCGGCTGTTGAGTCTTTGGACCGCATGATTCTTTGACATGAGGGACTGTCCTCTGCACCGCAGGATGCCCAGCACCATCCCTGGCCTCTACTAGATGCTGGTAGCACCCTCTCTTTTACACTGACCAAAAAATGTCACCAGACTTTCCCAAACATCATGTGCGGCAAAATCACCGCAGGGTGAGAACCACCTGTCTCATTCAATATACCCCACAAGACACTGAGGCTGGGGAAAACAGACCAAGACAGACTGTTTAACAGGTCGCCACTTTGGTAGCACACCTAAGCATAGAAGGAAGATCTAGAAGATAAAGTCTACAAAACACAAAAAACAGTAGTGCTCTGTAGGGGTGAATTATTAGCAACTTTTATTTTTCTTATTTCTGCTTATTTGTATTTTCAAAAAGATAATGAATAGAAAACATCTCTTTTTTTCCCCTTTCTGATTCCCCAAAGGAATGAAATTTACTTACAGGAAATATATGTAATAAAATAGTGAACAATACATTAAAATTTTTAATGTTAGGCCAGCATTGGCACATAAATCACTAAAACTGGTTCAAGAAATCAGAAACAGACTCACACTGTTTAGTCAACTGATTTTCAACAAAGGTAACCATGTAGTTGAATGGAGGAAGGATAGTTTTTTCAAGAGATGGTGCTGGAACAACTGGACATTTGAAGGAAAAGAACGTCTACCATTACTTTACACCATATACAAAAATTAACATGAAGTAAACCATGAATCTAAATGTTAAAATTTCTGGGAAAGGAAACCCACAGGAGGACATATCTATGACCTTGGACTAGGTAAGTTGTTTTTTTTTTTAACACAAAACTCCTGAATCACAAAAGAAGAAAAAAATGATATATTGAGATTCATCAAAATGAAAATCTTCTGCTCTTCCAGAGAATGAAAAGACAAGCCATAGGTTGGGAGAAAATATTTGCAATTCATATATCTACAACATACAAAGAACTCTTACTACTTAAAAATAAGAAAACAAACAGCCCAATATAAAAATGTCAGCAAAATATTTAAAGAGACATTTCAACAGATATACAAGATATAAAAATAGCCAATAAGTACATGAAAAGCTCAACATCATTAATCATCACAGGAATACAAATGAAAAAATCATGAGATGCCATTATACATCCACGCAAATGGCTAAAATTAAAAAGGCTGGCAATGTCAAATGTTGACGAGAATTCTGAGCAACTGCAACTCTCCTATACGTTGTTGGTAGGAATACAAAGTGGTATGCCACTTTGGAAAATGATTTGGAAATTTCTTTCTTTTTTTAAAAAATTTTTCTACTGCTGTTCAAGTACAGTTTTATGCCTTTTCCCTCCACCTGGAAATTTCTTATAAAATTAAATATATGCTTCCCATATGTCACAACAATTCACTTCTATGTTTTTACCCAAGAGAAATGAAAACTTATGCCCACACAAATAGCAGCTTTATTCATAATGGCCAAAATCGCAAACACTCAAATGCCAATCAGCTGGTGAGTGGGTAAACAAACTGTGATGTATCCACACAATTGTATCCTACTAAGCAATGAAAAAGAATGAATGACTGATACACACAACATGACGAATCTCAAGCACTAAGCTGAGAGCCAGCCACAAAAGATTACACAGTGAATGCTTCCATTTATGAAATTCTAGAAAAGTTAAAACTACAGTGGCAGATCGGTGAGTGCCGAGGGATGGGGTTGGGGGAAGAAGTTAACATATTGAGAGGAGGGGAGATTAAAATATTTGATATCATGATTGTGGCTCATGATTATGGTGATGCTTATATAACTGTGTACATTGCTCAAACCTCAATGAAATGTACACTTAAAATGGGGAAATTTTACTCCATGCAAATTATACTTCCATAGGACTCACTTAAAAGTTTTTGATGCCATGACAAACCTATTGGAATGACTAAAATGAAAAAGACCAACCCATAGCAAGTGTGGAAGATATGAAGCTACTGGTGGTCTCGAACGTTGTTGCTGAGTGTAAAACATCACAACCACTTTAGGGAACTGTTTAGCAGTTTTTTTGTGACTTTACATATACATTTGTTATACAACCCGGAAATTCCACTATTAGGTGTTTACCAAGAGAAAAGCAAATATATGCCCTCAAAAACACTTATAACTGAATATTCATAGCACCTTCATTTAAATAGCCCCAAAATAGAAACAAGCCAAATATCGACTAACTGGGGAATGAGGAACAACTTGTGCTATATTCATACAACGAAGTAACACTCAGCTACAAAGAGGGAAGACCTACCGATGCGGCAAACTCACGAATAACTGTTAAAAACATTATGCTGAGCAAAAGAAACCATACAAAAAAGTACCTACTTTATAATTCCATTTATATGAATTTATAGAACAAGCCAACTAATCTGTATAGAATGCAAAACTAAAAGGAATGGCAAAATAGGTCCATTGAAGATATTCGAGCAGGAGAATTACAGATACAAGACTGCATTTGAGGAGATGACTTAAGACTTGTTTGATGGAATTAAAACAATAAAACTCACTGGTTTTCTTTCTCATATAATTTGTTGATTTTTTTTTGCATTTTAAAACATATTAAGAAGTGTTTTTAAGGAGTTTCTATAATTTATCCTGATACCATGGTCCAGGCACTGTTTCAGCATTAACCATCTTAGATTCAGAGCAAACACTTCTCCAGCTTATTTTCTATTTCTTTCTTTGATATAATAATTGTCTTTCTATTCAACAGGAGACCTCAGAACAGAACTTGATCTTGATCATTTCTCCCCATTTATTCCTTAAGGTGACATCTCTTTGAAGTTTCAGAATCATCCTTAATTTGTGTATCATGAAATTAAAAGAAGAAACCAGAAAAATTGAATAAAGCCTATCGATCCCTACTTTTTTTCAAATGCCTTTTCTTCAGAAATGTTTAAATTACAATAACTTAAAAATATTGCCTTATACTCATATATAAGTCATTGCCTCTCAAGAAGCAATCAGGCTATCCAAAGCAAGTATAGTTTTAATCAATGGCCAAACTCTCTTTACTAAATGGACAAATTATGATTATCACTAATTCTTTTCTCCAATTAGTTGTCAGTTTATCTGATGGCTGCTGCAATCATTAGCAAATGCACTAGCATGAAAATAGTGTCTTAAGTGTGGTGAAGTGACTCGTTTTGTTACATTTGCTTTTGTTTTAATTTTTGAATGCACAACTTTGTGGTTTGCTAATAAAGAAATGAGTGATTAGCAACAACAACAAACTGACCTGTTGTGACAGAAAGCAGAGAGTGCTTGTCTGGGGGACGCAGAGAGGCGGTTCGGGGGCTCATCTGGTGGTGGTTGCATAGGTGTGTACTTCTATCAAAACTCATTGAACTGCATGCACTTAAAATGTGTGTGTGTATTGCATGCAAATTGTATTTTCATAAGTTTGATTTGAAAGGAACTATAAATCAGGGTAGGGACATGCCCCTTAGAGGAGAAGAGAGAATAAACCTCTGAGAGGTTGGAGGGTCTTGCTGTGGTTGGTTTGTGACTCTTTCTCTTAGCTTTATTTCCCCAAAATCTAACCGATTTTTAAGGCTTATCTGAAATGCCACAGCTTCTAGGCTTCCCCAGCCCACAGAGATTTACCTTTAAAGTCAATGTTAATTCTGCACATTGATATTAAAAATCCTCCATAAACAAGTACAGTGTTTTCAGTGTGTTAAGTGTTTTCAGCTCATTATCTCAGCTGATTCTCACCTTAACCACCAACCAGTCAGGACAAGGATTATTCTTCCCACTTTAGAAATGGGGAGAGTAAGGCTCAGGAAGGAATGTAACTTACCTAACTCTTACAGCCACAAGTTGGAACAGAGCCCAGGCTAGTACCTGAGCCTCTGAAGCTCCTTCCCCTGTACTGCAGTGGAGTGGTGGGTGGAGATAGCACTAGCCAAAATGTCTAGAACTTCTGCTAATTTGCTTGGGAAATTCCTGGGCAATATCGATATTGCTAGACCTCGGCTGCCACAGCTGTAAAAGGGGTAAATCCCTGCCCTGCCCATGTACTAGGGTTGTGATCAGGATTGCCTAGAATAGTCCCTGGATGATACGTTATCAATTAACACTTATTGCAATTAACAAGCACTTACTGAGCACTTACTCTGGGACTACCGTAGACACAGGGGATACAACAGTGAACAAGGAGACAGGCAAGAAACAATAATGATCACAGCAGGTGCTAAAGAGAAGAGAAGTGGAAGGGAGTGGAGCCAGGCTGAGAAACAAGGGTCTGGTCCGGACTTTGACGAGACAAGATTGAAGGTGAGAATTTAAGGTTTGGAAGAGCTCGTCCCACGCAGGTCTGGGAGAAGAGCACTCCAGGTTGTGGGAATTCAGTATTATCTTGCATTTCACAACCTTGCTTTCACAGATGTGGGAACTGAGACTGTTAGTCTAAGAAGATGACATCGACCCAACCGCTGTCTTCCACAAAAGGGAGGAACTAAGTTCACTCAACAGGCTCTCTGTAAGCATATTCTCATTTGACCCTGACAATAATAGATTTTTATGGTAATGTTCTCATTTTATTAAAGAAAGCTATCCAAGATCATGTACTTGGCTCTGTTTATTTATACTGTGCCTCATTCCAGATGGACCTGCACTCAGATTTGAGCCTCATCTGTCTGGTTCCAAAGTCCAAGCTCTTTCCCCAACAGCAGACTGACACTTGAGCGTCTGAGAGAGAGCTGGCAGCATAACAGCCAGCCAGCCAGCCAGGAAGAGACCGAGCAGAGGCCCAGCCCAAAACACGGGGAGGCTGTTATTTCGGGAAGACTGCTGCCAGGACATAGCCCTAGACCAGGCACCCTAGAGGATGCAAGCGTATACTCCACACCTATTTTATTTATTCAGCCCCTGCCACATGCCAGCTCCTGCCCCAGGCCTTGGAGATAACGCAGTGAACACTCTGGACAAAAACCTCTGCCTTCACGAAGGGGCTTGCTATCGAGTGGGGAGATGAGCAAGCCACACGAATGATTATAATATTAGACAGAAAAAAATGCCTTGGAAAAACAGAAGCAGCCCTGACCAGTGTGACTCAGTTGGTTGGGCATTGTCCTGCAAAGTGAAAGGCAGCACATTTGATTCCCGGTCAGGGCATATCCCTGGGTTGCAGGTTTGGTCCCTGGTTCGGGCGTGTATGAGAGGCAGCCGGTCGAAGTTTCTCTCTCTCTTTCTCCCTCCCTTCTGCTCTCTCTAAAAATAAATAAACAAAATCTTGAGAAAAAAGCTGAAGCAATTGATAAGCTTAGGTCAGAGGAGGAAGATGTGTGCCCTGGGTGGGAATGGGAGTTTGAGGACCATTTTGGATGAGAGGACTTTGGAGTCCAGGTTCAATTATGCCCATCTGTAAAATGGAGATAACAGGCAATACTAGGCTCGACTATACGGGGCCGTTGTGAGGGTTAAATGAGGTCGTGAAGTCATGCCTGAGAAGTACCCAGTGGAGTACCTGACGCCCAGGAAGTCCTCAGTAAATCCCTCTACTTTGTCCACTTCTCCTACTATCTGTGGTCATAGTCAGTCTGGGCTGCTATAACAAAAATACCTTAGACCGAGTGGCCTAAACAGCAGAAACTTGTTTCTCACAGTTCTGCAGGCTGGGAAGTCTAAGATCAAGGTATCAGCCAATTCAGTGCCTGATGGGAACCTTTGTCTTTGTTATGTCCTCACATGGCAGGGAAGGAGAGGGAGGGAGCTCTCTCCTCTCTCTTCTTATAACGTCCACATTCCCATCGTGAGGACTTCACGATCACGACCTCATCACCTCCCAAAGGCCCCATTTCCAAATACCATCACGCTGGGAATTAGGGTTTCAACATATAAACTGGAGGGGGACATGAACATTCAGTCCATTCCATCTATTTTGTAATGAATAGTAAAATCTCCTTTGAAGACTTCTCATTGCCCACAGGATAAAGTCCAAGATTCTTAACACACCCTGCCAGGCCAAGCCAGATCTACCTCGGGCTCCCTTCTCAGCCTCACCCTTCCGCACGTCCTCTCTGCTCTCCCTCCTTATCAGGCAGTGAAGCTCCGCATCTTCTCCCAGGCTGTCTCCTCTGCCGGAAATCTTTGTTCCACACTCCCTTCTTCCCTCCCATCCTTGCCCCATCTTTTCTTATCTTTCAGGTCCGGGGTATTTCTCTGGGAACTCCCACTCTGAATATGGGGGTTCCCCTGCTGTACTCTCTCATTCTCCCTGTGCCTTTTATTCGCCCAGGACTCATCACAAGTTTTTGTGCGATGTTTGTCTTTTCCACTGGACTTCCAGGGCCAGCACTATGTCTGGCTCCTTCACTGCTGTACTACCAGCAGCTGGCAGTGTCTGGGACCAGATAAGCACTTGATAATGTTGGCATGAACAAAGAAAAGGGGTTCCTTCTTGACATGTGAGTTGAGCTACTCAGAATTGGGACAGAAGGTCAAGGCTCCCCTCAACTGGAACCAACAGTGAGGTCCGGGTGATTCAGACTGGAGGGGAAGAATTTCTCTGCTGTAACCATGGTTATATGACATAGGTTGAGACAGGGGTTTTTTCAGGACCAGGGGCATCACACACAGGCTGACTTGAGAGAAGACGAAGCGCTCAGGCAGTGTATTTAACCTTCTCCCCAGAGAGGGGAAGTGACTTGCCCACAGTCTCTGGCCCTGGGAGTGAGAACTTATTCTGTCCCTTTGACCATTGCGGCTGTTGCCTCCGACCTCAGGAAGAGAAAGTCAAGACACAGAGAGGTGACAAACCATGAAGAGGATCTGAAGGTCCAGGCTTGTGAGACCTCAAGCAAGTCATTTTGCCTCTCTGGTCTTGATTTCACCATCTGTATTAAGTGTCTTAGGTCAAGTACCTTGGTAAGCAGACTCTGAGACGGAGATCTGCATTCAGGGGGTTGGTTTACCAGGGACGATATCATAGGACAGTGCAAAGCAGGGCTGAACGGGAGAAATCGGGCTGCATCGCCAGCCTCGGCTGATCCTGAAGGGAGCGCTAGAGCTGGGATAATGCTTTAGAGTTGTTTCAAATGGAGCTAAAGGGGCCATGCCTTGGTACACCCATGACTCTTCAACCAGTCATTGCAGGCAGACTGCCTGGAGGCGGCATAACCATAAGCTAGGTAGCTCCCTTTGATCCAGGGCAATTCCCAGAAAGGGACTGAGCTGAGGTTGTTCCCAGTGGACTGGGAGTGTGGGAAGGAATGGGAGCCACAGTCTGGGTTGTGCACCCCAGCGTCCATTACAGAGGAATGTACATGAGCAGTTTTCTAACTGCTCCATGGAGCCCTCGGGTTCCAAGAAGGTGCTTCAGTGGGTGGGAAAGTGCTCTTCCTGGGTGTGTTTTAGTTTCTGCAAAAATTCGACATATTTCCTTGGAAGAAAAAGCTCTGTTGCTAGATTGTAAACACTCTTAAGGAGCCTCATACTTCTGCTCTGAAGAACTGATCACAATTATAATTTCCATAATTAGTTGTGTAATGATCTAATGTGTGTCTCCTGCACCAGACAGTAAATGCCAAGAGGGGAGGAGCCATGCCTATTTTGTTCACTGCTCCATGCCCAGAGCATTTACATATTCTGCGCACAACACCAATGGAATGAAAGCGTGGCTTGGGTATCAGAACCCCAGGGAAGCTGTTAAAGATGCAAATTTCTGAGCTCCACCTCCAACCACTGGTCCTCTAGGAGAGTCTAAGACACAAAAAAGTTTGTGAATCATATCTTCATTCCACTTTTGCTAGAGCTCCGACGAATGTTTGAAACCGGCTGGAGGAGACTCACTCAGATCCTTTCTACTCATTCTCAGCTGTTCTCCGTTTGAGCATGGCATCAAATGCCAAACAAACAATCGAACCACCAGCAACCTTCTACCAACTGCAACCTGAGTAGATGGTGCCCAGGTCCCAGACTGCAGGTTGCAGAGGTCTAAAATGAATTCATTAGATCCAATCTGGGGTAAAAAGTTTTCAATGCCTCGTGCAAAATGCCTTGAATGTGAATTTTTAAAAAGCAGATTGAGGGTACAGGGAGTTTGGGGACAAAAGTAATACTTTGGAATCAGACAATGGTTCAAACCCTTCCTCAGTTGTATGGCGTTGGGCAGGTATCTGAATACTAAATGGCTCACTAGTGTGCGTGCTGGTTCCCCGAACTGTGGTCAGTGGCTTTCGTGCATTATTAAATCCACACAGCCCTCCTGACTCTAGGTATTAGTTCCAGTGCACAGATAAGGAGACTGAGGAGGGAGAACTGAAGGAACTTGCTTCTGGTCAGACAGACATCACACGTCGAAGCTGGAATTTGAGCCCAGGTTGGTCTGTCAAGTTGGTGTTCCCTAGACTCTCACTTGAGGTTCCTTTTCTACATCTATGAAATGGAACACCACTCCTTTCTTCCAGGGTTGTTGTGAAGAGTGAGATTAAATTTGAAAACATCTGGCAACACCCAGTAATGCTACCTGGAAAAGAAATGAGAGCATTTTGTGCCCGTTTCATGGGAGAGGAAACTTGAGGAACAGTGAAATTACCCCCTGCCACCGCCACATCCACCCGCCCCCCTTGCCACTGGATAAGTGACTGAGTCTGGACCGGAATCCAGATTTTGTGCTCCAAGTCTGATTTACTCTTTCACATCCTCTTGAATTGTAGAAGGAAGACCAAGCATACTGGGAATAGCAAAAATGAAGAGGGTAGAGGGAAAAGAGGACATGAAGTCAGTTGGTGGGGGGGCTTCCTGGAAGAGGCCCTTTTCATTTTATGAAGTGGGGAAAACAGCAGGAGAGGGCTTAACTCTTAGCTACCATGTGGGTTTTCTAAGTTTACTAAAGTTCCTGGTGCCCAGAGAAGCTCAGAAGCTTGACCACTGGCACTGGCATCACTTGGGGTGGGGAGTCACATCTAACTCATTAGGCCTGGTACTGTCTCCTTGGAGCTAGAGAAGCAAGGATGAGAAGCAGATAACCTTAATGTGATGGGGCAGGGTACAGAAGTGGGTCCCCAGAGATTCTCAAACAGCCTCCCTCTGCCACAGGGGGAGCCCAGTAGTGGAAAAAACAGCAACGTGAAATGCCCAGGGTCAAGCAACCCTAGTTGGCATCCCAGCTCCACCACTGACTAGCTCTGTGGTCTCAGCAATGTCATTTTACCTCTGAATCTCAATTCTCTCCAAGAGTTGCTGCAAACTAGAAAAATGGCCTCTAAGTACCCAGTCAAGGACCAGGCTTGGTAAGAAAAATACCTTGGCCATTATTTTTCCATAGTGCCTGACCTGCCACTAATGGGTCAAAGGGCTAGATACCACAGGTACAGAAGTAGAGTTTCAATGCCAACCACTCCCAGTCTGCAGTCACCGGTCACTAGTGCCCAGTAAGGTTGGGGCTAGCAGGTCAGGCCCATGATGCAATCATAGCTTCCTGCTAACAGGTGAACCATGACCCTTAGGAAATGGAAAAACAACTCATTAACAAGGAGTACAAAACAAAACCTTGGTGAACGTTTATTTCTCATCATACAGAACTGGTAGCAAAGCCAAAGACTTCTGTTCTTGAACACTGAATATCCCTCCCCACCCACTTACAGGACATTTACAGAGTCATCATGTCCCCTCTAGAATCCAAACCCCAAGGTTGGGGCATCTTCCCTCTAGCCCAACTTCACCGCAGGGCGGGCTTTGAGGCCTGCGGGGGTGCCGGTCACTTCCCCATGCCTGCATCGGGAAGAAAGGCCGCACACCGACCAGGCCCCTCTCCTGCCCCAGCCCAGAGAGGAGCAGAAGCCAGCAGCACCTTGGCCTTTGCCTTTTTTCAGTCACCTCCAAACTGGGCAGAGGGGTCACACACTGTCAGAAGAAGGGCAAGGGAAGTCATAATTCACAGCTTATCTGCTACAAAAAGTGCCTGGGATCAGTCCTTGGCTGCTTCTGCCTCCAAGCAATCCACCTAAAACTGAGAGGGGACAGAAACTGGATGGTCCTTGGAAGGTAGCCAGGAGACTGACTGTAAGAGTGGGGGGCTCCCTCAAAATCCTTCAAGATTTGTGGTTCACTGCTGGCAGGTTGGCCTGAGAAACCCAGACACGGAACTTAGCCCCACCTCTCGGTTGGCAACGCAGCTTCAGAGATAGAGGTCAAGGAAGTTTGGCAATGTCGCCATGGTCACCTGGCAGCGGCAGGGTCCAAACAAGAACCAGGGGACCTCCTGCCTCTCCCTCTGGGCCATGTGCCATCCAGAAAGGATCAGGTTTTTGGCAAACATCTGCAGCAGAGCCACAGGAGACAGGAGAGTAGGGTGCTGGGCAGGTACAGCTCTGGAGAGAGCAGGCTGCCCCGCCCCCCTCCTCCTCTTCCTCGCCACTGACTGTGGCTCCGGAGGCGAGCCCCTGAAGAGCTTTGAATTTCACCCATAAAGGACCAAAATACAGAGAATTTAGATTCTAATACTTCTTACTCTTCAGAAGGCAAAGTGACCAACAGAGCTACTCCAATTCTTTAGTGATAACCTACTTTTTTGAAGTACTTGGTTGCTCTCGTGGGGCACCAGGTGTGGGAGAGAAGGGCAGGAGGGCAAAAGAGGTCAAAGGAAGTGAAGTAGGGCTGGGGCAATCAGGAAACAAGGGGCCTTCAGGATGCCCGAAAGAACGGCTTTTGGGGAACTGGACGCACAGACCAGCTGTGACGCTGACTTTCACATTGATGGGTGAACGGCAGATGAGAGGTAAATGAAAAAGGAATGAGGGAGGAGGAAAATGAAAGCTGCTTGGAGTGTCAGTTCCTAGACGTGTTTGCCTCTCTCCCTGGGGGCCAGCCAGGGACCTTCCCAGTCCAGGAAGGTCACAGTACTTGCAGAGCCTGGGGCCCACCCCAGGGGCACACGGTCCAAACTCAGCTCATTTTACTTCCTGTGCCCTCTGCCTCTGGGTGTAGGGGCAGGAGAAAGGGCATGGCCCCTGGGGACCTGTTAGTCCTCTTCCAGCTCCCAGGGGCAAAGCTGAGATCCCAGAGATCCTGTCCAGTCCAGTGAGAAAACGAAGGGTGTGGCTTCAAGGCTGCACTGCACACAAAAGCCCACCCCCCAGAGCATGGCGGGCGGGTGTGGGACAGAAAGGGATCAGGTCTGTCTCCAGACATAGAAGTTCTTGCAGACCATGATGTCCCCAGGGTCAGCTGCTCCAGGCCCAGGTCTTGTGCAGGAGTCAGGTCATATATCGAGTGATGGCTCGGAGGGCATAAAGCAGGGCGGCCTGCATGCGGGCCTCCAGGAGCAGCAAGTTCACGTGGACCTGGGGCGCAGATGAGGGCTCGTCAGCGCTGGATGTCAGTTCTCACCACCCCCATCCCCCCCACATTGCTACTGTCCCTGACCACCCACCTCATCCTTCCCTTTCCTAAGGCTCTGAACCATTGGGGTCAATGACTGCTGAGGAATTCAAACATTCGCCTCTACTGTGACTGATCTCTTTATCCCCCAAAGCTAAAAATAAGAGCTACCACTGAGCACCTCTTTGGGAATGGACACTTATTCATTTTCTCATTTCATCCTCTCAGCAGTCTTGAAATGCAGGTTGTATTTATTCCCATTGTAAGAACAAAAAAGCTCAGGGAGGCAGAGTGACTTGCCCAAGGTCACACTGCTACTGAGTTACAGTGTTGCGATTTCACCCCAGGTCCTCCTGGCTGCTATTGGGGACCCTGTGAAGTACATTCCCATCTTATAGGTGACTAAATGGAGTCTGAAATCACAAGTGGAGTCGGGCTTAAGCCCAGGCCAATATGGTCAGGTATCCCACCAGAGTACCGACTCAGACTGGGGCACCTCGTTGGGTCCTGGCCCGTGGGCCCCGCCCCCTCCATTGGCTAGGCTTATGTAGTTCCACCCCATCCCCCCCCCTTGGCCATACCGCACCTTCTCTGAGTGGCGGAAGTGCCTCCAGAAGAGGCTGTACATTCTTCGGGTGGTTTTCTCTGGGTAGCAGGCCACCGTCTTGATATAGATCTTGAGGTTCCGCTCCAGGAGCTGGTTCACCTCCCCGTAGTCATAGTCATCGTACCTAGAGGAGAAGGCCCCAACAGCATTACTCACCCTTGGTTCCAGAACTAGCTCCTCTCCCCTAGCCCCACCCTATGAAAGTAGGAGCAGAGAGTGTGGAGAAAAGGCAGACGGGCGCCTTTCCCTTTGCTCTCTCAGGCACGTTACCCTCTGCCCTTCTCTCTAAGGTCAGGGCCCTTCTTTTGCTTCTGTAACTTGCTTCCTGAACCTACGCAGCCCAGCTGGCTCACTTCTACTCCCTCTGTAACTTTCTCTTATAACTTGGAAAGGAAGGAAGGAAGGAAGGAAGGAAAGAAGGATGGAAGGAAGGAATAGATGGAAGGGAGGGAGAAAAGGCAGAAGAAAGGAAGCAATTAGAAGTTTGGTTCCTCTTGAAAAAATAGCTCATGCCATATATCACAGGCCAAGGAATGCATAGAGAACAAGCATGCTTTATTTGGTACCAACTTTGTACCATGTGCACGTATACTCATGGAACGTGTAACAACTACTGTATACGAAACTACTAGATACAATACACTGCATTCATCAACCTCATTTTATAGATGAAACTGAGGTTCAGAGAAGTAATGTCACTTGCCCTAGGTCACACAGCCGGGAACAGGATTCGAACCTAGCTCTGCCTGGTTCCAAGGTCATATTCACAACTCTACTGTGAAGGCTATGGAAGATGGTGTAGGAAGTCAGTGTAAGTATTATCACTGGAGAGGGAAGAGGGAAAGGGCAAAAAGGAGCTGGTACCCATCTTACAGAGGAGCAAAGTAAGGCTTGGAGAAGGCAATTAACTTGAAGTCAAAAAGTAAGTCAGTGACCAGTCTAGAAGCTGCTTTGCCATTCCCCTGTCCTGTGAGCCAGTGAGTCGTCTCAAATCAGTGAGGGTGGGAAAGACTGTTTGAAAACTGTTGGACAGATTCAGAAGACAAAGGTATAGGATCAAGGATCATCTTGGAGAGTGGAGGAGCCTGGACCTGCGAGCCAGGCAGGAATTAGTCTGTACCCATCCATCTTTGATCTCCGCTGGGTTAGAAACCTGCCAGTGACCAGCAGGATGTCGGCCAATTAAGTGAGCTCAACCCACCCAGCAAAATCTGATTTAAGATAGTAATACACAGAAATACACATCTGTGCCTTTTTAAACATTGGGGGAATTTTCAAAAATAGATTTTTAAAGTTGTTCTTTTTTTTTTCCTCCCACATCTGAGTGTATATAAGACTACACTGGGATATTTCATTTTAATTGATTTTAGAGAGAGAGGAAGGGGAAGAGAGAGAAACATCGATTTGTTGTTCCACTTGTTTGTGCATTCACTGGTGGATTCTTGTATGTGCCCTGACCAGGGACCGAACCAGCCATCTTGGGTTATTGGGATGACACTCTACCCAACTGATTTTTGTTTTTGATGTTTGGAATTGAAACGTTAAATGAAAAAAGCAAGGAAAAAATCATGTGTTCACTAAAATATACTCCTGTTTGAGTGAAATTCATAGGCAAGAAAATCTTGTTTTCATAAATTTATATACGTTTTGGTTATTTGTATATGGAAAAAAGGCAGGAAGGAAATACTTGACAATAATAAGAGCGGGTGGTATCATGGATAGTTTCTATTTTCTTCTTTTTGTTATCTGTTTTCTAAATTTACTAAAAATCCAAGCTGCTTCTCTTTACTAACATCAAATATATATGTGTATATATGTATGTGTGTGTGTATATATATATTTTCTAATGAAATAACCATAATAATTTCAACTATATAAAAAGCAACTACATTAAAAAAAGCAATGGAGAAAAATGTCACATGGTACAGATGTGGTTATAAAGTAGAATTTTGGGAAATTGTTCTTTTTCCTTAATTCTCTGAATTTCCCACAAAGTTATCAGAGTGTGACTTTTTTTAAAAAAAGATTTTCTTTACTTATTTTTAGAGAGATGGGAAGGGAGGAAGAAAGAGAGGAAGAGAAGCATCAATGTGTGGTTGCCTCTCGCGTGCCCCCAACTGGGGACCTGGCCCGCAACCCAGGCTTGTGCCCTGACTGGGAATCGAACCAGAGACCCTTGGGTCCACAGGTTGGCACTCAATCCACTGAGCCACACCAGCCAGGGCAGAGTGTGATTTTTTAAAAGATAAAAAATAATAACAATTATTCTGTGTATATCCTTAACAAGTAATCTCACATCTAGGGTTTATCTGTGAGGACTTAGGTGTAAGACTAGTTAGGCAGTGTGTATGGTGTTTGTATAGAGAAAAACTGCAAACTACATAAATATCCAAAAACAGAAAATTGGTTGAATAATTATATTATATCCAAAACAGAACATCATGCAGTAGATTCAGTCGTAAAAAACACAAAAGATCTATCTATACTGACAAGAAAGGCAGATCATTAAGTAAAAAAACCCACTTGTAGAATATTTCAAATATGATCCCTTCATTTTTTTAAAAAGCTACTCAAAAGATCAGAAGTATTTAGGTAATGAGATGAAAATATAATCCATCACTCATCACGTACTCTGCAGAGACAACATGAACGAGGAACAGTTTGGGGTACAGACTTCCACACGTTTTCCACGCATGCACACACTTTTATTAAAAAAAAAATGATGATTCTGGATGGTGACCAGCTTCCTTTTTTCTCAATACACTTCGAACATTTCCCCATGACACTATAAATAAACCATTGTTGTAATTTTTAATAGCTGCATAGTATTTCATTGAATGGATACATCATTATCTAAAGTACCCTACTGATGGGCACTTATGTTGTCCGTATTTATTATGAGAGAACTGCTACTTGGAACGGAAATACAAGCATAACTCCCTCTCTCTGACATATAGCTATCTCTAGGGGGTGGGGTTACAGAGTTTCATTTACAAGGCTTGGACAATAGTGAGCACATCTATTATTTTTTATAATCAGCAAAGAAATAAATGTGCTCTGATAAACAGTCTAAGGCAGGAAGAAAGAAGAGAAAAAAGCAACAACTGTGAGTGCAGAGAGGACCCGCAGTGCGCGCACGGCCTGGATGCGGGGCCGCGTACTTGCCTGATGCCGAAGACGCAGTGGATGTAGTTCCAGATGGCCCTGCGGAGCATGGAGGTGTCCACGCCGCTGTGCATGGCCATGGTGTTGTAGGTGAGGCTATAGGCCGCCTGGAACTTCTCATCTAGCAGCTGTCCACCTTCAGGGTACAGCCGCTGGATCAGTGAGTATCCATGGTCCTCCCAGGTATAATCCTGGGAAACATGGCAAGGGGTGAGTAAGTGTAATCTTGGAGCCCGAGAGAGACCCCATCTTCTGGAGCACACCCCCCCACCCCCACAAATCTAACCTACTGCCTGGTCTGGGCCTGAGAAGCCGAGAGGGATGCAGATAGGCCCCTTCACAATCCAGGGTCTCCCACTTCCCTCATGGAATCTTGAAGGAGAGAAGGTGCCCAACTCTACGACTGAAACCACCTCCCCCACCCCCCGGTTGTTTGTAAATTCAGAGCAACGCCAAGATTAGTCAGGAGAGCCCACCTGGGCACGGAAGGTGGGGGGCGCCTGAGCCCCTCGCCGGGTGAAGTCCTCATATCCGAAAGTGGGGTCTTCTACAAAGCATAGCATGTCTGGGTGTGGAGAAGGCTCCAGAATGTCAGCTGAGGACATCAGAAAGAGGTCACAGTGAGGCCAAGGCAAGGAGCATAGAGGTCTCCACTCCTGACTGATCATCAATATGGGGCTGAGCAACTCGGAGGAGAAGGCCAGAGAAAGCCCCTTGTTACAGTGAGCAGAACCAGGCCTCCAGCTGGAGCCAGGCCCGGGGGAGGAGGTGAATCAAGCCCATGGACCTGGGGATGAGACTAGGTAACAGTAGCAGCAGTTGTAACAGTAGCAGTTATTTATGGAGCCACTTACCCTGGGCCAGGCTCTGTGCTAAGAGCTTTGCCTTTCTTGTTCTATTTGCCCTACACATCAATTTTTCATGTGGGAGGAGACTGAGGCCCTGAGGCCGGAAGTGATTTATCAGTGGTCACATTGCAGAAAGGCTAACAGGCCAGATTCAAACCCAGGTCTGACCCCAACATACAAGAGATGCAGTGCATGGAGGTGCCTACTCCTCAGCAGAGATGGCAAAAGATGGGGGGCAGCCCCTGGAACCTGGATGTCTGTGATCCTGTACCTGAGGGGGTCACCAGCAGGCTCTCTGACTTCTCCAGCTCAAAGCGGTTTTCCATCTCCTCCTGGGACGCTCCCTCGTCCCGCAACAGGCTCTCCTGAAGCTGCCTCATGCGTTCCATCAAAGCCTCCACGTCTCGGGCGGCCTCGAAGCCCTGGAGGAAGGACTCAGCGATGACCATCTGCTCCTCCTCCCTCGGCCACCCCGGAAACTCCACACGTCTTTCCCACATGCCAGTCCTTCCTGAATGGGCGGCTCCCATGGTCTGTGCTCCCCGAAATGAAGTTTAAGAAGCTACAGAACAGACATGTCTTCTCTGAGCATCGACTATCCTCACAGGTAAGGGTTTTTAAATACCCGTATCTTCGTATTAAAACAAACAAGGCCATCTTATAGAATAAGAGGCAAACTTTGGATCTTAGAAGCGCTAAAAACCAGGAGACTTTAAGTCTATGGCACTACATGTTGAGAAGCCAGTCACATGGTTATTTTATTTATTCCTCAAAACCCACCATGAAGTAGCAGTCTTTATCCTCATTTTATAGATGAGGAAATGGAACTTCAAAGTCAAGTAACTTTCCTAAGGCTTCTCACTGTGAGACAGGATGACAGGCCATGCCAGCTTCCTCTCCCACCACGCCCCAGGCCAGTGACTTACCCCAGAACTGCTCAGTGAGTCCCTGCTCGGGGGGCTGCTTTGCTCGCTGGGGGGAGAAGGTGCCTGGGGGGCAGGGCTGCCCTCCGGGTCCCCCTCAGGCAGGATGCCACAGCCAAACACAAAGGAGGCCAGTGAGTGACAGTGGGTGAGCAGGACCAGGGCCTGGATGAGCTCAGCCAGGGACCAGCTATGCTCGCCTGTCTTCAGCAAGGCCTGGAGAGGAAGGAAGGCCAGACTTGCTCAGTGCTTGCCCCTGGGCTGCCTGCCACGCCCCAGCCCGGCCCCTGTGCTGCCTCAGGGTCCTGCCTCCCTGCCCACCGTACCTGGATATGCTCCTTAGTGATAAGCCACGGCCGATGTGCCAGCAATTTGTTGATCTCGTTAAGCTTGCGCAGCTTCTCAGGGGCACGGTGGAGGCCAAGCAGCCATTCGGGGTCACCACCAGTCTGCAGAAACTCGGCCATGTGGGAGCCCACCAGGTAGGAACACTGGTGGCGGGCGGCAGCCTGTGGAGGTGAGTGGACAGAGCGTAGGTCACGCTCTTCTTTCTGCACCCTGCTCAGGGTGCGTACCCCACGGAGGGTGACATCACAGGCCTCACTGTTGCCTGAGAGGCAGGAAATTTGGGTTGTAACCCCACTCTGCCACTGGTTTGTTGTCCTACCTCGGGCAGGTCATCTACTCCTTTATGCCTCAGTTTCCCGAGCTGTAGAGTAGGCACTAAAGATGCCTCTCTTCAAAATCTAAAGTGCTATGGTCAGATAAAGGCAGGGCTCTCCTCTGCTTCTCCTCATAAATGGAATCGGTTCAGGAAGTCCCCAGCAAAACAACACCTGCAGACTGAACCCCCCAGTGCGGCCACCTCCTGGACAGTCAGGCTCAGCCAGGCTCACCATGATGGCGATGTAGTGGCGCCAGGAGCTGGCCAGGGGCCCATCTGTGTGCAGCAGCAGGTAGTGCAGGCGCCAGAATCTGATAAGGTAGTCGGGGTGCAGGCCCATCACCACGGCCAGGTTGTCCACCCGCCCAGAGGACATCAGTGCCTCCAGTCCCAGGTTCTGCTCCGGGCTCTCAGCTCCCTCCTGAAGGACCTGCCAAGCAAAGGAGAGAACATGGGTCCCCTCCCGTCTTTCCCACCAAGGCCAACATATTCCTTGCAGTGGAATTTTAACAGCAAGAAACTGAAAACAACTACCATGTCCCAAAAGAGAATATGAGAGTAAAAGATATTTCATTAAGTGATTAAATACTTGTTAGATACCTACTAAAACATATAATAACAGCCAATACTTATACAATGCTTCAGATGTGCCAAGCACTGTTTGAGCACTTTATATGCATTTACCCTTTTAATTCTTACAGCTAAGAAATAAGAACTCTATTTTCTCCATTTTTAAATAGAAAAACCCAGGCACAGAGATTAAAATACAATTTCTCCTGCCTTCATGGTGCATATGCTCTAGCACTGCACATCCATACAGCCGTAGGAAGGGGGTGCAAAATAGTGAACACTTCCTGAGTGACTTCTCCAGGCCAGGGCTGAGTCTGGAGCTCCCCCTGCATGACTTCACTGAATTTCCCCATTTATCTTGTAAGGTGGACACTACTTTTCTCCACTGACAGATGAGGACACCAAGGCCCAGAGAGGCTTCATTTCCTTTTCAAGGTTCCAGATCTAGTAAATGACAGAACCAGCATTCAGATCTAGATGAATCCTGAAGCTTGTTTCTTTTCTTTTTAATTTTTAAAACATGTTTATTGATTTTAGAGAGAGAGGAAAGGAAAGAGAGAAAAAATGACTGGTTGCCTCCCATACACACCCCGACCAGGGATCGAACCCGCAGCCTTTTGGTGTACAGGTTTACACTCCAACTAAGCTACCTAGCTGGGGCAGCAATCCTCTTTTTTAATAAAGGAAAGGAATAGGATTTGGCCCTGGCCAGTGTGGCTCAGTTGGTAGGAGCCTCATCCCATACACCAAAAGGTTGCAGGTTCAATTCCTGGTCAGGGCACATACCTAGGTTGCAGGCCTGACCCCCCGTCAGGTTCCTACAGGAGGCAACCAATGGATGTTTCTCTCTCTCCCTTCCTCTCTCTCTGAAATCAATAAACATACCCTTAGGTGAGGCTTAAGAAACATTAAGTAAATAAATAAATGGGGAGTGGTTATTTCTAAATGAAAAAGTAAAATGCAAGAACAATACCTGAGCTTAAAATTCTGGGCTACAGACAAGAATCATCAGCAGCGGGGTTGTTTACTTTCCACTTACAAAGGGTGGAGGGAACCGAGGACTTAACCATTTGTTAACAGCTAATTAACTACTTAGCCTACAAGTTTAGGAGGGGAAAGAGAACAAGGAAACAAAATATCTGTCTTTGTTCATTAAAGGCCAAAGAAAAAGAAGGAACTATTTTTAAAATGTTTCCCTGCACCTATAGGCATCCCCACCCCCACACCAGCCCCGCCCTGGAATGTCAGCTCTTCCAGGGCAAGGATTTGTGTCTCCTTCCCGGTTGTATCCGCAGCACCTAGAACAGTGCCTGACTCAGAGGAATCATTCAATAGATAGATGTTACATGAATGAATGAATGAATGAATGCTCTGACTCAGGAAATGAAAGAGGTCTCTGTTGTATTAAGTGAAAAACAAAACAAAACAAAACAATAACCTGCCCCTAAAACGTGCTGTAAACTATGACCTTGGTTCTGTATGAAAAGAAGTCTGGGAAACAATGGTTACCTCTGGGTGGGGTGGGGGGGGGGTAGGAATTATAAGAGACTGCAGTTTCCTAAAATACTGGAAATTTTTTAAAATAATGAACATATACTTTAGAAGTAAAAAAAATTTGTAATGTATGCACAGTCAAGGATGAGCAGACAAACATAGACGGCTCTGACCATCAAGGAAAATCGAGCCTTGTTCTGGGAACCAAACGTTTGCTCATTACCTAGCTGTGTCACTATCACTTTATTATCTTTTTGAGTCTGTTTCTTTCCAGCAAAATCGGGTTGATTCGCCTGCTTCACCAAGCTGTTTGGTGGATGGAATGAGTCAGGAACCTGAAGGGGTAGTTTCAAAACTGCTATTTCGAGAGACAGGAAAAAGCCCTCACCCACTCGTATGTCCCTTCTTCCCAGGGACCAACAATTCCTAACCCCTTGCAGGCTTACCTCCTCCACTGGGATGAAGGCGCTGGGCCCACGAGGGCCTCCCCGCACCCGCCTCTCCCTCTGCTCCTAGAAGGAAACACACTGGGCTTAGTAGGAGGTAAAAGGGAGAACTGGAAGGGTAGTTCCCTCTCCAGTTTCCTCCTCCTACCCGAGGGGCCACACTGAGGTTTAAAACCCCTTTTGGGTGCACTCTGCATGGAGGAGGCAGGCGGGAGATAAGACACCTGTTCGGTGGGTGGAGCCGGTGTAAACAAAGAGAGGGTCCATGCCACAGGCTTAGTCCAGTATCAGGGAAGGGTCGAGGAAGGGAAATATACAGCCACTGTGTTGCCATATCCAAATGACCACCTTCTTGGCAGCCCTGGAGAATCCATGTAAGAATTTCCCTCATTTACGTCCTGAAGCCAAGTTGCCAAGCACCTTCCAACTCTCGTTTGTTCACCCCTCCCACCATCACCACCTCATAGAACACTGCTGTCTCTTTTCTGGACAACCAACCACAGCCTCACCAGTGGTCTCCCTGCCCTATCCTACCCATCCTCTACTAACTTAACAAAACAAATGAATAAATAAGCCCCACTCCACTTCCAAGACTAGGAGCAGATTTATTGAGTACATGACCCTGGTGGTTTCTAAAGAGGGCAAACTTTCTGCAGCCAAAGTAAACTTTCTTAAGTGCAAATCTGATCAACTGGCTTAAAACCCTGCCTCTATTGCCATAGCGATTGAGATAAATAAGCCCACCACCCTCCCACTAGTCACTCCTTCTGCAGAGCTAACTTAGTCTTCCAGGGTCTGGGAACGTCTTTCAGACCCTCATCTGCGACCCCCACAAGTCTCAGTGCTTTGCTTCTGAAAACATTGTCTTCTAACTGTCTGAATTAGGTCTCCCTACTACCAGATCACACTTTGTGGAGCGTAGGGCCGGGCCATTCATAGCAGCCTCTGAACGGAGAACACAGAGAAAGCAGCGAGGCATCAAGGGAACCCAGGCAGGGCGTACACTACTGACAGTAGCAGCTATTCTGACGTGCACGTATTGGAGCCTATTTGGCAACCACCAATTACATATTCACTAGATCTGCTCCTACGTCCAGAGGTGAGGTTCACGAAGGATGTTTTACTTAGTTGTTTTGATAACTGGAAAGGGGGTTCTCAGCACTGGCCTTAGAGTTTACCCAATGCGGAGTTATACACTCACTGGACAGAAATAATGTTCCCCTAACTCTCCCCTTTCATTAAAATCCAGACTTATTACCAATAAACCCAGGTGTCCAGGAACTAAAGATTATAACTGAACCCTCCTTCTCAGGTGGCCAAAAGCCCCCCCAAGGGAGGCAGAGGTCTGGGGCTCTGAAAGAGGACAAAGGAAAGAAAAGAACAATGGGGCCTGGAAGTCCCAGGCGTGAGTAACAACTCTGCCACTAACTTGCTGTGTGACTCTGAGAAAGTAACCTAAACTCTCTGGGCCTTAACCCTGGACAATGGAAGGCGGTTGGGCTGATTGCTCAGGCCTCTTTCAGCCCACACTTCTAGGAGCCACCAGGCCAGGCTCGTCCAAGTCCAGCACAGAAACCACCATAAGCCCCAGGCACTCCACGTTTTAGTTTCCCTCCTCCCTCACCAAAGAGAAAAAGCCTAACAGCTCCGTGTGGGAGATAAGAATTGCTGACTCCACAAAAAAGGCCTCCCCCCTCAGGGGATCTGAGGACAAAGAGAAAACCACAGCCAGGTGGGGTGGGGAAGGGCAGGGTGGAAGGGGGGTTTGGGGGTTAGGGGAACCAGGAGGGCCCACCAGGGTGCTAGTAAAGTACAGGAAACAGCCTCGGGTGTCCCTCTCACTCTAAAATCTGTCTCATGCACTGTCAAGGAAGAAACCTGTAGGTCTGTAAGTGACAGATCTGGATCCACCAACATTTTCAGCCCTGATGACGATTAACAGAGCACAGTAGAAGACAGGGCTCTTGACAACCACTGCCTGTGCTCAGAGGACACCGCCACTACCATCTGCTACCTACGTGAGCCTCAGTTTCCTCACCAAATAACGGGGCTAACAGGACCTACTTTTACTGGGTAGTCATAAGGATTTAATCAGACAAGGCCCCTACCTCAGTACATCTGTCACAGCAAGCACTTAATACAAGTCAGCTATCATTAACCTCAGTGTTGGCTCAAACCATGGCTTCTCAACGCAAGCAGTCCTTCAGAATCCCTTTGAAAGCTTTCTTAAGAATACCAATGCCAAGGTTCCATCTCCAGCAATTCGAATTTAATTGGGTGGGCACAGCACAATTTATAGCCAGGGTGCATAAGGCATTGTGCTAAGAGC
Source organism: Trachops cirrhosus (assembly GCA_028533065.1). NCBI lineage: Eukaryota > Metazoa > Chordata > Mammalia > Chiroptera > Phyllostomidae > Trachops > Trachops cirrhosus. The sequence continues at coordinate 15,952,943 of CM052542.1, read as the reverse complement.
TTTCCAGCTGGAACCCAAATTAATCTGTTTATTCAATGAATGTTTTTGATGACCACATTTCAGGCAACAATAGTACAGGAGTAAGAAGACAAAGTCTCGGGCTCCACAGAATTTATAATCTAATGGAGAAAGACAAATAAACAAATGATGAACAGGATTTCCAAACACAGGTTATATGAAATAAGTAAAACAGGGCAACGAGAGAGTTTATGATGGAAAGGGGGTGTGTGCAGTTCTGTAGTCTGAGTGCCCAGGGAAAGCCACCGAGGAGGGGACTTTGAGTTGGTATCTAAATATCTAAATGAGTTTATTAGGCAGCAGGGCCTATAAAGATGTGGTGGACCAGCATTCCAGCCAGACAATAGAAACTTCAAAGCTTTAAAGGCAAGACCAGGGAGACTCTAATCCAGAACTCCAGTGCCCTGAATGCTTCCCTAACCAGGACACCCAGAACTTCATGGGAAGCAGACAGGGAAGGGTCCCAATTGCCAAGAGATGCCGCCTCCAAAGCAGCCCGCCACTATTCCTTGGGAGTCAATAATAATAACTGTAGGTGACAACCATGATTACCACTGGCTAAGCATTTATTTCACATGCACTTTAAAGGAGGAACTACTACCAGAGTTCCTGTATTACAGATGAGGAATAAAGCTCAGAGAGATCAAGTCACTTCTGGTCACTGAGCCAGGAAGGAGAGAGCAGAGTTGTGATACAAACCGACTATTCCCATTCTTTAAACTTCTTAAGGTCTCAATAGCCCCAACGCTTTGCATCTGGGGTTCACCAACATTGAGAAGCTCCTTCTGCCTGTCCACGTCCCCCAATCACAGAACCTGTCATACTGTGTTGTTTCTTACCTTGAGGGTGGACCCTAGTTCCCTGTTGTTAACCCTCAGTGTCTAGCACAGTGCAGTCCAATAGAATTTTCTGCAATGATGGAATAGTCTTTACCCAATAAAGATGATAGCCCCTAGCCACGATGGCTGAACAGCTGAAATGTCACTAGTGCAACTAAAAAACTGAATTTAATTTTTAAAAAAATTATCAAAATTTTAATAGCCACCTGTGGCTAAGGGCTACTGTATTAGACAATGTAGTTTCAGCACGCCTAATAAAGGCAAGGTCCCACCCCACTTTACAGATGAAAGAGACAAAGACTGACGGGGCAGGAGACCTACCCAAGGTAAGTAACACAGCTAGCATGGGCAGAGGGAAGACCAATGGCAAGAGTTCCAACTGAGGGGTACCACGGGACAGCAGGAACACTCTTCAGACAGCCCTCTGGGTGGCCAGTCAACAGGGAGTGCTTCAAGCAAGTTGTAAAAAGAGGATAATCACCTCAGAGTTCAGTGCTTGGCTCCTAACTTAAATACTTGCTAAATGTTAACTTTTACATTAGCTCAGCCACTTGTATACAGTTTCTATCTAATCTTCATCGGTTTGGGGGTAGAGGTGGGGGTCTCTATTTTGCACTAAAGGAATGATTAAGGTTCCAAAGGTTAAGTACCAGATGACAAGTGGCCAATCTGAGATTTGAACTCAGCTTAGTCTAGCTTCCAAGGGTTCTGTCCCCCACCCACACCAGGCTCTTGGAATGGCTCCAGCTTTATTCCTGGTATCCAACTCACAGCCTGCAAACCCCAGGACTCAGACACCTGTGAAGTCAGTGTGTCACCTGGGAAAAGGCAGAGACTACCCCACACCCATCCTGTGGTCTGCTGCACTCAGATACCTGCCTGGGCTTACACCTGAGAGGGAGATACAGAGTAAGCAGCCTCTGACCAGCCTTGGGGGAGGGGTGTGTGAGTGGTGCCACAAACTCGCCATTGGCTGGGCACTAGACTAAGTGCTTTACACATCTGAGCTAGCCGATTTCTTGAAAACATGTGGATGGAAAGAGGTCGTATTACCCCTTCTTCAGAAACAGCTCATTGAGGCTCTTTCTGAGTCTTGCTCCAGACCCGCACAGTGCAGACCTGACATCAAAGCCTGCAGAGTTCACAAAGGTCAGCTAAGCCAACAGGAGCAAACAGTTACAAGCACTTATTAAGTGCTGAGAACAGTGCTGGGATGTGACCTACAGAATGTTTCTAGTCCAGCAAGGGAGACAGACTAGAAATGCCTGATTATACAATTGTTACATTATAATTAGGATAAAAGCTCATACAAAGGAGACTGAAGAAGGGTATGCAGAAGGGACCTATCTGGTGGGGGAGGAAAGGCTTCCTGAGGAAATCACGTTTGAGGAAGTGATTCTAGAGCCTAATAGGACTCTGAAAACATACTACCAATACTAAAGTGTCCGAAAGCCTTGACCCCTTGAAAGGGCATGTGATGAAGTGATGGGAGTTGAAGGGACTGTACATGTGGGTCTTGCCTTGCTCCTTGGGCTATCAGGCTTGTGAGTTTGACACCCTGCCGTCTTCCAAGGAATTCACTTAAAGGAGACATCTTCCCCAGGTCCTCCTTTCTTGAGAGAGAATATACAGAAAGGGCTCAGACATCCCCTACTTTCCCCCCTGCAGATAGGTGTCTTCCATCTAAAGGCCACTCCCTCAGAGCTTGCCCAGACCACTTCCCAGGCAGTGTCCCAGAGAGGAATGGACCCACTCCCACCTCAGGCAGGAGGGACAGGCTCAGGCACACCCTGTTAAGACACTCTGGGGCAAAGAGAAATGTGTGATGGTCACATGCTAACAAGAACTAGCATGTTTGACACAGTTACTATGCTCCAGGCACTGTGGTTTGGCCTTTGCTTATATTCCCAGTCAATTCTCCCAATGATCCCTCAGAGGTACTACTATCAAATCTCCATGGGAGGAAGGTGCAGATCAGAGAAGTGATCACATCACTTGGCCGAGGTCACACAGCAAGTGAGTGGGAGGACTAGTACATAAACCTGGAGCTCTACCCAGATGCTCTTAATAAAAAATATTACAGCAGGTCCTTAAATAACATTGTTTCATACAACATTGTTTATATCAATTAGCCTATGGTAAGACTGGTTTCCTTATGCATCATTTTGCTTCAAGTCACAGAACCTATAGACAATGTTAAGTGAGGCCTTACTGTATTTCTTTCTTTGCCCCCCAGGAAACAGACTCGGGGTAAAGTGACTTGGTCAGAGTAACACAGCTGAGAATTGAGAGAAGCAGGTTTTGTTCCTCCACGTGGGGCTCCTAAACCGTGGTGGGGAAGGTAAAAAAGCTAACAGAAAACTCAGAACACAAACCATCCACTGCTGAAGGGAAGACCTCCCCAGAAACCAAACTGCTCCAACAAGCCCAGCGATTTTCCCAGGGTCGCCATTTAGGACCACCCACTGCCGGGCTCCCAACCCCAGTAATACAACTCGCGCCACTCTCCAGGTCAGGAAACTAAAGAAACAAGCAAAACTCCCTGCAGTGCCAAGTTCGTTTAGAAACCTAGACATCCAGGCCAGAAATTGAGCTACTCCGTGGGGTTAGTGAAGGAAGCTTCTCCAAAGTCCCTCCAGGACCTCTATTTTGTCAACCTGTGAAATGGGACGTAGCAGTATAGTTCGTATTTTGCTAGTTTAGTCCTGAGGACTTAGAGAAAAGGCAAAACCCGAGGCTGACTTCTAGTAGGCGCTTTATCAATAAGATGTTCATTATCGATGGTGGTGGTGATGGAGTGGGGGAAGGCGAATTGCCAGATTAGGCCCAGCCTTGTTCCCAGTCTCGCTGCAAAAGGAGTCCCCGCTAAACAAACTTGTGAAACCTCAGACCACTTAGTAGGGCACAGCCTAATCCGCGCTTGGTTCTGGAGCAGCGGCCAGGGTTTTCGCCCTCTCCCCAGAGCTTCGGCCGCCGCCGCGTACCCGGCAGCCAGCTAAGGCCCGGAAGCACCCGAACCCCCTTTCCAAGTCGGGGTGCAGGTAGGGGCGGAGGACGAGGTCAACCTTTGTTGGCCAGTCCCAGGTGCCTCATTCTCCGCGCTGGGGGGTACTGGAGAGGGGACGTACCCTACCTAGAAAGAGTGTTCAGCGCGCCAGCCCCAGCCCAGAGGCAGGGAATCTGCGGAAGGGGGCGGAGAGGAGGAGTGGTTGGGCCGCTGCGGCCGGGATTTGCCTGGACTTGACGACTCTCTCCACCAGAGCCCAAACCTAAGGAAACCTCGAGCAGACTCTCCTCTCATTGGCCAGGAGTCCGAGGGAGCCCAGGAGGGCTCCACAGCCCTGGGGGGAGGGGAGGGGAGGGGGCGGAGAGGGCCGAGGCTGCCAGTTGATGCAACCCCACTCCTGGTTTACGCGGTCCACTGTCCCTCCCCGAGCCGGGGTGGGGGGGGCGGGGGGAGGGGGAGTGGCGGCGCACCGACTCGGCTCAGGCTAGCCCGAAGCTCGGACGCAGCTTGGGGTTCAACGTAAAAGTGGCATGGCTCGGCTGCTGCTTACCTCTCCGGCCCCAGGGCCGCCGCCGCCGCCCCGGGAGAACGGCAGGTAGCCCTTAAGCTCCGCGCGGCATTCAGAGTCCGCAACGATCATGGTGTGCGCCAGGACCCAGCCGCGGCTCGCCGACGACCAGTGCACCGGAGGGTGTTGTGGACGGACGCACGCAGGAAGCCGGGACTGGGGGCCGCTGGGGAGGTTCTAGAACCCCGAGGCTCTCTCTCAAGGTTCCAGAACGCTCCGAAAGCCCAGAATCCGGGAACGGCCGCTGCCTCGCTGGACTCTCCTCTCGTCCAGCTTCTGGAGCGGTGAATGGCCTCAGAAGCCTGGGATCGGCCGCGGCGCACGGGTTTTCACGGCCCAGAGTGCCTCTGAAGTCCGCAGTGGCGACGGCTGCTCGCGGACCCAACGCTCTTCAGCATCCCCGCCGCGGAACTGCCAGCGCTCACCCAGGTCTGACACCGGCAGGCAGCACAGCTCAGCTCACTGTGTTCCCTGGGGGAGGGCGGGGACACAAAAGCCTCACGCCGCAGCCAATCAGATGTCTGTTTCCTGGGGAGGCGGGGCGACACCCCCTCACGAGCCGACAGCTTAGCCAATCCACACCGAGAAGCGCCCGGGAACTCTGGGAGGTGTAGTCATCCCCCGACGAATGCTGCAAACTTTTGCAAAAGGGTTTTGTCACTGTTGGCAATACCGGACGAGAGTGACAGCCCCGAGAGTCATTACAGCTGCGTGATGAAACGGGACTTCACCGGGATGGGCCCGGAGAGCCGGGTGTGAAATCCCTCCTAATTACGTTCTTTAACTTTTCGGTTCCTGGAGGGACTGGTTAGGGTTAGAAGAGATGGTGCTAATTACAGAGGCCGACCCCGGCACATCCCCGTTCCCCTGGCCTCTGGCAGGCCTCCACCTTAAAATGTATCAAATACAGAGAATCCACCTTATTTGTGGAGTCTCTGGAAAAGCCTTCATTCATTGAATTACCCTCGGCAACTCCCAGTCTAACCTCAATCCCTACTGCGGCAGGCAGTTGTCCCCCTCTGCTCTCTTGGGCCTCAGGTCTTTTGTTCCGTCCCTGCTACCCCTTTCTAGAAACTTTGTAACAAGACAGTCTCCAGGCTCTTTCCTCACTTTCCTCTCCCGCCACTCCTTCTCTGACTCCTCTTTCTCCTCCCACCCCCTGGAACGTGGGTGTTACCCTAGTTTCTGTTTTTATCCCTCATCTCTCCAGACATACCCTCCCTCCCTGATCTCATCCATTTCGTGGCCTTCAACTCTCCATTTGCGAGGAAGTTGCTTCCACCAGGTCCTCAGCACCTGTAAGCTGAATTCATCTTCTTCTGTCCCCTTCCCACAGATCCTCTTCCTTCACAGTTTTTCTTCAGAGCTCCACTTTTTTTTGTTTCAATTTTAAAGTCATAGTTGACTTTGGATAGAGAATCATGGCTGGTTTGTGAGTGGACTCAATGACCTCCAAGGTCCCCCTCTGAGACTCTCTGAGTCTAGGCTTACAATTGGAAAGATGAACCCATGACTTGGTCTCCTGCCTCCAAAAGAAGGACATTAATCTCACCCTCTGCTGAGCTCCCAAGGTCTTGAGCTGGGTCTCCTTTATGACACCTACCACTATCTACCTGGTATTGTCATTTTTTTGTGTATATGTCTTATCTCACGCTTTTGATTTCTGAGCTCCTTGAAGGCAGGGTCCACACCTTGATATCTTTGTCTTCTGCCACACGCCACTTAGCACAATGTTGTGGTCTTCAAGCCTTTCTTCCAGTAGTTCCCTATGCAATCCTCTGCCCATTGAAATTCTACCCAGCATTCAATGCCTTCATTTGTGTTTGTGGCCTGAATGAAGGCTTCAAAATGCCACTTCCTACAGAAAACGGTGCTTCTTCAGCTCAGCTGAAAGTCCTCTCACCCACTCCTCAACATATTGTTTCTGCCTCTTTATACCACTGGTCTTCAAGTTGGTGCAGACTTGTTATGTCTACATCCCCTACTGCTTCCCTCTAACAAACAATGGGATATGTTATTGACCACTTTTTTTTCTTTATTACATTTTTTCAAGTACCACTTAGTCCCCTTATACCCTTCTCCCCCCAGCAATCACCACACTGTTGTCCATGTCTATGAGTTCTTTTTGCTTTTTGCTCAATCCCTCCACGCCCTGACCTCCCTTCCCCCACTAGCTGTCAAAGGGAAAAAACTTGAGCTTACTTAGAAGGGTAGCCCTGGCTGGGTAGCTCAGTTGGTTAGAGCATCATCCTGATACACCAAGGTTGCAGGTTAAATCCCAGGTCTGGGCACATACAATGTATTGAATACATAAATAAGTGGAACAACAAATTGGTATTTCTCTCTCTTTCCCCCTTCCCCTTTCTCTAAAATCAGTTTTTAATAAAAGGTAAAACTTTGCATCAGGGTCATATAATATCTTCTTTTGATTGCACCAGGCTGTGTCAGAGCTCCTTTAAAGCAGGGATTGTGTCTGGTTGTCTCTGTATTCCCCACCATCATGTAGTGATTCCTCGGTAAATAATAGTATTTTTGAGAATGAATACGAATACTCTCCTCTGTAGAATAACCCTTTAGATTCTAAAGGGTTAGATTCTAAAGTTTAGAATCTTCAAGGAAGTGACTAAATCATTTCCAAGGCTTCACTTACAAAGTTAGTGATTTTGTGAAAAGGAAAAGCAATACTGATGTTCTAAATTGGATAAGCTTTTGTGACCCAGTCTCCAAGAAAAGGGAGCTCAAAAGAGGCACAGATACTGCATTTGCTGATCTCTACCAATAGTTCAGGATACATCTGTTATTCATGTAACTCACCCCAACCTCGTGAGGTAGGCATCATGCCCCTACTTGACATATGAGGAAACTGAGATTCAAAAGGTGTCTTGGCCGTGATCAGACAGCTTAGTAATATGTTGAGTAAAGATTCAAACTCAGGCGGTAATGACTCTAAAACAGAAACTCCACTGTACCACTGATAAGAGAAAGCGCTGAATATGTAAGAAGCAGGCTGACACAAGGAACTAATGTATAAAGCAGAATTCTAATATATTCATCGGGAGTGAGAAACAACTGTCAATTGCCTATAATTGATGGGCCAGAACATGCCTTTTTATAGGAGAATCTCCATGAAAAGCCAAGTTATCATCCGAAGGTGGTTAGGATAGCTAGAATCTGAGCAAAAGGAACCAAGAAAAAGGCAAATCATTGAACTGGCTCCGTGCAGAGCAAACCTGCTGGTCAGTGCTCCGGATTCTTCCTTTTCCCTTTCATTCAGTAAATATTTATTGACCATCTAGTACGTACCAGGACTCTGGAAATACAGCCAGTAAAATTTCCAGCCCAGTGAGGCATGATGCAGTGACACTGGCTGAGTTTACTCCTCCCCTCTCCTATGCCTAGTATTTTTGGCTCAGTAAAGATCTCCACCTTCTGTTGCCATACTCTTGCATCAACCATGCTGAGGCTACTGATTGGTCAAAGCTTTTATTATCCTTCAATCACGTCCCTTTTCCAAAGATACATCTAGATTGGATTTGAAATGTTTTTGATTTCCTCAGTTTCAGACCCTCTCTCAGATTTTAACCCTAATGGAGGTCTCATCTGTTTTGTGTTTATTCTTTCTGAATTAATTTTCTAATTGCAAATTATGGGATCACTTTGCTATAATGACTTTGTCTCTGACTGTACCTGGGGCTATGATTTATCACCCAGATGTAATTTTTCTGAGCTCTTCTTATTTTTCTCACCATACTCTCCCCCTACCATCTCAGGGTACCATTCTTGCCTTGGGGGAGCTTTCAGGAAAGAAGCCCCATTCCAACAGGTTTAATAAAGCCAAAGCAGACTCACCCTCTGTTGCTCATTCACACATCCTTCCATTCAATCACTCATTAAGCAGACATTGTGCTAGGTGCTGAGGAAAGTCCTCCAGAGCTGACAGGTGCTGAGCTGTGGAGCTACACGATTAAAATTGAAATTGCCCCCTGGAATTTTGCACCAGGGAGCAGAACAACCACAGACTCTCAGAAAGAGAGCCAGCTATCTCTTAAGAGCATTGCCCAGGAGTCCCAGTTTTTAGCTAAGAGATTTTTTTTTCAGCCCTTAGAATCTGTTTTCTCATCTGTAAAACAAAGGATTTGGAAATTAGCTCTAACCCTCTAGAGCCACCGTGGAGAGGATGGTGTTGGGCAATGCATATAATTCGGTTTCATCAATTGTATACGAGAACAGAAATCAGGTTTCAAAAAGCTCACCCCTTTTAATAAAAATAAATCAAATACAAAAACTTACCAGCTAAGTGCTTTTGGACAATTCACTAAGAATCCCTGTTTGGCTTTGTTGCTGAGTGTACCCTCACCGCCCCCTACAGGCAGGGCCATGCTACAGTTCAGAACGGACTGGGAACAAGCATGGATTTAGGGCCACTGCTAACCGTTTTGAGTTTATAGGATTTTCAGGTCCCATGTCGCTGACTGTAGGTCTTGAAAAGAGGCCACCCAACAGCTAAGTAAAGATCGTGTGGTTACTGTTGCTGAAGATTTTCCTGCTGCCAACATGGACCAGACTCCCGCAAAACTCTCAGCCTGAATGTACTTCCCATTGTTTTGGCTTACTACTGCTTTTTAAGGGCAGGAAGCTTGAGGTCCAGAGAGTTGGTCACAGAACGGAGACTAGAACCCTGGGGTCCAGACCCTCAGTCCAGGGCCACTTGTATCAAAAGAGGCTGCCTCAGGAGTTACACATTTCCAGGAAGAACAACTGCCTTTGTTCTGGTGTTTTCCTCTCTCTATTTTCCCCTCTCTACTTCTCAAGGCCCTACACCCCGATGTCAAACACCCTGAGGCTGTCCCTGGAGCAACGCACCTGACCCTTGCTGCCATCCTGACCTACCTGTTCCTACCTTTAAGATTTCCCTATCCCTCCCCTCAAAAAAGTTGTACTTGGGATAGGATATCAAAGAGTAAGTTTCCAGTTCTAAGCTTTTCTAGCTGTGTGAACCTGGTCAAGTCACATCACCATTCTGAACACCCGAACATGTTTCCTGCTGTGTAAAATGGAGCAATAAAGTCTACCTCCACTGGGGCTGTTGTGAGGATGAGAATAAGCCTTGATGCAGATTAAGTGCTCAAAAACCTGTAATTATAATTTATAGTGTTACTGTTGTTGAAGTACCTAACAGTGCAGGAAGAGGGGGAGGTGTACAAGAAAGGTGGTTGTAACCATTAATATTTAAAAGCTTGAAGCTCGGAGCCTAGCATTCAGTAGAAACTGAATACATAAACGGGGGTTGTACTCTTCATTTCTTCACCCAAAGTCTCCCCGTACCTTCGCAGTGCTAATGTCTCCTTTGAGGCAAAGCTACACCACTTATTTTTTTGCTCAGCAACAGGCTCCTCTTACGTAAACCGCCGAGGCCAGTGAGCAGGGAGATGGGCGGGGTTATCTGGCAGCCAATAGCTGCCCGTAGTGGAGCGAAGGCCTGACACAGGTTTCCAGGCTGGTTAGAAAAGCTAACCCCCGGGGCGGCTTTCGGGGCGGGGAGTGTCTCCAAACCAGGCTCGGACTGGCGAGGACCTCGGCCCCACTCCTTCTTTCTCCAGGCCCCGCCTTCGTGGGAGGGGGTCGGGACTACCCGGTCTGCTTTTCATTTCTTTTTTCCTCCCTTTCCTGTTCTTCTTTTTAATGAATCTTTGGGTATAGCTTAGTTTTTCCTTCCCAAATTTTAAGTGACATGTATTATTTCAGAAAATTTGGGATATACTGTATATAAATGTATAAAAGAAATGACCCGAAATGATATTTTTCCCCTTTGGGTTTTTTAATGTGTCCCAGACTTTCAGACTTAAGTCGTTCTGTTGTTGTGAAAGCATAAAACGAAATGACCAAAATGCCCATCAAAGGGGACTGGTTACAGTCATAAACAGATTGGTCCTCACAATGAAACATCACGAAGCGGAGAAGAAGGAGGTAGCTATACATGCTTCTACATGAAATGAAGAGGTGTGCAGGATTTAATGTTGGGTTAAAACAAAAAACAAGTTGCATAATGATACATATGGAATTATCTAAAAAATATACCAGTATATGTACATGATTATATTAAGGCAACAAAAGTCTGGAATTACAGGCGGTTTGCAGCAAATTGTTAACATCAGGCTCTGGGATGGAGGGGGATAGAGAAATTATAAGACTGTTTATACGTTTCTTTAGCATTTGCGTTTTTTCAATGCTAAACTGTATTATGCTGTACCTTTAAAAAAAGGTCATTTTAAAGAGAAAGGGGGAAAACAAAAATTCAAAATCCTAATCCCACGACCAAGACAGAAACAATTATAACATGTTGGTTTTTATTCTTTGTATGTGTATATTTATTTATTATGTGTTATATACTAATATTATATATTTATTCTTTCTTGAGTTTATGATTATATTTATGGCATATAAATAATATATAGTTGTGTAGTCTTTTTCAACTTACTACATTTCACGGTAGTTTTTTAATATTAAATATTCCTTAAATATAATATTTAGTGGTCACAAAATGTTCATTTGGTATAATTTGCTTATTAATCTTTATTGCTGGAAATTTAGGGTTTTCTTCGAAATTTTTCATTATAATGTATCAAGATGAGATAAAACTCCAACAGAAAAAATACTGCATTATATCTTTGATTATTTTCTTAAGTTAAATTTCTAGACACAAATTTATGAATTGAAGACTATCAACAAATATATTTAAAACTCCTGATGCTAATTGTAAAAACTTTTTACAAGTTTGTTTTTGTGAACAAACATTATCAAAGCCAGTCTTAGCTTCAGCTGCCATAATAGAATACCACAGACTGGGTAGCCTAAACAACAGAAATTTATTTTGTCACAGTTACGGAGGCTGGGAAGTCAGATATCAGGATGCCAGCATGGTCGGGTTCTGGTGAGAGCTCTCTTCCTGGTTTGAAGGTGGCTGCCTTCTGGTTGAGCCCTCACATGGCAGAGAGCTAGCAAACAAGTTCTCTGGAGTCTCTTCTTATAACGATACTAAGCCCGTGATGAGGGCCCCACTTTCATGTCCTCATCTCAACCTAATTAGCTCCCAAATACCTTGACATTGGGAGTTAAGGATTCAAAACACAAATTTTGGGGGACACAATTCAATTCACAGCAATGCCTAAGGTGGGCCTGGTGCTATGCTTGGGTGGGATACGGGCTGAATACCACCCCAAATCTGGCTGCCAGGATCAAACAGGTGAGAAAGGTAGAAGCAAATATAAGTAGCTCAGATCAGCAGAGATGCCTGAAAATAGTCTGACCAAGTCACTCGTGGCCATAAAACTCTTCTTGGCTTCCATTGTCCAAGTTGGTCACCCAATGACTCACGATTGTTCTGCTGATATATACTATTCAGTCCTCAGGGTTTAACAAAAAAATTGAATAAACTGCTAACATTTTAAAATAAGGAGATTTCACATAAAATCCCCAATTTATGAATTTTCTTAGACAAAAAGGAAGATGTATTAACACTGGCCATGCATTCCTGGGGCCATTGGTAGGACTAAGTAGCTAGGCTTCTCTTTTCCAGTTCTTAGTTCCCATAACAATAACAGACCACTTGACTCGTTTACATCACCTGCCTGGCTTCTGTAGGCACCTGAGTTCGAAAGCCCTGGATGGGGTCAAGATTCCTTGACATGGTATTCAAAGCCCCAGGATCGTCCTGTGCCTTCCCTGGCACCTTTCCTTTCTTCTACTCTGATCGAACACACCCTTGCTCAGGATCAAAGTATAAGGCAGTGTCAGAATAGAGATTAGAAAGAGAGTTTCTCATCTCACTATCCAGGCGCTTTTAACTATATCATTTAGTTCTTCACTCATTAACTTGAGGTGTTTATTTTTCTTGATAAGACTAGGCCAAAGTCAGCCAATTTGAGTAAAACTAAATGGAACAGAATGTCCAGAGGTGGGAATGTTGCTACCATGTGCAGTCTCGTATGTGGTTCTTATCAGCTTCTCACTCCCCTTGCTTAGTGAGCAACAGCTTTATGGCCACTTTGCTGTTCTTTGACCATGTTAAGCCACTTGTCTCAGGGCCTTTACCTTTACTGTTAGACTTACGTTTGGAATACTCTGTATCTGTGTAGCTCGTGTTATTCTATTCTTTAGGCCTCTCCCTATCAGTTCACTCTATACAGTGACAACCTTTTCAGATTACGCTGTATAAAATAGTTCACTTCCAGCCACTTTATGTCCTTTTACCCAGCCTTATTTTTTCTTTCAACTAGCTGTTTTTTGCCTTCCTCACGTTATGGAAGCTCTTTGAGGACAAGTCTCTGTTTGTTTTTTTTGTTGTATTCCTGGCACCTAGCACAATCCTGACACATAGTAGGCATTCAATAAGTATATATCAGATGGGCTGTGGCCAATGGTTTGGCTGGCTGGTCAGGGACTTCGAAGGAAGATGTTTAGCAAATTGGTGACAAGAAAATGTCTCTAATGGGAAAGAGGGAGAAGAAAAGAAAAAGTATTTGTACATAGATCGGTGTGGCTCAGTTGGTTGGGTGTTGTTCTGCAAAGCAAAAGATTGCGGGTTTCATTCCTGGTCAGGGCACATGCCCAGGGGTTTGCGGGTTCAGTCCCCAGTTGAGGCATGTGGGAGAGGCAAGCAGTCCATGTTTCTCTCTCACATTGATGTTTCTGTCTTTCTCCCTCCTTTCCCCTCTCTCTAAAAATAAAATCTCTTAAAAACAGAAAAGAAAAAGAAAGTGGTCGTGTCCAAAGTGGTCACTCACCAAAGAGTGAACTCGACAGGGGAAATGTTAATAATCAAGTGGTCAGGATGACCTGCTAAGTGAATACCAGTTAACCTCTTTCCCCAACCACCCCTGTCATCTCCGATGGTGGTGTTCATGGGCTCGAAAACAAAGTAGCCACAGTGGCAGGAAGGGAGGTTATGCCTGGTCTCAGCAACACAGACTTCCACTCACCAAGGCCAATTTGGCAATGGCTACTGCTGAGTGCCCAATCTGCCAGCAATAAAGATCAACACTGATCCCCTGATATGGCACCATTCCCCAGGATGATCAGCCAACTACCTGGTGGTAGGTTGATTACATTGGACCTCTTCCATCATGAAAGGGGCAGTATTTGGTTATGACTGGAATGGGCACCCTGGATACAAATTTGCCTTCCTTGCATGCAATGCTTTTGTCAAAACCATCACTGTGGATTGCAGAATGCATTATGCACCATTATTGTATTCCACATAGCATTGCTTCTGATCAAGGAACTCACTTCACAACAAATGAAGTGCAGCAATGGGCCCATGGTTGTGGAGTTTGCTGGTCTTACCGTGTTCCTCACCATCCCGAAGCAGCTAGCTTGATACAATAATGAAACGGTCTTTTGAAGACTCAATTACAGTGCTAGCTGGATGCCCATACCTTGCAGGGCTGGGGCATGGTTCTTCAGAAGGCTGTATATGCTCTGAATCAGCATCTAACGTATGGTGCTGTTTCTCCCATAGCCTGGATTCACAGGGCCAGGAATCAAGAGGTGGAAATGGGAATGACACCACACAATATTACCCCTAGTGACTCACTAGCAAAATTTTGCTTCATCTTCCTGTGTACTTACACTCTGCTGGCCTAGAGATCTTAGTTCCAAAGGGAGGAATGCTTCTATTGGGAAACACAGTAACTCCATTGAAATGGGAGCTAAGACTGCTGCCTGACCATTTTCAACTCCTCATGTGTCTGAATCAACAGGCAAAGGGAATGCTGTGCTCGCTTGGGTGACTGATCTTGACTTCCAAGCGAAAATTGCACCATTACGTCACAATGAAAGTAAGGAAGAAATGTATCTGGAATCCAGGAAATCCCTTAGGGTATCTCTTAGTATTACACCACACATTAAGGTCAATGTAAAACTACAACTCAATTAGTAGTCCAGGTAGGACTACTAATGGCCCACACCCTTTAGGGATGAAGGTTTGGGTCACTCCATCAGGTAAAGAACCATAGTCAGCTGGGATGCTTGCATGCTCCCCTTTGAAGGCAAAGAAAACAGAGAATGGGTAGTGAAAGAAGGTAGTTATAAATACCCGTTACAACCATGTGACCAGTCACAGAAATTAGGACTGTAATTGGCATGAGTATTTCCTCCTTATTGTTATGAACATGTTTGTGTATCTGGATATATACAGATACATATATTTACTATATATGTAGCAAATATCTTTGTGTAGATATATAGCAAATATCTATACATGTAGCAAATTTCATATATATGTTATATTATATGTAGTAACTAATATTATCCTGCAGTTTCTGGACAACACAGAGGCTGTGTCTGCAGACAGATATAATGCCCAGAACAAAAAAAAAATTCTTAAAACATGCCCTGGCTGGCATGGCTCAGTGGATTAAGTGCTGGCCTGTGAACTGAAAGGTCGCTGGGTCAATTCTGTCAGGGCACGTGCCTGGGTTGCAGGCAAGGTCCCCAGTTGGGGCATATACAAGAGGCAACTGATTGATGTTTCTCTCTCACATCAATGTTTCTCTCCCTCTCTCCCTCCCTTCTCCTCTCTCTAAAATCAACAAGCTTGTCCTTGGGTGAGGATAAAGATAAAAACACAAGGAGATGCCACTTTATGGCCACTATGATAGTGAGTGTCGTCACCAGAAAGGGCCCGGGATGGAGGCGGGTTAGCCCTGGCAGTCTGGAATGTGTGGGCTCTTGACTTTGTGCAGGAAAGATTTCATGGAGTCCAGGTGATTTTGAGTACATTTATTAAAGCTGGGGACAGTAAAACAAAGGAAGAGATTAAGATAAAAGAATCAAGATCTCAGCAATAGGAGTGAGTCTAGGCTGAGTTGCCTAGACTCCTGAAAGGAAGTCATAGAGGCAGAAGTGAGCCACTCTGGGATGCGTGGACTCAGAAAAGCAGGTCACAGAGGTAGAAGTGACCCATGCTAGGCTTCATGGACTCAGCAAACAAGTTACAGAAGCAATAGGAGGGCCCTTGGAGACAGGTTCAGGGGGTTACACTGGGACAAGCTGCCCCTGCCCACTGCTTCCCTGTTTTCAAGTCTTGTGGGAACTCTTAGAGCTTAGGAGAAAATACACACCTGAGGAAAGAAGTGCGTAGCTGGGGCATGCTCAAGGTGGAGTGGGCACTGGTATCCTTAGTCTTAAGGGCTTTTATCTGTTTTTGAAGGTGGGAGTTTTAAGGGACGTCTAAGGGGAAGGTCTCAACAGAATATGCACAGCTTTCCAGGCGTGTCCTTTTTAAAAGATGATGCATCAGAGTGAGCGTACAGGAGAGTTTGGAATCATTCTCTGGTCAGCTTCACTGCTTTACTTTTATCTTGGATTTATCTGGCTCTAATTTGGTACTTGTTATTGTTATTTATTCCCGGGACTTCATCTGTTCCGGGGTTTGGCTGGCACTAATGGCACTAAATGGGTCTCTGTTATTTGTCTCCTTGACGAGGGTGATCCAAGATACTTTCTGGTTGGTGAGGAGAGGTGTAAATCATTTGCTCCTTAGTGGCCTTGGTTAAGGAAGATAAGATCTTTTGGTTTATTAGCAGGCTGTTAATTTCTAAGCCTTGTTTAACTATTTGTCTGTTTCCCTCATTCCACTTGCCAAGGAATTTTTTTAGCTTCTTACTATCCTGACTCAGTATCAAAAAGTCAAGTACAACAAATATCGGTGAGGATGTAGACGAACTAGAACTCTTATAAATACATTGCTGATGGGAATACAAAATGCTGCAGCTGCCATAAAAAAAAAAGTCTGGCAGTTCATCAATAAGTTAAACATAGAATAAACACATGACTCAGCAATTCCACTCCTAGGCATGTATCCAACAGAACTAAAAACAGATGTCCAAACAAATACTTGTACATGAATGTTTTTGGCAGCACTATTCACAATAGACAAAATGTGGAAAGAAGCCAAATGTCCATCAACTAATGAATGGATAACCAAAAAGTTGTATATCCATGCAATAGAATATTAGTCTGCCATAAACAAGGAATGAAGTACTAAAACATGCTACGTGGATAAACCTTGAAAACACTGCACTAAGTGAAAGAAGCTAGATACAAAAGGACACATTTTATGAGTCCATTTATATGAAATATTGAGAACAGGCAAGTCTATAGAGACAGACAGCAGAACAGCAATTGAGTGAAGGGAGGAATGCTTAATCATCATGGAATTTGAAGGATGACAAAAATATCTCAACCTGCTAGAGGTGTTTGCACAAGATTTAATTTTTATTATTGATTTTAGAGAGAAAGGAGAGTGAGTGCGAGAAACATCGATTTGTTGTGCTTCTTATTTATGCATTCAGTGGTTGCTTCTTGTATGTGCCCTGACTGAGGAGTGAACCTGCAACCTTGGCATATCAGACGACACTCTAACTAACTGAGCTACCTGGCCAGGGCCTTGCACATTTCGACATACTAAATACCACCGAATTTTATGCTTTAAATGGTTAATGATTGATTTTATGTTATATTAATTTTACCTCAATTGAAAAAGAGTGGTGAACAAGGAGGCATCTATGGAATCTGCTAATCGTGAGGCTGTGCCAGGTGGCACCAAGTGAAGCAGTGGTATGTTTCTCCATGCTTCATTCTTCCTTTGCCACTCCCAAGGTTTTTGTTCCTGTCCAGCGCTTGAAGTTAAAGATTACTTAAGTAGGGTACAAGTGGTTTAGGTGTTTCCTGCTCTACTAAAGGACTATACCTAGAAAGAAGAGGGAAGCGAGGGAGGGAGAGAGGTTGGAAAGAAAGGAAGGAGGGACAGTGATTAAGCTCACTAATGGCCAACCCAGCCCTTGGAAGAGTGGTAGGACTTCTAACCACATAACCTCCTCCTTCCCCATCATTTTCTTCCATGCTCCAGATGCACAGGTTGATCTATTGTTAATCCTCCAACAACCCATGCTTCTTCAAATGCTGTTACTCAGCCTTGAATACCACCTGCTTCCTTTTACCTAGCTGCTGTAATCTCTTCCACCATGAGGTCCCTTTAAGCCCCAGCTCTGGCTGGTGCCTGTCCAGTACTCCCCAGCCTCCTCCCCCACCCACTGCTCCCCCAGCCAGCATTCTGCTCTCACCACCATGAGAATACTTCCCACATTGTTGTTTAGCCACTTGTCTTTCCCAAACAGCTGTGGGTTCCACAAGGAGAGGAGCTGATTATTTCATAGTTGTAATCCTAGTGTATATCAAGTGCCCAGCATATAGTAGATGCTAAATATAAATTTCAATGAATACATTTTAAAAAATCTGAAAATGGAATATGCATATCCTAGAATAGTGGAATGACCAAGAATGCTTTTTGTGGAAATTAGACGAGGAAAGGTGACTCTTTTTCAGCACAAATATCACCCTAAATTAGAGTCCAGTTTGGTGAGCAGAATGTGGGCTGAGTTTCAGTCCTCCCTGGCCCCTTCAATTAGGTGTCCTTATGCAGTGAACAACCTGCAGCCCATACCTTCTGCAGCAGATCTGGAAGGATCCTTTGTACCAGTGGTTCTCAACTCCAGCCACATATTGGAACAACCTGGAGTTTTTTGGAAATACTCATGCCGCGGCCCCAGTCTCACAGTTTTAGATTTAATAAGTACTGAGGCGTTAGGTTAATTTTAAAGCTCCCTAATTATTTCCGTGTGCAGCCTGGGTCGAGAATTACAACTTGGTACTTACTGATGTGAAAATCTCAAACCGAGCTCTACTGCAAATGTGTTTGCACCATATAGGCACGCACTAACATAGCAACGGGGTTCATGTCACAGCTCACGCAATGCCGACTACTGGCATTTCTACTTTTACTGCCAGGAACCTCTCCCTTTACCACCCACACCTGGATGTCCAGGCAAGTCCCCTGACCTGTCTCAGATCAAGGAGGGAGCTAATAGGCAGCTGAACCACTATAATGGAACTGCAACTTGAGATTGCAGGACCAGGAGTTCTAAAGTAAAGTCCTTGCTCAGCACAAGCCTGGTTGTATGACCTTGAAAAAGTTACTTCGTAGTTCCCTGCTTCAGTTACTTTGGTTATAAAATTAAACTAATGGTATGGGCATATTTGCCAGAAATATAAGGCTAAACGAGCAAAACAATTGTAAAGAGTGCCATAAATATAAATTGTTATATAATCGTTAAGTAACTTCATGGTATGAAATTCCATTGAAATCTTGTTTAAAACTGGCCCTAATGATTCTGACATAGGTGGGTAGGAAGCTGTTTAGACAGATCTGCTCATGCAGTTCTCTGGCCCCTGGCTTTTCCAACTTTTGTTTGTTCAAATCAATTCTGAGACAGTAACAGCCCATTCTTCTTCTTCCTTTTTTTTAGATTTATTTTATTTTTAGAGAGGAAGGGAGGGATAAAGAGACAGACAGAAACATTAATGTGCAAGACATACATGGGTTGGTTGCCTCTTGCACGCCCCCAACTGGGGACCTGGCCCAGAACTCAGGCACGTGCTGACTGGGACTCAAACCAGCAACCTTCTGGTTCACAGGCCAGCACTCAATCCACTGAGCCACACCAGCCAGGGTTGCCCCTATTCTTTTAATAAATTACTTTTTCTCCTCCCTAAGCCAGCCAGTGTTAGTTTCTGTTACTTGTAAACAAAAAAGAATTTTAACTAATGCCATAAATCAGTGTGGTATTTTCCAAATTGAATTCTGCAAAATGTTATGTTCTAAAATGTTAATTCTTAACATACTTTAATTTTTAAACTGTCAAATAGCATTCATATTAAGAACTATATTAAATATGTATCATTATACTTAACAAATGCTTTTACAAAAATGTTCTATGCCCAAGGCCAGCAAATTTCCTAAGAAACGACTGTACTTGTAGCACAGCAGTCCCCCAACGTTAGTGCACATCAGAACCACCTGGGGTGCTTGTTAAAACAGATTGCTGGGTCCCACCATCAGTTTCAGCAGGTTTGTGCTGGGGCCTGAGAATTTCCATTTGCAACAGGTTCCCAGATGCTGCTGAATCATGGGTACTTGGTAGTCTTAAATTAGGCTGCTCCAAAAATTATTCATTTTACCTTTTTAAGAATTCAAGCTGCCCTGACCAGTGTAGCACAGTTGGTTGGGTGTTGTCCCACAAAGCAAATGATTGCTGGTTAAACTCCTAGTCAGGGCACATGCCTGGGTTGTGGGTTCAGTCCCAGGTTGGGGTGCATACAAGAGGCAATGATCGATGTTTCTCTCCCTCTCTTTCTCTCTCCCTTACCCTCTCTCTAAAAATAAATAAAATCTTTAAAAAATAAGTGAAAAAGAATTCAAGCTTGATTCTTCATCTTTATTAATTCTTTAAAAACCCTTACCTAAGGACATGCTTATTGATTTTTAGAGAGAGGGGAAGGGAGGGAGTGAGAAAGAAATATCAATTGGTTGCTTGTTTGGGGACCAAATGCACAATCAGGAATCCAGTCCGGTCTATAGGATGATGCTCTAACCAACTGAGCCACACTGGCCAGGGGTTCACGTTTATTTTAAAGTTTCAACTTTTTTGCTTGCTTTATTCAATCATCAGACGTTGATTAAAAATAAAACATCGCCCTGGATGGTGTGGTTCAGTGGATTGAGCCCTGGCCTGCAAACTGAACGGTTACCGGTTTGACTCCCAGTCAGGGCACATGCCTGGGTTCTGGGCCACGTCCACAGTTGGGGGTATGCGAGACGCAACCACACGTTGATGTTTCTCTCCCTCTCTCCCTTCCCCTCTCTCTGAAAAGAAAATAAAATCTTAAGAAAAAGTAATTTAGTTAAATAAGGCCTTGAAGTCTAATTTAAATAACAGCACACCTGGTGAAGCAAAATATAACCTAAGATACAATTCTGGATCTTTGCTATTAATAGACTTGGATTAAGAGTCAAAAAACCAAGATGCCAAATCTCAACTCCAATTTACTGAGTAACCTTTGGCAATACATAATCTCTAATTCCAGTTCTCTCAATCTGTACAAAGATAATTAGAACAAGGATAACTAGTTCACATGAAAAGTTCTCTAAACCATTTTATAAACTCAACGTGTACTGATGGTGCCTTGAATGGTATCTTTTAGGCAATCATTCATTTGTTTTCCAGGCTGCTCTTGACCTTGAATTGGAGTTTACCCTTCCAGAATCTGTCTCTGAACCTCTGATTAATATCAGACAAGGAAAGGGGCCTTTCCCTATGTCACACCTGCCTCCTTCCAACCCTCCGTGTGGCATAGCACTTATCATATTGTGCTTTGCCTTTAAGCTCCCTAATGCAGGTACCCCATCTGATTCACTTTCACAGTCCAGTACTGTGTACCCCTTCCCCTCTCCAGATGGTAGAAGGAATTACACAGTTCACTGATGACAATTTATTATAATCTGTTGGCAGCACAGATAGATATTAATTACCAGAATTATGTCTTCAAAGAGTGGGCAATATGTAGCCATTCTATGGGGAACTGTGTGCACTTAATCATCATCATGGGCTTTTAGTCTCTTGATGGTGCTCTTGTGCCGCTCAATTTCTTTCTGCAGACGCTCAATCTCCTTTTTATGATGACTGATCTCATCTTCATGGTGTTTCTTCAAGGCTGCCAGTTGTTCTCTAGTCTTTGCTCTACAAGTACACAATGGCTCTGGATTTAATCCTAATTTGTCACCCCAAAAAGATCTCTAAGCATAACCTGCAATACCTAAAGTAAAGGAGTCCCAATCCCACGGGATTCTGGCTGGCCATCCTCTTCTACCACTTCAAGCCCCACTAGTGAAAGAATACTCCATCTTAAGATGTATCCATCTTTAGGAGATGACCAAAATGATTTCATTTTTCTGGTGCTAGTGCTTGAAATTTCATTATTCATGAGCTTTTCTTTTTAGATTCCTCTTTAGAGCAGAAAACTCCAGAGAGGTGTGACTAAAGTCCCCAATACCTTATTAAAGGACTAACCAAGAGAATAGAATCCCTTTTTGGGGAAATGAAGGGAGAACAGACAAAGGAGTCTAGTTAAAGGACCAATGCCTGCAATCACCTAATTTATCTAGGGCTTTTTTTTTGCCTAGAGAAATTCAAGGCCCATTGTAAAGGCCAAAAAGAAGGGTGGGGGGAAGACCGGACTATTGCACGGGCAGTGTTTGGCAATCCAATTCAGATCTTAATAAGGAACGATTCAAATGTTGGTTTGGCCACTTTGGGGCCTCAGTTTTCCTTAACTATAAAATGTAGGGGCCTATTTAGATGGTCCCAAAGGCTGTACTTTGGCGTTCTGGTGTGGCAGGTGCCATGGTGATAATTCTTAGGAGTAAGCAAGAAAGGGCAAAAGTGAAAAGATAGGCCCAAGGAGAAGCAGAAACGAGATTAGTTCTGTGCTACTCCCCATTGTGCAGAGAAGCCAGCAAAAGATAACTCAGGGTTGGTAGAAATGTATATAGAGGTCCGGCCCACTCCATGCTCTTAAGAGTGAGAGTCTATCCAGCTGGGCGGGGCTGGGGAAAAGTCTCCAGGAAGCCGGGGAGGACGTTCCAACCAGGAGCACTCAACCACCCTGACCCACTCTCTCTGGCCGAGTCGGAGACCTTTGGAGGTCCAGGAATGGCGGAGAGGGCCTTGAGAGTAGGGGATCAATCCACTGGGGGCTAGTAAAGCTATAAGGCATGTGGTGGAGAAAACACCGAACAGGGGCGGTGGGTGGTGTCCGAGGGAGTCAGGTTCAAAGGGTCTGAAAGTATTGGGCAGTCGGATCTAGACAATGCAAAGAACCGGGGGGGCGTTTCGCCGGGAAGAAAACCTTGGGTGTGGCCTGGTAAATAATTCTGGAAGAGCTGGGCCGTGCTTTAAGAATCCTGGAGACATGCAGGTGAAAATGGGTTGGCCTGGGTGCCCTGGGACTATTCAGCAGACCATTAGGGGCAAGGGTGTAATGGGTTCCGGGACCCGGGAGTTCTGTTGGGGGTTGGGGCGGCCCCTGGCACCGCAGTGGGGTGGGCAGGACGGTTAGACGTTTAAGAAGGTCTGGAACGCTCTGAGAGAGCAAGGGCTAGACTCCGGAACCCGCGGGCCTCACCGGAAGTATCGTTCCTCTTCAGCCTGCTCTCTTTTTCCGAAGGCTCCACCGGCGTCCCTCACCGAGCCCGAGCCGGAGTGGGCACTGCTTGACTGCGGAGAGACAAGGACATGGGTAAAAGTGTGGAAGGAGAGACGGCATCCGCGCTCAGGGCTGGGGCAGAGGACACTGCCACGAGCATACCTCTTCGGAGCTGAAGCTACGGACTTGCATTGCCCTCACGCCCCACACACCGAGCCGCGCCCGCGCCACCAGCGCCGTGACTGCCATCGTTGTCCGTTTAACACAGTTCCAGACGCAGACGGTACGAACTCCCTGTAGGCCTTAACGACCCTAACGATCAGGCAGCCAATCTTTTCGATGGAGAGGCGGGATGAAGCCATGAGGAGCGAATCAGGAAAGGGAGAAGGAGGGGTTCCTGTAATTCACAGCGAATCCTGAGAGGGAGGCGGGCCTATTCTTAGCCAACCCCGAACAAGGTCTCTGGGGCTAGAGGATTAGAAAATAATAATGGAGGAGGTTGGAGGGGCGGGGCAAGAGGGGTCAGAATCTATCAGAATGGAGCATGGCGCCCACCTCCACACCCCCGCCCCCCCATTCCAATCCTAAGGTTGTTATTAAACACTCAAAGGAAGCCTTCCCTCTTCTGGACCCCTAGAGTCAATAAGATGCTATAAGAATAAGATACAAATGTCAATAAGATGCTGTAGGCCAGGGTCGGGGCAGGGGATATCTATGTTCAAGATACGCGGATTTGGTTGGGTTTTGGGTAGAAACATTTGTATATGTATGTGTATATGGTTTCTTATGAGGTATCAATGTCCTTTTTTTGCACTGCCATTTTACTCTCAAGTCTCAGCTTAAATATCGCCTCAAAGAAACCATCCCTGACCTTAGTCATTCTATCATAGCTCCCTGTTTTGTTCTCTTTCTCTTTGCATTTTCACCTTTTGAAGTTATCAGAGCCTTGATCAATCGGGTACTGAATTAATATTTGTAATAAAATATTAATAAAATGGATTTTATTAATAAAATGGGTTAATATGTTATCAAATGGGCATGATAACTGGACTTTTGGCAATGTGGTGCAGTGAAGTGAAGAGCATAAATAGGAGGCTAGGTAAAGTTTTGCCTTGACTTTCCTTCAGTCATCTAACAAATGTGAACAGGACAAGAGTAGTTTACAGCCCTGGCTGGTGTAGCTTAGTGGATTGAGCGCTGGCCTGTGAACCAAGAGATCACGGTTCGATTCCCAGTCAGGGCACATGCCTGGGTTGCAGGCCAGTTCCCAGCAGTGAATGCACAGGAAGCAACCATACATTGATATTTCTCTCCCTCTCTCCTTCCCTTCCCCTCTGAAGATAAATAAGTTTAAAAAAATCTTAAAAAAACTAAAAAGGGTAGTTTACAGCCTTTGCTTAGTCAAAGTAGGACTGCTTTTATTAATCATCTTTTAGTTGGAAAAATGCCAGCCCTCGTTTGTATGACTTAGTTGGGAAGAAATGCCTGTGGAGCACATTTTCAAATGTTTATTGCAAAAAACTTGGAAAAACAGAAAAACTTGGCAGAAATAATAATCACTTATAAGCCCACTACCTAGTGATAATAATTTGTTGTGTGTCTAGATCATCTTTAAGTACCATTCCATTTTCAGAAATTCTATTTCTACTTCTCAGATTCTGTGGTTTTTTGAGGCTCAGCATCCAGTGGAGGGTCTTAGTAAGTATGTACAAAAGATCTCTCTACTCACTAAGATGGCTGTAATTTTAAAAAAAATGGAAAATCACAAGTGTTGATGAGGGTGTGGAGAAATTGTAACCCTTGTACATTGCTGGTGGGAATGTAAAATGTTTCGGCTGCTGTGGAAAACAGCTTGGCAATTGCTCAAAAAGTTAAATATAGAATTCCCATATGACTCAGCAGGTTCACTTTAGGTATTTGGTATACACTACCCCTGCCCTCGCAAATGAAAATCGATAAACAAACACAGGTACCACATATTCATAGCAGCACTATTATCACCATAGTCAAAAGATGGAAACAACCCAAATACCCATCAACTAATGAATGGATAAACAAATTGTGGTATATACATACAGAAAAAATAACGAAGTGATTATATATGCAGTACTTAGATGAACCATGAAAACATGCCAGCTGAAAGAAGGCAGACACAAAAAGTCACATATTGTATGGCTGTGAAATGTCCAGAACAGAAACAGGACACAGAGCGGTTGTCAGGAGTTGGGAAGGAGGGGGAATGGAAGGGTTTAGATGGTGCCAGATATCCTTTTGGGATGAAGAGACTGTTTTGTAAGTAGATCGAGGTGGTGGTTGCACAACAATGTAAATGTACTAAATGACAATGAGTTATTTATTGTAAAGTGGTTAATTGTATGTTATGTGTGTTTCACTTCAATTTAAAACACAACAACAAAAACAAAACTAGAGTGCTGGCCATGTGGCTCCATTGGTTGGCGCTGTGACGTCGTTCCTGTGCCCCGAAGGAGTGCATTTTGGATGACCTGCGTAGGTCGCAAGTTCCATCCCTGGTTGGACACATGCGAGAAACAACCGTTGGATGTTTCTGTCTCTCCACCCTTCTCCCTCTAAAATCAATGAAAACATGTTCTCCGGTGAGGATTAAAAAAAAAGAAAAATAATCCCTCCAATTTCCGACTGGGCTCTCCGCCCTTTAAGGGTCCTAGGGAAGGAGGCGGGGCTAGAAAGGCGGGTCTGTACGAGTCACGTGTGTCGGCGCCTGCGCAGGAGAGTCACGTGGTGGCTGGCCCGGGGAAATGGCGGCTTCAGGCGAGAGCGGGGCTTCTGGCGGCGGAGGCAGCACAGAGGAGGCGTTTATGACCTTCTACAGTGAGGTGAACCACGAGGGATGAGTGGTGGCACCGGGGCGACTCCGCCTGGATCTCCTCTCCCGGCGGGCGAAAGCAGTGGTCATCCTGGCTCGGACCGTTGGGCGGCTCCTCCAGCCTGGCCTTCCGGGCGGCGCGGGGCCGGGGGTGTGTGTGCGGTCTCTCCCTGACAGCTGCTGGGGGCTCCCGTGAGCAACGACAAAGGGGCCGGGGACTGAAGTCTGCGGGTAGACGGCGAGTCTGCCCAACGTAGTACTGGGCGCGCGTAGAGTTCCCCAACTCCGCGAAGTCGGGGCTGGTTGGGGGCTGGCAGAAGCTGGCCTTCCTGGGGGCGACTTAGTTGTCCTGACCCCCGTTTTTATTTTAACTGGAATCACTCTCTACTTAGTCCTCTGTGATGAATTGCGTTTGTGGTTATTTCTCACGTTCGCGAATGCCAGGCTCTGCATCAAGCCGGGTAGACATTATCTCCCCTTTACATATGACAAACCTGAGGTTTAGGGAGGTGAAATAATTTGTTCTGGGTTTTACAGCAGGTTAACAGTTTGGTCTCATGTTAGGACAGGAATCAGTTTGGTCTGAGCCTCGTTTACTATCGCTTTTCCAGCGCTTACTACATATTGTTACCCAGAAAATATTTATTGAGTGAATTAATGAATAAATAAATGAAAGAAAAGTATGCCATTTGGAGTCAGAGGAGCTCAGATTGGATTCGTGCGTGGTAGTTGACTGTGATTGCATTCTTTCAGGGCCTTGATTGGTCAGACCTTGTTTCCATGCCTGTAAAACGAGCCAATATTAAAACGAGTTTTTATGGGGGGTTCATGGAGTTCATGTATAAGAAAGGGTTTCATAAGCAGAAACATCTTTACGATTTAAGGCTGAAGGTGGGGCTCTTTAAGTTGGCATAGATTTGAGGAATGCAGTTGCTCCTCACCAGGTTGTGAGCTACTCAGAGTGAAGAACCAGATCATGTTTATCTTTTAGCCTCTGGTGTCTTTGTGTGTTACATAGTAGTTTCTCCAAAGTATTCCATTTAAAAATGGAAGTGAGCACGTCCTTTGTAGTCTGTCCTTTTGAAATGTCTCATTCACTTGAAAGTGTTCAGCAGTTATAGTGGAACTTGATTCACTTTCCAACTTTTAGTTTAAAAAGAAGGGGAAAAAAGCAACCGTGGTTTGTTTGACTTGGATGAGAGAAAGTGCCTGAAGGCGGACCCTTCAATCATCATCCGATCACTGTTCACTGAGGACCTGACATGTACCAGTGCACTGCTTATGTGCTGCAGTTACGGCAGTGAGCAGCACAGAGAAAAATCCGGTCTTCATTTCATAGAGCTCACCTTCCATAGAGAAGGATTAAGCAGGAAACGAGATGTACAACACAGTGTCCGGTAGTGATTTAAGTGCTGTAAGGAGAAATAAGCCTGGGAAAGAAGATTGGGTGGATGGGTGGGGAAGAAGTGGCATGGTATTTTAAAGAGAGTGAGGAGGGAAGATGCTGAGAAGGGATGGCTTTCTGTGTTATTGAAGATCTTTCCTGTTATTGAAGATCTTTCCAAACTCATTTGGCCAGAGAAATAATGGTGGTAAATAACATACCAAACATTATTCCAGTTGGCATTCCATCTGATAGTGGCACCAAGGATATTTTCCTGGGACTACCTACTGCCTGTTCTCCTGCACGTTGTCTTCAAGACAGGAATTTTTCTAACTCTGTTACAGAGTTAGGTAGGCAGAATAATTTGCTCCCTCCCACATACTTTTTTAATGCTGTTTTTAATATATATTTCAGTGTAATTGTATTTTTTTCTTTTAAGATTTTATTTATGTTTGGAGAGGGGGGAGGGAGAGAGAAAGAGAGGGAGGGAAACATCAATGTTTGGTTGCCTCTCACATGCCCCCCACCGGGACCTGGCCCGCAACCCAAACATGTGCCCTGACTGGGAATCGAACTGGTGACCCTTTGGTTCGCAGGCTGGTGCTCAATCCACTGAGCCACACCATCCAGGGCGTATTTTTTCTTTAAAGAGTTGTAAATTAAGTGTGAAAACACTCAAGTACATCTTCTGTCATTAGAGTGGAAACTCTTTGAAGATGGTGGATGGGATTTTGAATTCTCTCGAAGGTTGCTCTGGCATCAAATTGTTAAGATTAAAATTCTTATTTACAAGTTGGGTAATTGGGAACAAGTCCGTTAACTTCTCTAGGTCTCAGTTTTCTTATCTGTGAAATGAGGGTAATAAAATCCACTGTATAGGATTGTTGAGTGGAATAAATATGTGTAAAGTTTTCATGTTATTAAAATGCAGCAAATGGTAGCTGTTGTAATTATTCCTCAAAGTTGTTAGCAAAATAGCTTGCACACGTAGATACATAAATGTTTGCTGAACATGTCAGTGAGTAACTTGTTAAGATGACAATTCAGAATTTGTTTTTAACTAAATGAAGTTTCTATCCCTTTTAGGTGAAACAAATAGAGAAGAGAGATTCAGTTCTGACGTCCAAAAATCAAATTGAAAGATTGACCCGTCCTGGTTCGTCCTACTTCAATTTGAACCCATTTGAGGTGAGCTGTCTGATGTTGCTGTGGCATCATGATGGGGAGATTTGCATAGTTGCAGGCAGACTTACATTAGAACACACACTTAATTTGTATTATATTGAATAGTTGGAGTTGAATTTAGGTAGTTTTATTGTGAGTAGAACCTGAGAGGAAGCATAAGTCGTATTTCTTTTTAAAATTTGAAACAAAGAAAACAAGAATGAATAATCAAGTATAATTCTAAGAGAAATTCCTACTCTTAACTGTTTATATTTAAACTTTTAAGTTTTATTTAAAAAACATGGAGAGCCCTGGCTGGTGTAGCTTAGTGGATTGAGCGCGGGCCTGTGAACCAAGAGATCACGGTTCAATTCCCAGTCAGGGCACATGCCTGGGTTGCAGGCCAGTTCCCAGTAGGGAATGCACAGGAAGCAACCATACATTGATATTTCTCTCCCTCTCTCCTTCCCTTTCCCTCTAAAGATAAATAAATAAAATCTTAAAAAACATGGAGAGCTCTGGCTGGTGGGACTCAGTGGAATGAATGCCAGCTTGCGAACTGAAAGGTTGTTGGTTCGATTCCCAGTCATGGCACATGCCTGGGTTGTGAGCCATGTCCCCAGTTGGGGCCTATGAGAGGCAGCTGATCGGTGTTTCTCTCCTCTCTCTTTAAAAATAAATAAATAAAATCTTTAAAAAAAACCTGTGGAGGATCAAATACATACTTCATGTTATTTTATTTATTTATTCATACTATATATTTTTTTTTACTTCATGCTATTTTAATTTTTTTAAAGTTATATTTTATTGATTATGCTATTTCAGTTTTCTTGATTGCCCCCTGTTCTACCCAGCACCCCCCCATTCCCCTCAGGGAATCCGCGCCACCCCCCTCCCCCCCGCATTGTTCATGTCCATGGGTCATGCATATAAGTTCTTTGGCTACTCCATTTCCCATATTTTACACTCCCATTGCTATTCTGTAACTACCTATTTGTACTTCTTAGTTCCCTTACCCTTCACCCATTCCCTTACACCCCACTCCCATCCTGCAACCATCACAATGCTCTTTGTATCCATTAATCTGTCTCTGTTCTTCTTGTTTGCTTAGTTTGTTTTTTAGATTCATGTTGATAGATTGGTATTTTTTGGCATTTTATTGTTCCTAGTTTTAATCTTCATTTTATTAAATATGTCCCTTTATCATTTCATATAGTAATGGTTTGATGATGATGAACTCCTTTAGTTTTTTCTTGTCTGGGAAGCTCTTTATCTGTCCTTTGATTCTAAATGATCTTGGCTGTAGATCCCTGCTTTTCGTGAGTTTGAATATTTCTTGCCAATCCCTTCTTGCCTGCAAAGTTTCTTTTGAGAAATCAGCTGACAGTCTTATGGGAATCCCCCTGTTGTAATACCTAACTTCTTTTCTCTTGCTGAATTTAAGATTTTCTCTTTATTTTTAACCTTTGGCATTTTAATTATAATGTGTCTTGGAGCGGACCTCTTTGCATCTATCTTGTTTGGGACTCTCTGTGCTTCCTGAACTTGCATGTCTATTTCCTTCACCAAATTCGGGAAGTTTTCTTTAATTATTTTTTCAAATAGATTTCCAATTTCTTTCTTTTTCTCTACTCCTTCTGGCACCCCTATGATGCAAATGTTGGACTTGTTGAAGTTGTCCCAGAGTCTGTTTATATTATCCTCATTTTTTTGGATTCTGTTTTCTTCTTCTTGTTCTGATTGGTTGTTTTTGCTTCCTTATGTTCCAAATCATTGATTTGATTCTCGACTTCATCCACTCTACTGTTGTTTCCCTAAAAATTGTTCTTTATTTCAATTAGTGTATCCTTCATTTCTGACTGGATCTTGTTTATGCTGCTGAGGTCCTTACTAAGTTCCTTGAGCATCCTTATAACCAGTGTTCTGAACTCTGCATCTAATAGATTGCTTATCTCCCTTTCGTTTAGTTCTTTTTCTGGAGTTTTGATCTCCCTTCATTTGGGCCATGTTCCTTTGTCTCCTCATTTTGGCAGCCTCCCTGTGTTTGTTTCTATGTGTGAGGTAGAGCTTCTATGACCCCTTTCTTGATAGCATGGCCTAATGTATGTAGTAGGTGTCCTGTAGGATCCAGTGGCACAGCCTTCCCTATTGCCTAAGCTGGGTATTTGAGGTATGCCCTTCATGTGGGCTGAGTACACCTTCCTCTTGTAGTTGAGCCTTGGTTGCTGTTGGCAAATCAATGGGAGGGATTTACCCAGGCCAGACACCTGCAAGGATTGGCTGTGAACACTGACTATGAACCTTTGCCCTCTGTGGAGGATCAGCTATGCAGGGGCAGGGTGGTGGTGCTCCGACATGGTCTGTAGCTGTCCACTGGGTATGTTGGCCCTGGGCTTCCCAGGTGGTGCAAACCAAGGTCAGCCCCCACCTGTGTTTTGCCCAGGGCCATTCTGCTTGATCAATAAATCTATCTGAGATGGCTGCTACTTGTGGTGGGCTTGGAGATTTCCAGGCAAAGCCAAGCTGTGAATCTAGGCTGGCTGCTGCTAGTGCTGGGCCTAGGGCTCACTGAGACTATGTGTTGCTTGTTTGATAGGGTTTAGGGCAGGGGTGCAAACTCATTTTCATCGGGGGCCACATCAACCTTGCGGTTGCCTTCAAAGGCCCAAAATAATTTTAAGATTTTAGAAATGTAACTACTCCTTAACTGTTAAGGAATTGAAATTACATACCGACTTTTAAAGTCAACTGAAAGGCTGATGTGGCCCCCAGTGAAAATGAGTTTGACACCCCTGGTTTAGGAAGTTGTGAAGCATGGGCCAAGAGCAGCTGTTCATGTAGAAAAGCAGCTTGGGTGGGCCTGTAAGTTGGGTGGGGCAGGGTCTCTGGGGATCTCCAGGATGGGTCAAACAGTGTTACATTGATGGAGTCTCAGGAGAATATTGCACCAGCTTGCTGGGTCTCTGGGAGCAGGGTTTAGAAAAGGGACAATGGCCTGTGCTGACTTTGATGCCAGAAACTTCAGTTCCTCCCCATGTGCCACTGGTACCTTTCAAGCTGGTATCTCGGTACTGGAGCTCAGAGGGAGTGAGTCTGAGTAGGTGAGTTCATGTCGGGGTTCTTTAAGAGGAACTACTTGGGACTCCAGCAGTTTCTTCCACAAACTCAATCTCCAGTGGTTTTTGCAGCTAGAAGTTTTGGGGACTTGTCTTCTTGGCACTGAAACCCTGGACTGGGGGTCCTGGTGTGGGGCTGGACTCCTTGCTCCTGAGATGTCCCTCCCAAATTTTTATCTACCATGTGTGGGTGAAGGATCAGCCCATTCCACATCTGTGAGCCCCTGCCAGTCTGGATGGATGTGGCTTCTTTAATTCCATAGTGGTCAGACTTCTATTTAAGTAGATTTCTGACAGTTCTGCGTGGTGGTTGTTCTATATTTAAGTTGTAACTTTGATGAGGTTGTGGGAAGAGGTGAACCATGTCTGCCTATATCGTCATCTTGACTGGAAGTCCCTACTTCATGCTATTTTAAATGCATCATTACATAAACTATATTTATACAACCTTTTAAAATTTATATAATTATTATTGAAACAATTCCTTTATTGTAGGATTTTGAAATTAGCTTCTAATTGTTCACAATTATAAATAATTTTGTTAATTATTTATAAATTATAAATAAATATTGTTAATATCGTATAAAAATAACACATATTGCACTTATTAA
The DNA here is from genome assembly GCA_028533065.1 of Trachops cirrhosus. Classification (NCBI taxonomy): domain Eukaryota; kingdom Metazoa; phylum Chordata; class Mammalia; order Chiroptera; family Phyllostomidae; genus Trachops; species Trachops cirrhosus. The sequence continues at coordinate 15,921,289 of CM052542.1, read as the reverse complement.
AAAGTTTTAAAAATCTTTTTATTTATTGATTTTAGAGCGAGAGAGGAGGGAAGAGAGAGAAACATCAATTGTTGTTCTACTTATTTATGCACTTCTTTGTTGATTCTTATATGTGCCCTGACCAGGGATTGAACTATACAACCTTGTTGTATTAGGACGTTGGGATGATACTCTAACCAACTGAGCTACCTGGTCAGGGCAAACACCTTTCTGTTAGTGTGGTAAAATATACATAACATAAAATTAGCCCTGGCTGGTGTGACTCAATGGATTGAGCACCAGACTGTGAACCAAAGGGTCGCCATTTCAATTCCCAGTCAGAGCACATCTTTGGGTTGTGAGCCAGGACCCCAGTAGGGGGCGCTTGAGAGGCAACCACACATTAATGTTTCTCCCCCTCTCCCTCCCTCCCTTCTCCTCTCTAAAAATAAATAGATACAATCTTTTAAAAAAATAAAAAGACATTAAATTAACTATTTTAACCAATTGTAGGTATAGAACTACAGTGGCATTAAGTACATTTACAGTGTTGTACAGCCATCATCACCATCCATTTCTAGAACTTTTTCATCATTTCAGACAGACACTCCAAACCCATCAAACAATAACTCCTGATTCCTCCTATTCTCAGCCACTGGTGACTGCTGTTTTGCTCTGTGTCCATGAATTTGCCTATTCTAGGTGCCTCATGTAAGTGGAGTCAAATAATAATGTCCTATTTCACTTTGCATGATATTTTCAAGTTTTACCCATTGTTTCTGTTTTTTTGAAGAGTAATTTTTCAAGAATTTTTTATCTTAACATAATTTCAGATTTGCAGAAAGATTCCAAGTACACTACCAAGACTTTCTTGAACTATTTGAAACTAAGTTGCCGATATGTTGCCCTGTTGCCCTGAAATACTCTGTGTCCTTCCTGCACATATCATTTTCTACTGAACCACAATACAACCATCAAAGTCAGGACATAAACATTGTATATTGTATAATCCTCAGACCCCATTTAAATTTGTTAATTGTATCAGTAATGACCTTTAGAACAAAAGGATCCAGTTCAGGATCTTCTCTTATGTTTAGTTGTCATGTCCCTTCAGTCTTCAGTTTCGAACAGCTCCTTAGTCTTTCCTTGACTTTTGTGACTTAACATTTCTGCAGATGTTCTGGCCAGTTATTCTGTAGCATGTCTCTCAACTTGAGTTTATCTGATGTGTCTTCATGTTAGAATCGGTTTATGCAGTGTTGCCAGCAATAGCACAGCAATGATGCTGCATTCTTGTCTTTCCCACCTGTAAAGTGGTACTTGATCTTGATTTATCCCATTACTGATCACATCAGCTTGATCACTTAGAAGAGTTGCCTGCTAGATTTGTTCATGAAGTTACTTTTTCCTCCCTTTGTAATTAATAAGTATTTTATGGAGAGGTACTTTGAGACTGAGTAAATATCCTCTCCTTATCAGAGTTTTGATTTATTCATTTATTTGTCATTATGGATTTGTGGTTTCCTGTATTATTCAGTGGGTCATATTTGCAATAGGTATCATTTACTCTGTTGCTCAAATTGTCCCAAATCTGGCCAGTAGGTTACCTTTCAAGTGAATTCCTGTCTTTTTCATGTATCTTCGTCATTCTTTGATTACTAGGCACTCTTGTACTTTTCCTGACCCAGCCTGCAATCAACCATTTCATGGAGGAGTCCTGGTTCCTTTTAGTGAAGAATCATATTTAAAATCAAGATTTGAGTGTTTGATATACTCATTACTATTGAGATGTCACTCTTCCCAGATTTTGGGAGGGAGGGAGGAGGAGAGGGAGAGAATGTATGTATATGTACATACACCTTTACAGCCAATTTTAATTCAACACCACAGGGTTTATTCTAGTTTTTTTTTTTTCCTTCCCATGTTCATAGTTCCCTTTTCTAGTGAGAACTCTTTAATATACATGTGTTTACCTAATTGACCCTCCTATATACAGCTGATCTCCTCTTGCCATTCTTTTTCCCCATGAATGCCCTCACCCTGCTTTGCTCTGACAGCGACATCACGCTGCCTCACTGTGAAGTCCCTTCTCTCCACAACTGAGCTTAAAACCCCCATGCCTGGTCACCTTTCCTTGTGGTATGGCTCTGGTTCCTTGTGCCCACCCTTCACGCCCTGGAGGCTCTTTTCATTCCTCTTGGGCTATGGCATCCTCCCCACCAAACAGGCACCCTTTCTACTTTCTTCATCTTACTTGGGCTTTGATTTACTTGGGCTTGAGTCCACACTCCTGCATGGAGGCCCTCTTCACTTTGCTCAGGTTCCAACTCTCTTTGCCAACTGTACTTTACATAAATTCTCTCCACACCTTGCTAGAGCTCCAGCATCTTGCATTGGGCAGCCCTCTTACCATGGACAAGCCAAGTTCCGCACTCCATGCTAGACCACTCCTTTGTGGAGATGGCCTTGCTTGGGCTCCTTTACCCGGTGCTGGGCTACCTTTCCTTGTGGACACTCTCCTTACCCTGCTTGGTCTCAAACACCCTGTGTTGGGTTCTCCTTCAATGAGGATGCCTTCCTCTGTCCTCTTGGTCTCTCACACCCTGCACTGGGCCACCCTCCCATGTTGACGGTATCACCCTGCTTGGGTTCTAACACCCTGTACCAGGCTGCCTGTGTAACACCCTATGCTAGGATGCACTCATCAACCCACTTAGGCATTCCATGTTGGGATGCCCTTCTGTGCTCTTCTCACTCTGTTCGGGGTCTAACACTGTGTGACTGGCTGCCATTCCCTGTGTGGTCACTGTCTTCTTCATTCCAGTTGAACTTTGACCTTCTGCTCTGGGCCATTTTGACTCCCCACCTATAGTAGATGTCCACTCTGCCTGGCGCTGTGTGTTTGGAATGCATTGCTCAGAAAGGCAAGGGAAGGACCAAAAGCTTAAAGAGTACTTTTGATGTGATTTTGGTAGGGCAGGCATAGGGGGAGATAATTTGTTTGAGATGTAATAAAAAATTTGATAGCGTGTTCTTTTATTAAGTCACACTTTTCTTTTTTTTGTTGTCATACTTTTAAATTGAGCATAGTATCATGAAAAGGGGGCAAGCAATCATGTAAATTAGCTATTTTATTTGGTAATATAATTAGTGTTTCTGTGGAGATCTGATTGATGAGAAGTGACATATCGTTGGGACCAGTATGAAGGCTAGGATTTTAATGCCCTGTTTGTTAATGTGGTTCTGGAAATGGAACTCACTATCCCACAGTTCTATCTGACTATAGGAAGTATATTTGGATGTGTAAAGATTTGGGGAGGTTGGCAATTCAGGAAGACTTGAGATTGTTTGAGTGTATGGGACTCGCATTAGAGCTTTTGTCTTTTTCTGTTTCATACAAGTGTGCTGGCCACTCTATAGGATGGGCAAAGTAAAGGTTGCTTTTTTTTTCTAGTAAGGAGAAGTAATGCAGTTAGTAGCTGTCATCTTGGCCATCAGTTGAAATGTGAATAGTCTTCTTATATACTTCCTTACTGAGCAACAGGTAGAAAAGGGAGAAATTAAATTAGCCTGGGAATTGGAGGGGTTTTATCACAGGATTCCTTTTCCAGGGAGCACTTTTTTCCCGCCTGCCATCTCAGTAGCCATTTCTTTAGACACATTTCTAACCTTCAGCCAGTATACAGTCACCTTTCTTATGAATAATTCTACAATTATTCTTAGGTGAAGGGCCCTTCCGTAATTCCTTCTGTAAGCTTTGATGAACTCGTGTCCCTGTTCAGTCCTGCCCTTTTCATGGTCCTTTTTTTTTGTTGTTTTTCTGTAAGTTTAAGGCCCTAGCAGGCAGTATACCATAGACTTTATTTTTTGTTTAACTTGTTCAGCACCTTGGAAAACAAGGTTTATTTGTTTATTGACTTATTTATTTATTTATAATGTATTTTTAGAGTGAGGGGGAGGGAGGGAGAAAGAGAGGGAGAGAGACATCAGTGTGCAGTTGCCTTTCATGTGCCACCTACTGGGGACCTGGCCTGCAACCCAGGCCTCTGCCCTGACTGGGAATCCAGCCTGCGACTTTTCACTTTGTGGGATGATGTTCAACCCACTGAGCAACACCAGTCAGGGCCATCATCATTTCTTACTGGTGCTTCTTAAGCTTTTAATAAGATTCAAATCACCAGGGGACCTGTTGAAATGTTGATTTCTGATGCAGACCTATTGAAGTAGGGCCTGTTCTTCTGAATTTCTAATAAATTCTTCTTACTCTATGCCCTTTCAGGGCCTTAAATACCAAGTAAATATAATAGATGATGCTGTGTTGCATCCATGGACTACTCTGTGAAATCATCTGCTTTAATTGTATATCTGGTAACATGTTCTTCCTAAAAAAGCACTTACTCTATGATAATTAAAAAATGTTTCCTTGCCTGTTTATCTTTGCATTTCTGGTGTATAGCAGTGTATTCAGCAGGTAATAGCTGCTGTATAAAATGTTTGAATGAATGTATTTGTGGTGATGGAATTAGAATCCTTGATGAGAAATGTCAATACCAGGATACCCAGGCTTGGAGAAGAATGAATAAATTTATTTTTTAAGACAGTATTGCTCAAAAAAGTACAGATGTTTCTGCCATTTGGAATCAGACTTTCCTGGGGGGTGGGGGGCCCAGGCATTCTGGGGTCTCAGTTTTCTACAAATGACTGTAAGGTTCACTTGCGGTTGAGAACCATCAGGCCATATAAATGGTAGATCTAAAGTGGAGCCAAGTGCGTATTTCTTAACTGAGGTGCAAATCAGGTAGCCAGCCTCATTTTTTTCCCTGATGAGCTCTATGCTTTCTCCACATTTGCAAAAGTAAGTAGGGGGTAGGGGTAGGTACTTTCTGTAATGAATGAAGGAGAAATGCAGCATTTTCTCACAGTTTGGAAATACGTCTCTGGATGTAGGGTAAATTATTTTTCTGATGGAGTGAAAGTAACTATTATATTAATTGCAAATCTGAAACAGTATAGCTATTAATCTATTTTCGATTTGCTCATTTGTATTTCTTGAGCATTTTTTTAGAACTATGTGCCTGCCACAGTTCTAGAATGCTGAGTACTATTCTAGATATTGATTGTCATATGTATAAATTATTGGGCACCTTTTAAATTTATGAATTCTTTGAATTTCTTTTACAGTTTTGATTTTGACTCTTTTAGGTTCTTCAGATAGATCCTGAAGTGACAGATGAAGAAATAAAAAAGAGGTTTCGGCAGGTATGGTACTATTTGCCTGTAATGGATGGAGTTTGAACATTTTGAAAATGTAAGCATGTGATGATTCTTTTGGGACTTGCATTGTGATTTTTGGGCCAGCATAGGCAAAATGTATGTTTTTTGGTGTGCTGCAGAATTTCAGTAATTAGCTTATATATGTCACGAGATGAAAAGGTTGAAAATTGATGTACTGTGTACTTAAAAGAGCCTGACCACTGCCAAGTATTGTTCTCAGCTCCTGCATGACACGCTTGTTAATATCCAGTGTTATGCTTGCTTCTTGAGCACAGTGACGGCCCCCACATCGCTGACTCATAATCGTCTTGTGATCGCCTCTTAAGCCAAGATGTGTTTTATCTTTGCCTACTCAATCATTTCCCATTATATAACTTTATAGTTTCTTTCTTCCTTAGTTATACTCTGCACTTATGTGTATTCAGCTTTTTTCTTTTTTCTAAAATTTCAAGTTTCCTCATTTCTGCATTAGTCTTTCCTAATTTAATAAGCAGGCATTCAAATCCATAGTCAACAACTTTTATGTAGCTATAACAAAGAACTCAGTAAGAGTTCTTATTTAGTCATTTCTTTTTCTTTCTTTTTTTTTTTTTTAAGATTTTAGAGAACAGGCTGACAATGACCAGAGTGGAGAGGGGAGGGAATTTCAGGGGAAAAGGGGAAGAGTTTACAGGATCAAGTATAAAGAACACGTGGACAAAAACGGGGTGGGGGGATGGGTGGGAGGTGGGGAGCACTGGGGGGTGGGCTGGGATGGGAGTAAAAGACAGAAAACTGTACTTGAACAACAATTAAAAATTAAAAGATTTTACTGATTTATTTTTAGAGAGAGGGCAAAGGAGGGTGAAGGAGAGGGAGGGAAACATTGATGTGTGAGAGATACATTGATAACTTGCCTTTCACACATCCCCGACTGGGGACCTGGCCTGCAACCTAGGCATGCACCCTGACTGAGAACTGAACCAGCGACTCTGGTTTGCGGGCTGGCACTCAATCCACTGAGCCATGCCAGCCAGGGCTTATTTAGTCATTTCTAGTAGTTAATATGACCTGGAGCTATATGACTTGAGTTTCAGTCTTGGCTGTACCTCTTACAAGCAGTTGAACTTGGAGACATCACTTGCAACCTTTCTGTGCCTGTCACCTTAATTGTGAAATGCACGTAATAATGGTGTCTGCCTCTTGCTCTTATGAGGATTTAAATGAGGAAATGCATATGAAGCACTTAGAATAGGTCTTGGCATATAGTATGTCCTCTATATGCTAACGGTTGTTAGTGTGTGTTAGACAATATTCTAAGTTCTTTACTTGCATTATTTCATTTCATCCTTAAAACAACACAGTGAGATGTAAATACCTACCTAATGTAGGTGAAAGATGACGCAGAGATAGGTTAAGTGAGTTTTTCAAGGTCTCACAGCTAATAGGTGATTGACGTTGGCATTAGATCCCAGGATTCTATCTCCAGTGATGTGGGATTTAGCATTAGATCTCACTTGCCATCTTTTGGCACAGTCCCTGGGTTCCAGCTAGTTGGCTTCTGCCTGTCAATGACGGCAGGTCAGTGGTTCTTAATCGTGGCTATCTGAAAGGATCTCCTGTGAAGATTTTTGTTTTTTATTTTGACATAAAGTTTTTAAAATTATATGTGCTTTTATTTATTTATTTTAAAGATTTTATTTATTTATCTTCAGAGGGGAAGGGAAGGAGAGAGGGAGAGAAATAGCAATGTATGGTTGCTTCCTGTGCATTCCCTGCTGGGAACTGGCCTGCAACCCAGGCATGTGCCCTGACTGGGAATCGAACCGTGATCTCTTGGTTCACAGGCCCGCGCTTAATCCACTAAGCTGTACCAGCCAGGGCTATATGTGCTTTTAAATAGAAAGCATAGAGCAGTCAACACCCATATACTCACCATCTATTTGGAACAGTTTACTTTATTAACCATATTATTTTTGCTGAATTGTTGATAAATACTGTATTTTTCGGACTGTAAGACACACCTAGGTTTTAGAGAAAAATAGGAAAAAATTTTGAAGCAAAAAATGTGGTAAAATATCTAATAACATAAATAACATAATATTTCACCAGTGTAAATGTAAACAGAACTCAACAGCAGTATTAACAACCATTATTCCTCCCAAATTTGGGAGGAGGGAGAAAGAAAGGAAAGAGGAAAGGAAAGGAAAGGAAAGTTAAAACAAAATTTAACTTAAATTTTAAAGAAAAATTAAATTAAAAGAAAAAAAGAAAAGAAAAAGTACATCTTATAGTCCGAAAAAATATGGTAAATTGCAGGTGCCATGATACGTTACCCCTGGGTACTTCAGGATGGGTCCCCCCAAATGAAAAAGGACATTTTTTTTGCATAACTACTTTTTACAACTAACAAAGTTAACTCTCATTCCTAAGTATTATCTGATACCCAGTCTAGTAGAGGTTTAGTAAGTACAGATGCCAGGGACTGATTCAGAAGTTCTGCGGGTGGAAAATAGACATCGGTATTTTTTAACACCTTCACAGGATTAGAGTACAGCCAGAACCGAGAAACTCAGCTTTATGTTGGGAAAGAGATGCTGTCTCATACTGGTATATCCTCTTTAGTGTCCAGGATCAGGAGCCTCACAGGGACTTGGTAGTTTTCATCGTCACTGTCTCCCCAAAGTGATCCTAACGCCCTCATAATGCTGGCCTTGTTCTCAGCATTGTGATTATAACCCTAAGTGTTTCCCAATTGTGCATTTCACTTTTGGTGCTTGAATTTTGTTAAAGACCAGTATTTCTGGGCCTTTCATATGATGATTATAATTTTTTAAAAATGCTTCTGGCGAACAGTCTTTTGCCATAGTACCTTAGAGCTTTTGGTTTAAGGAGTGCAGGCAAAGCATCAATGTTCCTTTTGGACAAACCTCACCTTTCTCTTATTCTAGCTGTCCATCCTGGTGCATCCTGACAAAAATCAAGATGATGCCGACAGAGCGCAAAAGGCTTTTGAAGGTATTTGTAAATTTACCTGCTTCTGAATAATATATTGTCATGGTTAGGGTCAAACTATTCCTTATCCTGAATCAAGAAAAGAATGTAATAGTTTTGTCTTCTGGTTATGAGGAAGCTGGTTTTCGGTAGAAAGTTGTCATTCCAAAGCAAAATGTTGTTTAAGAAGTCGACCTTAAGTTTACTTTGTTAAAATTTCTATGTGCCAACAAGACTGTTACTGCATAGGATCGTTTTTTTTCTGTGAACATAAAAAATAATTGGTAGTGTTTTATCACTGAGTTAAACCTAGATGTGGTGTATTTAGCCTTGAGTGTATATTTAATTTTTTTCCAGGCTCTCAAGGAAAGTCATTGCTTTAGTTATATGTTTTTTAATTAGTTTAACAACAGTAAATAATTTAAGAAAGTAGGGAATGCTTTTAGATGGCACAAGTCCATTTACACTGCCTGAGTATAGTTCAGACTTGCAGAGGGTGTTTGCAGAAACAGTTAATTTCAATGTTTTGCATTAGCTGTGGACAAAGCTTACAAGTTGCTACTGGATCAGGAACAAAAGAAGAGGGCCCTGGATGTAATTCAGGCAGGAAAAGAATACGTGGAACACACTGTAAGTATTTATAGTGCTGCTGTGTTTACAGGAAGTATTAGCAAGTCTTGGGCACCTTGTAGGAGGGTTAATGTTAACATAGCAGTGCCTGCTGGCTTAGTTGTGACTGCTTATGTGGTCTCCGCCACTTTGCTTGGTGGTCAGGAATTGTGTGTGCCTAAAGCTGTAATCCACCCCCTAGAGCTCAGGATGAGGAATAGCTGGGACACTGCTCCAACCTCTTTCCTTTACTTGGTCTTAGCCAAAAGGCTCAGAAGCGATCCAGCCCCTTTCCTTACCAGTCTGTGTTGTGGAGAGAGGGCTTTTCTTGTCCCCTCTTTACATGTCACATGACTCCATTTTGAGAGTGGAAAAGTATGGGGACATTTGACCCTTGATTTTTATGCTTGTCCTTGTGAGTGGGTTGGAACATGGGCTTAAGATAGGCTGGCAAGGGGATGTGAATAAATTTTTTGTTAAAAAAATAGGAGTTACATGACTGTATTAACAACAAGCAAGGGTTCAACTGAAATAAATTTAGTTAGAGCTGGTGTTATTTATTTTTTTTGCATTACCAAAATCTCTTGAGTGGTGGGAAATGTTAAGGTGGCTTGCTTTGGGTAGGAAAGGTTTTTGCTTTAGTTTGTCCTTGCTGGGGCAAGAATCTTGAGGCCACTTACAAGGGATATGTCAGTTGGGAGTGAATATGCATGTTATCTTTTCTTTGAAGAGCTTTGGAATCGAAAACAGAACTTTATAACCAATAATAATAATAATAATAATAATAATAATAATGACTGCAAGTTTAGGTGAGGAGAATGAGTTAAAGAGGAGATGGACGACCATAATTACGTCCTGGTGGTCATGTGTTGGAAGCGGCGTATGTAGGCCTAATTCTGGTAAAAATCAGAAAAGCACCTGACAGTTTGTGCTTGAGTCATTGTGAACACCCTTCATCTGTGTTTTGCTTGCGAGGGAGCATCCTCAGTCTTTCTGACCACAAGGTGGCAGTGCGGCCTTTCTGAGCTTGGTACTACACTGAATGATTGTCTAATGGAGTAATATCATTCTTGTGTGAATGAGTATATTTAATTATTTTGGATCTCAATGGCTGCCAAGGTGATAAAAACACCAGTTGACACGATATGAAAATTATTTGGTTTAAGGGGTTTAACAGTGAAAATGATTAAAAATGCAATTGTAGAAATGCCAGAAAAACAATACTTATCATTCTGTAGCTTCTTCTAGAACCTGACATATAAAATACATATATTTTTACTATGCACACATAACTACAGACTCTGAAAGATAAATGGATAATGTGTTGAATTTATCAAAGGCCCTTTCAGTTGGGTCTAGAATGTAATGAGTTGGGGACAGCTCCCTTGCTGGTTACCTTTCATCCTTCCAGGGAGATTGGATTTTAGGTTAGATTAGAGAAATCCCTGGTTCCTAGTTTTCCTTGCTGTTTTGGATGGGGGGAAGGCTCATCTTTTTCCAGTGCATTGTTAAACGAATAGAAAAGTATGCACATCACCTGTGCAGCTTAACGGATATTCTCAAAGTGTGGGTGCTCATTTTTGATGAAAATTTTTCTTTTAGGTGAAAGAGCGAAAAAAGCAATTAAAGAAGGAAGGAAAACCGACGAATGTGGAGGAGGATGATCCAGAACTGGTGAGTTAAAGATGGGAAAAGCCACCTTATCTCATGTCCTTGGGCTCACCGATTGGTGGCTTAAAGAGGGGGAGCCTAAAGAACGCTGCGTACGTGCTATAAGCATTTCATTTTAACTTAAAATATCAAGTGTACATTTGTTCACCCTTTTAAAAAATTCACCTCTTTTTTTGACATAGGGCCGTGGCCTTTTTCTTTGAGTGTGTATTAACTCTCTGGAGTTTGCAGTTGCACTTATTTTATGAAACATACACACAAAGCATTATCCATTGATTCTAGTACTTTTACTTTCTTTTGGAGTACATGAAAAACTTAGGTACTCGTGAAACAAACCAAGAGCAAAATCCTAGATATTTATGATATTTTTCTAGTCTTTTCCAGGTGTCTCACCTGTACCTCATTCAATAGCAGTTATTTTTAGGGACTTATGTTTATTGAATTTTTCTAAAGCATTTTATACTTACTTTTTAAAAGAAATAGCAAACATTTTTATAACCATATTCATTACTTTTTGTGATATTTAAATCACACAAGAATAGTTTAATTGTAACTGGCATAGATAGCTCTGGGAGCAATCACAAATGACTCTTAAACAGCTGTCTTCTAGCCGAGAGTTCTCCTTGTGTGCTAGCTAATAATTTACAGAGACATGGAGAACATTAGGTAATCCAGGGTGTCATTTAGTACAGATTGGCTCAGAGACAGATATCCTTAAATATTTATGTCTTTTTGCCTCTAGCCCAGAGGTGTCAAACTCATTGTCCACCAGGGGCCACGTCAGCCTCACACTTGCCTTTAAAGGGCCGGATGTAATTTTAGGACTGTATAAATGTAACTACTCCTTAACCATTAAGTGAGAGCTCAGCACTGCTGCCAGGCAGAAACAAGGTGCTGGGCGGGATAAAATAAGGTGGAGGGCCGGATTTGGCCCGTGGACCTTGTGTTTGCCACCTGTGCTCTAGCTTGAAAATTTAAAGTCATCTTAATCTTGCCTCAATTTAGGTCAGCATGTAACTTATCTATATACCTGTCTTGTTTTTAAAGATTTATGGAGGAGAGGCTGTCTTGCTAGGGAAATTTTCCTTGCAACTTATCTTGCGGCAGTGATTTTGCTAACAGTGACTCGTCCATCTGCTATGGGGTAACATTGCTTGCGAACTGCTAGTCCGTATTTTCCACTAGCCACCTGTTTTGGGTTTACTCTGTTCCAGTATTTTAGTTCTTTTTCTCTTCAGTCTTATTCTCTCTTTCTTTCAGTTATCCTCTCTAGTCTTTTCTGAAGACCCTCTTATAAATATTCCTTGGTTCTTCTAAGTAGTTAAGAACCCTAACTGTTTTTAGTTGCCTTTTTGTTTTTTTGACTGTAAAGGAACACATTGATAGAAAATTTGGAAAAAGCAAAAAATACAAAATGTTGATAATCACCAGTAACTTCATCCAGGAGAGTTTGGAGCTTTTAAAGATACTGAAGTGTTCACTACAGCCTCTTACTCCCTTGGTGTCTGTCCTTATTGCGGACTGGAGTCTGTCAGCATCGCTCTCATTGTGGACAGGTCACAGCATCAAAAGAAGTGAGAGATCTTGGGGCTTCTTTACTCCGCGCCTCCCCCATATATTACTCTCTGCTCCAGTGTCTCTGATTTTAGGATATAGGATCTATGAAATCTGCATGATGGATTATTTTCTATATTTCTTTGTATATTTAAAATACTTTGTATGTGGGGGAAAGTTTTAAAGGTAAAGACCTATTTCCTATCTAATGTGTTAACTGTTTATGTCAGTGTATTAGTTAGAATATAAATTCAGCTGCATACAGCTGAGACCCAAAATGATGGTGATTGGAACAACATAGCCATTTGTTTTCTCACCTGTATAATATAGTCTTTGGGAAGATGGCCGTTGGTAGGGCGGCCCTGGGACATGTGTGGTCCAGGGACTCTCTCCTCTGACTCTGCCAACAATGATGTTGCTCCCACACTCAGAGTTCAGAATAGAGGAAATGAGCAAGAAGGGATAAGCCTGCTCCTTTTAAAAACATCCAGGAAGTTGCTACATTACTTTTCTTAGTATCCCATGGGCTAAAGCTTAAGGCACAGGACCACACCTAGCGACTGTACCAGGAAACCTAGGAAACGTAGGCTTTTATGTGGTGTGGCCATGTGCCTTAAGGTGAGGGACTGTAAATGGAGGGAGAATAGACAGTGAGGTGGGGGAGGTGGCAGCTAGTAGCCCTGCCCGTCAGTAGGCCCCTCCAGCTGGTCTGCTTGATAGCAGCTTCGTGTCTGTAGTACCCACCTCATGCCTAACACGGAGTCATCATAAAATGTCTGTTGAAAGGAAAAAATGAAAGTTATTTTTAGAAGGTCTTTAGAGGAAAAGGCCCTCCAAAATCTCAAATGGTTGTGATGAGTAGGTAGACTTATTTCCTTATTGTTCAAGTTTCCTGTGTATTATCTGGATGGTGAGAGGGGCGGAAGTATCTCACAGGCAGACGTGTTATGTATCTCCGGAGAGTGCATCCTTGAGTGGTTCTCTTTGAAGATTCTTTTTCTTTTCTGAGTTCTAATCAATCAGCTTTTGTCTTGGGCTCCATCTGAAAGTACTCGATTCAAGTAGCTGGTAAAATACTTAATTTTATTTGTTTTGTTCTTAACTTTCTTGTAGTTCAAACAAGCAGTGTACAAGCAGACCATGAAACTCTTTGCTGAACTGGAAATTAAAAGGAAGGAGAGAGAAGCCAAAGAGATGCATGAAAGGTATATATCAGTATGTTCATTTCAGCCATATCTAAATATCTAGATTAACCAGCATTGCTCTCTGGGGATTTTCCTAATGAGGGAATAATGTAGTGTGTCATTTAAGCGATTGTCTAAAATAGTTTACTGAAACAGTCAAAGTTTTAAATCACCAGGTTAAGAAATTCTGACTTTGGGAAATACTAAATAGATGTGTCCTTCGGGAGTTTATAATCAAGAGTGCTGGGTGTTTTTTTCCTGATTTCCTGGAGTGAAATAGGCAGTTTTTGAGGCCATTGTTATTGAGGCCAGAGCCTTTTGTGTGACTAGTGGCTGCAGCTTTGGTGAGTACTACTGTGTGGTCACTTACACTATGTTTGTTGTCCTTATGGTTTCCCTGGCTTGTCAGAAACCTTGAGGTTAGTTTATGTATTTTGTGGTGTGCGTTGGTGTTTAGCAATGACTAAGCTGTGCTAGTTGAGGTTGTATGAAATGTCCTTGTTGAGGGATGAGGCTTTGTGCAGAGACCCTCTTGAGTAAGAACCTCTGCTACTGTAATGGTCACTCTGCTGAGGTAAGGTGGCCTGGGTTCTCGAGATAGTTCTGTCAGCGGCTGACCCAGAACCTCTGGTTAGGGTTGGCTGAGCTTGGGTTTGATGATCTTGTCTAGTCTGTCTGCGCAAGGAGAATTTACCTCTTGCCCCACAGCCTCATCTGCATGTTTTAGAGTGAGACATTCACAGAGCTGCTGGGAGCTCTTTCCAGACAGCCAGTTTTGTGGAGCCCTAGGGAACTGATTTGCTGGGTATGCTTGCTTCTGTGGGGAGCTGCCTTAACGTGTGCGGTTAACACAGTCTCTAAACTATCATATAAATACTGTGGTCTGGTTTCCCTCCTAGGAAGCGACAAAGGGAAGAAGAGATTGAAGCGCAAGAAAAAGCCAAACGGGAAAGGGAGTGGCAGAAAAACTTTGAGGTAAATTTCCAAGGTGGCCAGGGATCCTTATTCAGAGTAACAGAACTTCCCAGTATAGAAACTGGGTTCCTGGAGCATTCCCAGGACTGCCCGGGGTTGACAGGGAGTGGGGTGTGTGGGGAAGAGCGAGAGCTTTGGAAAGTGAGTCTTGTTCTGCCGCAGCCACCTGTAAGCTCTGTAGCCTCGGCAAGGGCAGTGAGGGTCCCTGAATGGTGTTTGAGAGACTGTGTTAGGCACAAGCTGCCCAGGGGGCTCAAGAAAAACGGCTTGCACCTCTAATTTAGGGGGCAAACATGGAGTTTGTAGAGAGACTTGCGGTTTTTGCACCTGATTTCTCTTTGACACCCTAGTTATATCCTTCAGGTGCTCAGCTCGTAGTATGTGACACCGAGGAACATTTGGTCTTCTGTAACGTTTAGCTGTCAGGGTAGGGGCTCATTTTGTTTCTGTCCACTGCATGTATGAATAAGGAGAAAATGACTAGGTCCCTTGATAAAGAGGATGAGATCCCAGAGGACTTCTCAGCACAACTGGGGTTGGCCTGGAGCCCCCATCCAAGTTTTGGCGGGGAGGAGGAAAGGCGCAGTGAAGAGTGGCTGTGTTACTGGGTCCCCATATGGCTTTGAGAACATGCTTTAACCTCTCTGAGCCTTGGTGTTGTCATTTGTGAAATGGCGGTGGCACCACACACACCACAGTCAGCTGGTTCTGAGGATTAGAAATAGCATATACTAAATGTCTAGCCCAGAGGTCCCCAACAAATGGTGGCCTCATTGCTGAGATGAGTATTACTCACTGTGTTTTCTTCCAACCTGTGGCTGGCTTATCCTGCTTTCTAGAGGTGTTATGACACTTCCCTGGGTCTGGGGAAGTGGGCGGAAAGCTCTGCTCTGTTCTACTCTTGGATTGTGCCAGATGGCTGAGCTGGGTTATTGGGGGAGGGGGGACAGGGGATGGCAGAGCAGATTCAGGCCCTTCCTATTATTAACTGCTTTCCTTCCCTCCAACCTCCTTTGTGTTTAGGAAAGTCGAGATGGTCGTGTGGACAGCTGGCGAAACTTCCAAGCAAATACAAAGGGAAAGAAAGAGAAGAAGAACCGGACCTTCCTGAGACCACCAAAAGTAAAAATGGAGCAGCGTGAGTGACCACCCTGGTCACAGCCACAGACCCTTCCCCAGCTGTCTCCCCTCCTGCTCTGAAGGACTCATTCTTTCCTCCCATTTCCACCCCAACATAGAATAGTATTTGCTTTTTAGTCCATTTTGTTTTCAATACGATTTAATATCAATCAGAATAATTCTTTTGTACATTGAAACAAGGGGCTCGGTTTAAAAAGAAACCTCCCTCTTCCCAGGTCAACCAAGACTGGAAGGTGCCACCCCTGGTGCTGCCTTCTCTCCCCTGCCTGTAACTTAATGTTTTGTACTTCACTGAATTGTCATGGTTAGAGACTCCGTGTGTAGTGTGTGAAAATCATCCAATTAAACATATTGCTTAAAATAGTGTTGCTGTGACTTCAGAGACAAGCCTGAGCCACCTTGGGAAGCCCCTCTGCTTCATTGTTTTGCTCCTGGATCTGGCATCCTTCCGAGCCCCAGACCAGACAGGGAAGGCAGTGGGCACACGGCAGCGGCTCGCCGCCCGACGTCCCGTGGTGTTCGGCACGTGCCCTCCCGTCTGCCCGGCCAGTCTGTGTGGCCTGAGGCTCCGAGCCGCCCACACCTGTTCACTTTCCAAAGAGCTGGCTGTCCTCCGCCCAGCACCACTGTGTCCTAGCCTGTCTGCGTTCGTTAGTAATAATACTCTGTATGTAATAAATTTTTATACCCTAACCATGGATGTAGTCTTCAGGTATTATTCCAAGGTGGGTCTCTTGGCTGGCTTGGTCCAGCCCTGAAGTCCTTTGGAGTTACCGCTTACTTGCTAAACCTCGGGTTCTTTTACTCTACAAAATGGGAACATAGGTTACTGTGGCAGACTTTAGGGAGGAGTAGCCATGGCACATGTGGGGAAGCTCCGTAGTGCTCAGTGGGTGTTGCCAGTGTTCTTTGTGTTCGACGAAGATGCTGATTATTTTGAGAGTTAAATAACGTGGGAAAGCACACAGCTTATTGTATATACTCAAATGTCCTGCTGATTCTGAGAGACAGGTGAGGGACATACGGTGAGAAATAGAGATGACACCTAAAATGTGAGGATAAGAGAAATGGGGTGACTTGAAATTAGACTTGTTACAATGATTTGTAGATGGGTAAAAAGGCATAATCACAAGGGACAGTGTCTTGTAGTATCAAGAGATACTGCAGCTTTGGCCCTGGCTGGTGTGGCTCAGTGGATTGAGTGCCAGGCTGTGAACCAAAAAAATGGTTTGATACCCAGTCAGGGCACATGCCTGGGTTACAGGCCAGGTTCCCAGTTGGGGGTGTGTGAGAGGCAACCAATCGTATCTCTTACACATCGATGTTTCTCTCCCTCTCTTTTTCCCTTCCTTCCCCTTTCTCTAAAAATAAATAAAATCTTAAAAGAAGAAAAGAGATACTGCAACTTTGACTTGCTTCTCTATGGGAGGGGGCAGAAGCTTGGGTGTCCTGTCTTTCCAGGCTAAGCTGAGTGCATCCCAGCTACCAATGAATGAGAGCCTGAGGGTGGGTGGGGGCAGTTAAAGCTGGACCAAGGCAGAGAGAGGGAACTGTTCTGTCAGGCGACACATGTCATGAAGTCACTCAGACTTCAGGAGCAACATCTGTCTCTTCTGTCAGGCACGGTGACACCACCTCATCCCAGCATGTGTGTGCACGCGCCACTTCTTCCTTAGAGGTTATGTGGTTGCCATGGCTTGACTGCAAGCCCGTGTGCGCTGGGCCCAGGCTTCACCCTCGAGGTTGTGCCAGCAACCAGCTATGGGTGTGCTTATTCGTTCAATGAATGTGCCGGTTTAGGAGGAAAATGGTGAACACCACGGGACCCCTGCTGCCGGCCTCACCACAGAGTGCACCGTGCATGAACAGTGAGAGACCAGGAGGGCGCCGTGCGCCCACTGCTCTGAGGAGAGGGCGCTTCCTCCCATTCTTAGCAGTTAGTATTTCCTAAAGGAAGCGACCTTTTTAAAGTTGGAACCCAGAGGCAGGTGCATCAGTTAGGAATTTTTTCAGCTGCAGGGAATATCCAGTGTAAACAAATAGGGGAATGTTTGCTTACAGAGTAAGTCTGGTGGCAAGCACTTTCAGGTATCTCTCATGGGCTGAAGAGCACCGGCAGGGAACCAGGCTCCTCCTGTGCCTCCCCTCCGTACCCCGGAAAGCCTTGTCATCTGATCGTCGCATAGCTCCATGGGAGGTTGTGGCAGCACCACACATCACACCAGTTGCCAAGTGGGAAGAATTCATCTGTGAGGCCAAACTTTCCCCCAAAGACCTCACTGGCCAGAAATGGTCACGTGGCCACGTCTAACCGTAAACTTGGGAAAACCGCAAAGAAGAATGGGCAGGTTGTAGACCAGGACTTGTCCTTGTGGCTGGCATCTACTGTTTCCACATAAGATTTGTTGGCAAGGAAGGAAGAGAGGGAGATTGACTGCTGGGGGAGACTTAAGTGTCTGGCACAGGTAGGGTAGGACTTGAGGGAGGGATGTTTCAGTCAGAGGGAACAGCATGTGCGAAGACTCAGAGGCAAGGGCACAGCCCACTCATGGCACTGAAAGACCTTTGCCTTTCCCTGGAGCCGAGAAGCAGGTAGAGACCAGGTAAATCAGAAGGTCATGTTTAGGAATTTGGGTTTCAGCATGACATCCTATTTTCCCAGAAGAATCAAGGCCTTCCCATTGCTCTTCTGGCACGTTTTAGCCGCATACCCACTCAGAAGATCAGCAGTAGTTTCCAGCCTGTTTTCAACCCTGCTCAGAGCAATATTTTTAGCGACCACTGGGCCAGGGAGAAGGGTGCTCACTGGGCTTGGAATTGAGGGAGCGTTAGCCAACGTGCCTCCAGGGTGGGGCTGTCCTGTGGCAACTTCTCCAGCTCCATCTGTGATTAGGTCGAGGGGCTCTCTGGGCAGGAAAGGCTTGCTGGAGAGGTGCCAGGGCCCAGAGAGACTGAAAGTCTGGGTGAGCCACTTCACTCCTCTTCCTGTGGTTTGTTGTGAATAATGCAGCAGATAGCCAGCACTCCCACCCCCCTGCCCCCTGGGCACCCAACTGCTTTCTGTGAGGCTACTGCAGGCAGAGAAGTGGAAGGAGTCAGACAGGTAGGATTAGAATCCTGGCATCTGGACCAGAGACTTCAATGCTTGAGCTTCTGCTTTCTTGTATGTAAAGGGAATTAACCACCTAAAGCATCAGTCACAGCCTTTGGCAATCCAGTCACCTGAACTTCTCCACCCTCAACCTCCCACCCTCTGGGCTGTGATCTCTCAGCAGCTGGCTGGGGCTCCACCTTCTGGCCTCTCTTGTTTCCTTGAGGCCCCAGTGGAAGTGGAGTAAGTGCGCGGGAGGCTGCAGGTGAGTCTGGGCCTGCCGGTGAGGGTGGAACCTCAATGAAGCAGGATTTACCTCTCTCCATTTCCTCTCCCTGTCCTCCACCCCCATAGTTATCCTAGCACACCTGGTTCATCGGCCCCCTTGCTGGAGGTTATCAAGTGCTTCTCTCCACCACAACTGGGAGGTGGGCATGTCTGGTCCTGAGTATTGCGGAATGGGTGCACAACGGCCTCGGAGTCACCTTACTGAGGATCTGCTCCACCACTTACTGCCTCTGTCATCCTGGCGAGTCATTTCCCCTCTCTGGGCTTTAGCTTCCTCCTCTTTGGTAAACCAAAGGTGAAGTACGTGTTCCACGAATTCTGATGATATTCTGTTGATTGTGAAAAGAACAAAACCTTGCAAATGGAGGCGACAGGCCTGCGTTTGAGGTCAGGCAGACTGAAGTCTTGAAACTTTTGTGAGCCTCAGCTTCCTCATCTCTTCATTATTTTTGTCCTGTGTGTAAAGGAGCTCAGAAAACCAGCTGGGTGTAGAGTGAGTACTTCTCCCTGCCCCTCTCTTCCAGCATGGTGGTCCCAGTTCCAAGAACTGGGTGAAAGAGCAGAGGATTGAGGGCACCTGGAAATGTTAAGAAGACATTCTCTGCTGTCCCTGAAGATTCAGATTCAGGGTTCAGGGTGGGGGGTGGGGAGACAGCTGGAACTTTAACAGCCTCCCAGATTAACTCAGCCTGTGCTGGAACGTCAGGTGGGGAGAGCCAGTCCTCCATGAGGCAGGGGGTGGGTAGAGCTCCGGGTTTTGTCAGAGATGCCGATATCCTCACCCCACACCTGTGGCTCAGTGGGCAGTCCTTATTTAAGCATATAGGTAAGCACAGCTGGAAAGAGCCCTTAGGTAATTGAACCCTCCTTCCCCGGTCCCCAGTTTCCTCTGGGGTCCCTCCAAGCCTGCTCTGCTCTATGGGCCACCTGCCTTGGTGCTTGTTAAAAATTCATTTACTGGCAGCCCCACCACCAGCACTGCTGCATCAGAATCTCTCAAAATGGAATATGAGAAATTGCCTTTTTCAAACTTTCATTTTTTTTAAAAGATTTTATTTATTTATTTTTAGAGAGAGAGGAAAGGAAGGAGAAAGAGTGGGAGAGAAACATCAATGTGTGGTTGCCTCTCACATGCCCCAAACTGGGGACCTGGCCCACAACCCAGGCATGTGCCCTGACTGGGAATCGAACCGGCAACCCTTTGGTCTGCAGGCCCACACTCAATCCACTGAGCTACACCAGCCAGGGCTCAAACTTTCATTTTTAACAAATTCTCCAACTGATGTGGAGAAAGGATTTGATCCCCTAATTCTGGGACAAAAAGCAGGAGCTTGGGCAAATAAAGTGATTTCCAACCTCAGGCTCAGAGATGCGCAGTGGAGGGCTCAAGCGGAAGACTAGAGGCAGCAGTCAAATCCTGGTCTGGTGGATTCTCAGAGTTGCTATTGAGAATGTCCACTTATGCCATGACCTGGTTTGCTTTTCTCTGTGGCCTAACACGTGTGCTTCTTGCTCAGCCCAATCAGGTGTGGTGGGCGGGGCGGGGGTGGGGTGGCGAGCAGGTGGTGGAGGTGGGGATAAGGAGTAACTTTCAGCTCAGAACACCCAAAGTTGTAGCTCCAGGTGTGGTCCTAGGCTTTGGACAGAACTATTGCCCTTTGTCCTGGTCAGACAATGGGCCTCCTCAGAGCAAGAATGGGTCTTCTCCCTCCGACTGGGGTTTCAGGGGAGGGGTGGTTGCGTTTCCCCGTCAGATAGGGGTAGCTTCAGGAGGCAGGTTTTCTGTTTCCCAGCAGATTGGGCATCCCTGAAGGCAGGGCTGTCTCTTCCCTTGGTTGGGGGCAACTGTGGGAAGGTTATGTCACTGTGTCATACCCACTGGATGGTGATCGCCTGTGGGCAAGATTGGCTGTGTGTCCCCTTATTTAGGCGTATCTTCTGAAAGCAGTTTTGGGTCTTTCTCCATCAGCTTGGGGCTCACTGTAGATGTCATTGTATCCATTGAAGCTTGGGCTCTGGGGACAGGGCTGGGAACTTTCCTCGATCACAGCCCACCTCCCACTCCGACAAGGGACCCAGTTTCTCCCTCCTCTGCCAGCTCAGGCCCAGCTCTTCCTCCTCGAGAGGACACTCTCATTAGAGGGGGCCAGTCCTGTGTTGTTGGCTGAGCTGATATGCGGAGAGAAAGACTCCCTGGCTAGAGGTGAATATTCCTGATGACCTTGGGTTGGGGCCCCACCCAAGCAGCTGGCTTCTTGGACCTGTGCCATGATCATCCAGCAGAGCCAGCAGGCAGGCCTCCCCTAATTCTTTATCGTGCCGCTGCTGAACTGGGATTGGAACAGAGAGGAAAGTGAGTCACACACCTAGGCCTGGGCCTGCCTTCTGCCTCCTCCTCGTTCCCTGCCCAGCTTCCTGAGTTCCCTCAGAAGCCTTCCAGGAAACATGTTCTCAGAGGTCCCCACAGCCCCTCAGTGTTCCTGTCACTTCCTAGACCACTCTCCCTGCTGTTTCTCAGGTAAGAGGCCGGTGGCTTGGATGAGAGGGCTGGGTTTGGCTGTTTTGTCTGGCTGCCTCTCAGAATTCTTGAGGTAAGTCAGGCTCTAGAGGGGTCTGGAGCTGGGTTAGAACTGACTTCTCTGCCATCAGCAGCCACTCAGGGACACACAGTCCCTCTTTATCACTCACAGACGCAGCACCTCTTCTTCCATTCCTCTGAGACATTTAGCATACACAACCCCAACAGACACAGCATGCCCTCACATCACACAAAGCACAGCCTCCTCACCCACACACACAGTTCTATGGCCCTCCACAAATACGCGACACACAACAGATTCTTCGGCATCCACTGATACAACCCATGACCCTTCACTACACATAATATACAAACTGTCACAACTGACACAATTCCCTCATGTGATGCCTATTATACCACAGGACGAAACACACATCCTCATGGACACACAACCTGGGCAATAGTGCTGATAGACACCGGGAGGCACGAAAGTCCCTTCGCTCACTGCAGACAAACCTACTCCCCACAGACACACACACACAGACACAGACACACACACACACACACACACACACACATCCATGCAACCATCTGTACATATCCCAGAAACTCCCCTCACCCCCAAACAGGTCCCCAATGTCCTAGGGTGCTACTGCTTAGCTGGGGCAAGGGCTGGGTCCAGTTACCTACACCCATCCCCAATTCTCACTCCTCTCCCGCACCCACCCCAGCCCTGCTTGTCCACCACGGGGCATCCAGGAGCAGAGCCAGGGGTCCTGGCCACATCCTGGAGCATGGTGGGACGGACTCCACACCGCTTCCTATGCCCTGGGACCGAGCACGAGCTATTAATATGAAAAGCTTGCTGGCATTCATCACATGCCTAGTGTGGGTCAGATATCATGCTCAATGCTTTTGCATGTATCACCTTATTTGATTACACACTACCTTTGTGAAGTAGATACTCAGCCTCATTTTATAGCTGTGTTTCTGTATAGGCTCAGAGGGGTTAAGAAACCTGCCCAATATGCCCTGGCTAGGAAGCAGCAATGGGATTTAGACATCGATAAGTCTGACACCAGAGTTCACCTCTTTAATTTATTTTTATTATTATTATTATTAGTTACTTTTTAGAGGTAACACGTGCAAAATTTAAAGTTCAATAGATCTAAAGGAATATACAGTGAAAAGACGCCCTCTGATTCTTGTTCTCCAGCCACCCAATTTCACTCTCTGGAAGAAACCTGAGTGATCTCTTAGAGACCTCCCTTTTTTTCCCCCATATGTTTTTTAATTAATTATTATTATTTTTTTTTTTAGAGAGAGGAGAGGGAGTGAGAATGAGAGGGAGAGAAACATCGACTGGTTGCCTCTTGCACAGCCCCCAACCAGGGTCCTGGCCCGTGACCCAACCCAGGCATGTGCTCTGACCTGGAATCGAACTGGTAACTTTTGGTTTGCAGGCCGATGCTCAATCCACTGAGCCACACCAGCCAGGGTGAGACCTCTTTCTTTAACAACTGTTGTAGGGTGTTCTAGCGGTAATGGCTCCAAGAACAGTGGCCAGACTTGGGGGCTCTCCCATACCCTCCCCCTGCCCAGGCACCTAGGCAGCTGCCCCTACTTGCTGCGAGGGCTCCTTCCATCCAACCCTCTTCTGTCCTAAATCCTCAGGGAGCCCCCTGCCTTTGAGCTCCTGGGCCTGGAGGCCTGGATCTTCTCCCTGTTACCTCACCCTGTGGGCTTTGGCCACACCCCTGAGGTTACCTTTTACGTGACTCCTCTCACAAGCTGGGGCTTCTCCCCTGAGCAATGCTCATTTTGTCATAGAAAGTGTGTCCAGGCTGGAGCGGGAGAGCAGGTAAGACTCGGCCCTGGCCAAAGGAAGTAAAGAATGCGGGAGGGAGATGAAGAGGAAAAAGGAGAGAGGAGACTGAGGACTAGCTGCCAGACACTGTCCTTTACAGACCTAATCCCACTGCAAGGTGAGACTGCCACCCCCACCTACCAGATGAAGGGCCTGAGGCTCTGGTGGTCCAGTTGTTAAGGGGCGGAGTGGGAATTTAAACCCCCCAAATCTGAGGGAGGATGAGTAAGAGAGAGAGGGAAGGAGAGAGAAAGAGAGAGAGGGTCTGAGAGACAAAGAGGTTATAATGGTGAGAACAAAGAGGACTCGAGGCTGTCAGGCATCTGGGCTGGCCATCCAAGAAAGGGGCCTCAGGTTTTGTAGGAACCCCCTCCTCTCTAGTGACTTTCTTAATTCCTGTTCATTTGCACTGTTTGTGCTTATATCGTCCTGTCTTAAGTGCTGTAATTTATAAAAGCTTGGTATATGATGTGGTGTGTTTCTTTTGACTTCTCACTCTCCAAACTTTTTTGGCTAATTCCAGACTCATGTTTACACACACATGTGCACACACCAACCCACACATAAAACACATGCCTGTGTGCCCACTGCCAAGTTAAATGGAATATTAGACGTATGATAGAAGCCTCCTTGTACCTCACTAACCCTGCCTCTTCTCTCTCTCCCCAGGTAGTTACATCCTGAATTTATCTTTATATATTGACACATATGCATTGTGTCCATGACAGTAATAATGTAAAGTTTTAAGAACAGTATCATACTCCATTTGTCCTTCTGCAACTCACATTTTTAGTTTAGCATTGTGTTTATTGTCTATGTTATGTGTAGGTCTGTTCATTTTAACATATTTATAGAATTACACTGTAGACACATACAACTATATATTAATATTGCAACTGTACCTAGGAAGGATGTGCATATTTTCAACTTTATTTTGAAATTAATTTCCAAAATGATGGTGCCATTTGTAATCTCGTTTTAGCAGTGTCCTGAGAGTTTCTATTGCTCTACATCCTCTGCAGTCCCTGAAATTGGCAGACTTTAATTTTTCCAGTCTAGTGGTTGCTTGTTTTAATATGAACTGCTGATTTCCTGAAACATCGATTACATTTTTATGTTTCTCAGCCTTAAGGCATTTTCCTTCTGTGAATTGCCTGCTCCTTTTTTGACCCGTTTTTAAAAATTGGGCTTGTCTTTAGGTTATTAATTTGTAGGAGTTTACATCACATTATGCCTGGAAATTCTTTGATACGTATCTTGCAAATATCTTCTCCTGGTCTGTGACTTGCTTCTTTACTATTTTTGTAGTATCTTTTGAAATACACAGTTTTAAACTTTATGTGGTCAGATTTATACAACTTCTCTTTGTTGTTTGTAATTTCTGTATCTTAAGAAAAATTTTCCTACCATTAGATCATAAATATATTCACCCTTATTTTCTTCCAAAACTTTACATTTTGCTTTTCATGGTTAGGTCTCAATGCCAGCTGGAATATAATTCTGAATATGGTGTGAGGATGGGATCTACATTTATGAATAGTTTTCCCTAATGGATAACCAGCGATTTGCACCAATATCTACTCTTCTCCTATTGGTCTGCAATGACAGCTCCGTCACAGGCACCAAGTTCCCGTATGTGCACCCTTTGTTTCTGGGACCTCTGCTCAGTTTCCTTGGACTGTTTGCTATCCTTTTGTTAATATCGCCCTGTCTTAACACTGCCACTGTATAATAAGACTTAATATATGACAGGGAAACTCCTGTGGTGTGCCCTGATTGTTCATATATCCTGTTGTTTCCAAAATGTCTTGGCTAGTTTTGGATCTTTGACTTTTCATTTGGAATTTTAGGATCAGCTTACTAAATTTCCTTGAATAACCTACTGGTTTTTTTTTCAAGTGCTCTATTTATGTAGTTTTTATTCCCCCAGCTTTATTAACATCTGTTGGGATTTAGATCGGACTGGCAATGAACTCAGATTAAATTGGGAGGAACTTACAGTTTTATGATATTGACGGTCTCATACATGAATGTATTACATTATCGATTCATGTAGTTCTTCTTGAATTATTTTTCAACAATTTTTACTGAATTTTCAATGATAATTTACTGAATCAAGAGGAAATTGCACATCTTGGCTTCCAAAAAATTATTTACCCAGATAGTTTCCTTGCTGTTATAAATTGTGTCTTCTTAAAAATGACATTTTCTACTTATTGATTATGTTTAGGAACATCATTGATTTTTACATATTGATTTTATTTATTTATTTAGCTTATAAACAATAGATGTTTATTTCTCTCAGTTTTGGAGACTGGAAGTGATTTTATATCTAGAAATCTCGTTGAAGTTTTTGTTAGTTCTAATAATTTGTCCATGAAATTCCTTTAAGTTTTCTACGTAAACAATTTATTGCCTGTGAAAATGACAGTTTTGCTGGTGTTTTCTGATCTTCATAACCATTTTTGTTCTCATACTCTTCACAACAGGGTGAGGTACTTACAATTATTCCCAGTTTGCAAATTAAAAAATGGAGGCTCAGAGGAGTAAACTGCCTTTATCCAAGTTCACACCGAGTTGATGGTGGTCTGAATTTTAATTCAAGTCTCTGATCCTAAAAGCCCATGCTCTTTTCCTATGGTGTTCTTCCTCCCACCTTGTCCACACCACTCTGCGTGCAGGACAGACGGAGAGGGCAGAAAGAACTTAGCAAAGCCTGGATAGCAGTTGTGCAAGGGTGATCTGGGGTTTAGGGTGTTGGGGTCCGAATTCCAGTTCTGCCACCTACCAGCTGTGTTACCTTGGATGATTCATCTCCTCTCCTCTAACTTCATTCATTCATTCATTCATTCATTCATTCAATAACTTCTATCGAGGAGCACCTGCGGTGTGCAGGCAGTGTTCCAGAGCAGATAACGGAATGCACTGATAAGCAAACGAACAATCCTTGCTCTCAAGGACTTTAACAATCGAGTTGGGGAGACAGATAATGAACAAAGTAAAGCAGCAAAATATATGGTATGTTAGATATTATACGTGCCGTGGAGAAAAATAAAACAGTGTAAGGGCCTAGGGCTTGTCGGAGAAGGGGTTATTAAGAAAGTCCTCACTGAGAAGGTGACATTTGAGTCAAGACCTGGGAAAAGCTTGAGACAGGAGCGCGCCTGGTATGTCGTAGAAAACAAGAAGCCAATGCGAACCGAGTGCAGGGAGCTTCACGCAGGAGATGAGGTCAGGTTTTGTGGGAATTCTGAAGGACTTGGGAGTTTTTGCTAAGTGAGATGGAAGCCACTAGAGAGTTTTGAGCGGACGAATGATGAGATTTGATGTTTAAGAGGCTCAATTCACTGCTGTGCTGAGAACAGACTGAGAGGGTGTGCAAGGGTGGAAGCAAGGAGAACAGTAAGGGCCACACATCCAGGTGACAGATGATTGTGGCTAGAACCAGAGCCACAGGAGTGGAAACTGTGAAAGTGTCTGACTCTCTCTTTCTCTCTCATCATTTGAAGTTGAAAGTGAAATTACAAATTTAGTTTAAAATTAAAAATAAGGTCCTGCCTGGGTGGCTCAGTTGCTTGGAGCATCATTCTATAGACCAAAAATGTTGCAGGTACGATACCCTCTCAGGGCACATAATACCTAGGTTGTGGGTTCAATCCCTGGTCAGGGCTTGTGTGGAAGGCAACCAATGTCTCTCTGTTATATCGATATTTCTCTATTTCTCTCTCCCTTCCTCTCTCTCTAAAGCCAATTAAAAAAAAATCTACTCTGGTTGGTGTGGCTCAATGAATTGAGTGCTGGTCTATGAACCAAAGGGTCGCCAGTTCAATTCCCAGTCGGGCACATGCCTGGGTTGTGGTCCAGGTCCCCAGTAGGAGGTACACAAGAGGCAACTACACATTGATGTTTCTCTCCCTCCTTTCTCTCTCTTTAAAAATAAATAAATAAAACCTTAAAACAGAACATATCCTTTTTAAAATTTTATCGGAAGGCTTTTTTTCCCCACTCTGGAATTTCCCGAAACCAATTAATTTAACCGTTTATGCACATCTTTGATGTCAGCATCTTCATTGGTATGGCTCTTTTTTATCATTTAGCAGTTTTCCAGGTTACATCATTTTGGTTTCCTTGCACAGTGTGTGAGATACGGCACCTAACATCATAGATGCCATTACATAATGAAAGGCTGTGCCAGGAAAAGGGCGTCCCAAGACAGAATTGTCCATTGTAGAACATTAGGACAGTCTCCTTTGTCATCGTCGTTCTGATCTCTGAAATCTAAACAAGAGCTAAATTACTTTAAAAACTAAACAACGAAAAACTCTTTTCTTATTATAAAAAATTGAAAACACATATGAGAGTGCACTTAATGGTATAATGGATCCTCATACGCCATCAGTGAGTTTCAACAATTATCAGCCCATTTTCTAGAATTGAGGCCTGCCCCATATTATTTTGAAGCAAATCCCAAATATATAATTTTATCTGCAAATATTTTGTATTTCAAAAGGATAAAAATTCTTTTTTAACATAACTGTGAAACCATTAACATAACAATTAACATCAATTTCTTAATATAACTGAATATCCAATGTGTTCAAATTTCTAATTAGCTCATAAATTCTCCTTCCTCCATCTCTCCCTCCCTTCCTCTGTCCATTCCTTTCTTCCTTCCTGTTTGAATCAGGATCCAAAGAGGCCCACCGGTAGCAATGTGTTTCTGTGTCCCCTACTTCTCATTTGATCTATAGGTTCTCCCGTCATCTTCTTTTAAAAATATATATTTTATTGATTAGGCTACTACAGTTGTCCCATTCCCCCCTTCATTCCCCTCCACTCTGCATACCCTCTCCCACCCACATTCCCCCCTTTAGTTCATGTCCATGTGTCATAAGTTCTTTAGCTTCTACATTTCCCATACTATTCTTGCCCTCCCCCTGTCTATTTTCTACCTACCATCTATGCTACTTATTCTCTGTACCTTTTTCCCCTCCTCCTCTTCCCACTTCCCTCTTGCTAACCCTCCATGGGATCTCCATTTCTGTGGTTCTATTCCTGTTCTAGTTGTTTGCTTAGTTTCTTTTTGTTTTAGGTGTGGTTGTTCATAATTGTGAGTTTGCTGTCATTTTACTATACATGTTGTTTATCTTCTTTTTCTTAGATAAATCCCTTTAACATTTCATAAAATAAGGGCTTGGTGATGATGAACTCCTTGAACTTGACCTTATCTGAGAAGCACTTGATCTGCCCTTCCATTCTAAATGAAAGCTTTGCTGGGTAGAGCAATCTGGGATGTAGGTCCTT
>CM052542.1:15861764-15892362 GCA_028533065.1 Trachops cirrhosus | reverse complement strand
GGGTAGAGCAATCTGGGATGTAGGTCCTTGCCTTTCATGACTTGGAATACTTTTTTCCAGCCCCTTCCTGCCTGCAAGGTCCTTTTTGAGAAATCAGCTGACAGTCTGATGGGAACTCCTTTGTAGGTTACTGTCCCCTTATCTCTTGCTGCTTCTAAAATTCTCTCCTTCATTTTTACCTTGGCTGATGTAATTATGATGTGCCTTGGTGTGTTCCTCCCTGGGTCCAACTTCTTTGGGACTCTCTGAGCTTCTTGGAATTCCTGGAAATCTATATCTTTTGCCAGATTGGGGAAGTTCTTTATTATTTGTTCAAATAACTTTTCCACTTGTTGTTCTTCCTCTTCTGGTACCCCTCTAATTTTGATGTTAGGATGTTTCAAGATGTCCTGGAGGTTCCTAAGCCTCTCCTCATTTTTTTGAATTCTTATTTCTTCATTCTTTTCTGTTTGGTTGTTTCTTTCTTCCTTCCAGTCCACTCTATTGATTTGAGTCCCAGTTTTCTTCCCATCACTATTGGTTCCCTGTGCATTTTCCTTCATTTCACTTAGTGTAGCCTTCATTTTTTCATCTAATTTGCGACCAAATCCAACCAATTCTGTGAGCATCCTGATCAATGGCACTTTGAACTGTGCATCTGATAGATTGGCTATCTCTTGGTCGCTTAGTTGTATTTGCTGTGGAGCTTTGATCTGTTCTTCTGTTTGGGCCATTTTTTTTTGGTCTGGTCACGCCTGTTACATAGAGGGGAGCGGAGCCTTAGGTGTTCACCAGGGCCGGGCAACCCAGTCGCTGGGTTGTGATGCTGTATGTGGGGCAGGGATCTGAGGGGGAACAATGGCGTTTGCTCCACTCTCTGTCGGATCCCAGTCCCCTCCACTGCTTCCCCCAAGCAAACTGGGCCTTTCTGGTGCTGGGTGGGCCTGTATACATTCCAGAACCCTGTGGATCTCTCCAATGAACTCTCCTGTGAGGCTGGGGGTCTCTCCCTGTGCCTCAACCCCCACAGGTGTTTTGTAATTAGTGTATCGAGGCTTTATTTCCCGGTGCTGGGACCCTGGGTTGTGCGGTCTGTCTCACTCCCCAGTTTTGCCTGGTTTATCAGTGCACGAATGTGGGACCGCCTGGTCAGCCAGCCACCTTGTGCACAGTGCCTCGCTTCACAGTTGTCGCCTCACTGGGTCTGCCCGTTGCAACCCTGTGCCTGGGGTCTGCCAGCCACCGCCTGTGCACCCAGGGTCCACCCGCTGCCGTCTTGAACGCCCGGGGTGCCTTGCGTACCCAGAGCCACTGTTTTTTGTGCCTCGACCCCTCTCTGCCCAACTGCCCGACTCGGTCCAGTCTGGATGAACCAGTCTGGATGAACGTGTCTATTTTAACTCCTTGGTTGTTGGACTTCCCTACATTTCAATTTTCTGTCAGTTCTGGTTGTTATTTTGTTTCTAAATTGTTGTTGTCCTTATTTTGGTTGTGCGAGGAGGCACAGTGTGTCTACCTAGGCCTCCATCTTGGCCGGAAGTCTCTCCTGTCATCTTTTTTATCCCTTATCATGTACTTGTTTGTTCTGCGCATTCACTATGCACCAAGTTTGCTGAGTGTACCCTCTGATCTGTTTGTTCCTCTTTTATATTTCTGTAAACTGGTGGTTGAGCTTGCTGGTTTTGTTTTTCTTTCCTTGGCAGGACTATTTCATAGGCAGTGTTGCAAACTGGGCATGTACAAACACAACTTTATTAGAAAACTTTTCAAGCACACACAAAAAGATAGGGAAGAGTATAATACATCCCTATATGGTTGTATTAGTTTCCTGTAGCTACTGTAACAAATTACTGCAAATTTGGCAGCTTAACACAACACATGTTTATTTTCTTACAGCTGGGGAGGCCAGAAACCCAAAATCAGAGTGTGCCATCTCTTTCCGGGACCCCAACCGGTACGTATGTTTTTTCTTGACATATTTTATTTGATTCGATCTTGACATAGTTGATTTGGTTGATCCAGATTTCAAACAAGATCCACAAGTTGTATTTCATTTGTATGTCTCTTCAGTGTCTTTCAATCTAGAATAGTCTCCTCCCCATTTTGCCCCCTTGTGGTTGGTCTGTCCAAGGAACTGGATCAACTGCCCCATAGAATGTCCTTCCCCCACTTCTGGGTTTGACCACCTCCTTGCAAGGTTCTTTAATTCATTCCTCTGTCCCCCGCACCCCGTCCTCAGTTTCCTACAACTGAAGGTTAGATCTAAAGGCTTGATTAGCTAGAGTTGAAGATATTTCAAAGTAGAACTGATGGAGTTTGCTAACAGAATGGATGTGGTTACGAGAGAAAGGAGGAGTCAGCGTCGGTTTGCTCATTTGTTAATAATGATAATAATTCCTGCCTACCTACCCGGCTTATTGCTCATCTGTAAGGGGTAGTGCTGCACCTCTGCTGCACGGACACGGGTGAGAGACTATCGAAAAACAGGCCGAGCTCCACAGGCCTGGTTCTGAGTCAGGTGTCTTTGAGATGGCGGCCACCTGGGGGCTGGCTGATCCTGGAGGTCCCTCCTTGGTTTGATGTCCTTCCTGGAGCGTGGTGGCTGGAGGATACCTGAGAAGGTGAAGCCAGTTTTGGGAAAGAAGTTCTGGGTTGGGGGGCAGAGTGAGGGCCTTGGATTTCAGGTGGACGCTTTGCATGAAGGTCGAACTCCGTGACCAGATCAAGTCCTCTTGTGTCTCGGGGCACTCAAGGCCCAGAAGGGCTCTAAGGGAGAGCAGGAGATGGCCAAACTGGGCCTTTTCAAAGTCCCTAACAGGAGGCCTAGGGAGATTTGAGGAGTGTGGGTGATGGGGGAGTGTGGAGCAGTTGCAGGTAAAGGAACTGAGGAAGGAAGTGACTCTGAGCAGGTGTGAGGGTGTGATAGATGTGGGCCCCTGCGTGTGCATATGGGTGGAGGGAGGTAATAATGAGAGTCTTTGCATGATACTATGTATTGAGAGTATGTGAGCATGCAAGGATTATATGCACAAGTGGTCTGAATGTGTCTGCCTGGGGGTAACAGGGGCAGAGCTGGGGGAGAGGGAACAGATTTTTGGCTTTAGGTCTTAGGGCTGGGGCACATGTGGAGGTGTTTTGTCCTTTGAGATTTATTTTTGGCTTTGATAAGGGAACGCAGTGGGTTCCCAGCTGGCCAGAGGAGGCTCGCCCAGACACCCAGGGTGGACGGAGGCTGGGCCCTGCACGGGGAGTCCATAGCCTGCGCTCCTGGTGCTGCTTTGCACCTGCCTCGCCATGGGCTTCTGGCCTTGCTGAGCGAGACCTGCTTCCCTCTCTGTGTAGGAAGCTGCTGAAGCGACTGAGGGGCTAGCTTCCTTAGATGGTGCCCCCTACAGCGCCCAGTGCCCGAGGATGTCCAATCAATGCTGATTGAAAAATGAGTGCATAAATGGATTAAAAACCGAGGCAGGAAGCTCCGGCCCATCCTTTACTTATGTGTACACAAAGCCTCCGCCCAGCCGACTTTCCCACTCACGCACATGCACACGCACACTCCCAAACTCACCTCACTGGCCCACATCTGTTCGCCCTCACTCCGCTCCCACTCGCTCCCACTAACTCCTGCTCAGGTTACTGTGACACTCCCTCTCTCCTCCCCCAGGTCTGTAGGCTCTGTCCACAGGAGTTCTTCGTGCCCCTGCGTCTAGGTCACCAGGGATGCCCAGCCCAGTTGGTCCCGCCTCTGACACCGCGGCTATTCTGAGCGCCTCCCTTCTCATCCTTTTTGTGTTCGAGCTGTCTCGCCCTTTTCTCCTCCTCTCCCTTTCTTGCATGTTTTTTCTCTCACACTCACACACAGACACACAGAGACACGCGTACGCACACGCAGGCGCGCGCTGTCTGTCTTATCTTTTCCTCTTTGAACTCCCTCAGTTTTTGTCCTTGTGTCTCCTTGCCCCTCTCATGCACTCTCTGTGAGTTTACATTTTTCTGCCTTTCTCCCTCCCTCTTTCACGTCATCCCGACTCCCTCTCACTCTGTTTCCTCGGTCATTCAGTTACTCCTGTCTCCTCTTCTTCCTCGCTGTCACGCCCCGTTTCTCTCTCTCTTGAGCTTGCTCTCCTATTTCTTGCTTTCTCTCTCTTGCATTTTCTCTCTCTCTCCCCAGCTCCCTGGCACGGTGGCTGCTGCCCCCACCCTGTGCTGCCCCCACCCCATGCTGCCCCTGCCCTGTGAGACACTTTCCACCAGTGCCCAGGACCTGGGTGACCCAACTTGGAGGTTCCGGTGGTGTCTGCCAGAGGGGCCTTAGGGTCACAGCGTTTCCTCCCAGGGGTGACGGGGCAGTGACATGCTGTTTCCTCACTTCTGCAATTTCCACAAAGTGCAGAGCCTGGGTCTGCAGACAGAGACGCTCAGATCCCGCAGCTGCAGCCGCTGTTCCTCGTCCAGGTAAGCGGGGTCCCGGCCCTGGCTGGCAAGGGGGAGGCATATGAAAATGTCCTCAGGCGTCCAAGGTCATGCCCCTAGACTGCACCAAAGCAAATGGTGGTTCTGTTTTTAAGGAACTGTTTTGGCATCTTCCTCAGGCATGGAGTCTCATGTTTACAAAGAATTACTCATGGGCGAACTTTCCTAGGGAATCCAGCTCCCCTCTCTGAGGCCAAGGCAGTGCTGAAGGGACCTCAGAGACCCCTGGGAGGTGATGAGGGTGATGATAGCGGGGCTACCTCGATCTCAGGGAGCTGAGTGCCCGGCGCTTTACTAGCTGTGTGACCGTGGCTAAGTTGCAACCCCTCCCTGCGTCTCTGTTTCCTGAGTTGTCAAATGAGGATAAATCCATCTCCCCAGCAGGATTGTTGGGAGAGGTAGAGGATCTGGTATGGAGCTGGGGACTTAGGAACTCAGGAGATGCCAGGTCTCCTGGGGTGGGGGGCGATGGAGACCACCAGGTGATTGGTGCAGAGGGCCCAGCCCACAACCAGTTTCCCCATCAGGTGCCAGGTGGTAGGGATAGGGCACGGGCTGGTACCTGCCCTTCCCCCGTCTTACCCTGGCAGGAGGTGAACCAGGGCTGCTGCCCAGACACTCACTTTCCTGGGAAGAAGAAGGGAAACAACAGTCTCTCTCTAGGGGTTTGGGCAGCTCTAATTTAGCTCTGACTGAATACGTAGCTATGTTCCAGGTGCTTGGAGTGTGTGTGTGTGTTTCTGTTGTGGGTGAGTGCTAGGGAAGAAAAAAAAAGCAAATGACCCTGCCTTTAGATCCTGAAAACACAACCAAGGAAAGATGTCCACTCTAGAGGTGAAGAAATGGCCCTGGGCCTAAGCAGGACACCAGGGTGTGGGTTTCAGCTCCTGCTCACAAGCTGGGACTTTGGGCAATGCAGGAGCCTCATTTACTCCTTTGCAGATTGGGGTTTAAAGCGAGTAAACCCTTGTGGGTTTATGGGGAGGATGCTGTAAGAGGTTGGTTGGGGAAGTGCATTGTTAATCATAGAATGTTGTACAAACACGAACCCCGGGGTTACTACTGATATCGGCCCTGTAATTCCTACTGTTAATGCCTTAAGGATGAGGAATTTGTTCTGTTCACTGTTTTATCCTCACCCTTGGCACTGAGTTTGGAGCCTCATTTAATCTTAGCACATGAATTGAACAGAGGAATGGTAAAGCAGGATGCTGTACTTGGAGGAAAATGGACAGCGAGCCAGAGGCCCATCCTCTGGTCCCAGCTCTGCTCCTGACATTGTTGTCACCTTGGGCAAGTCCTTTCTCTTCTCAGCACAGATGGGGACTTCTGCCCAAAGAAAGTTTGGGTAAGGAATTAACAATCTATGGCATTAATGTCGAAACGTGCCTCCGGGACTGAGTTTCTGCTCCTGATTCGTACTGGAGTGGGGTTTGGGTGTGATGAGAGGCTGGGGTCCCATCTGTTTGTGCTTTCATAGGGAGACCTTTACAGAGAGACCTGCTCCTGTCCAGGCCTGTGAACAAGGCCTTGTTGAGGAGAAGGAGGTGGTTCTCTTTATCAGTGGCAGCCCTGCCTTCCCCAGACTGGCTCCCCCTCCTTGTCCCAGTGGTGGGCCATGACAGCTGAGCTAGAGCCTAGGAGCCTGCCCTGACTCTCCTGGGGGGGTGTGGCTTAGGAGTGGAGCCAGTCCCCGGAAGGACAAATGCCGGGTGCCCGGGAGCCCGGCACAGCCACCTCTCTCAGCAGCCACTGTTTGTTCCTCAGCAGCATGGTGGGAGGGGAAAGGAGCCTCTGGTATATGCATGTGTGTCCGTGGTGGTGTGGGGTGCACTGGGGAGGTGCTCTGGCTATATCCACACGGACCTGGAGCACATTCAACCTGCAAGTGGGCCTGGTACAGCCCAGTGGTTCACAGATGCAGGGTCATCAACGTAGCGAGCTGAGAAGTTATAGCTGCCTGTCTGCTCCTTTCTCCCCTTGTGTCTTCAGCCAAAGGGAATCCAGAGCCAGGTTGTGTGTGCATGTGTGTGTGTTCACGTGTGCATGTGTGTGCATGCATGCGTGTGTGCACCAGAGAGAGAGAGGGAGAGAAACAGAGGGAGAATGGGCCGGGGAGGACCACCACTCAGCAGCCCCTCCGTACCTTCTTAGTTTAACAGGAGGCAGCCCCTCAGGGCCTGGGTTTGGATTGAGCTCAGCCGGCTGATGGGAGAAGAGTGTCAAAGATTTATGCAGTTCTCTTTACAGTTTATAAAGTCCACTTCAGTTCACCAAGTGCTTTACAGTTTGCCAAACCCTTTATCACTCCCCCAAATCTCACTTCCTTTTTACAATACTCGGGGTGGGCGTGACACCCCATTTTGCAGATAATGATCCCAAGGCTCAGAGCCTGAGCAGAGACTCACTCAGGATGGCGAGTAGCTGGCACTGCTGAGGCCACAGCCCAGGTCCCCAGGTCCCAGTTCCAGTCATTTCTCCTCAGCCACCCCTGGTGGCTGTTTCCAAAGGAGGAGATGAGGCTGGTTTGGTGCATGGCTGGTTCATTTGCTTATTTACTCTCTTATTCATTCGACAAATATTTTTTTAAAAATTTTTTTATTTTAGTTTATTCAGTACAGTTTCTATCCTTTATTCCCATTCCAGCCCGCCCACCCATTCCTCCCCTCCTCCCTCCCCTTTCCAACCCCTCTAGTTTTGTCCATGTGTCCTCTATATTTGTTCCTGTAAACCCTTCCCTTCTTCCCTGAAATTCCCTCCCATTTCCCCTCTGGTCACTGACTACCTGTCCTCTATTTCAGTGTCTTTTGTTATATTTTACTTGTTTCTTTGTTTTGTTGTTTCGACAAACATTTTTTGTGGTGGGGAAAAGGGGAGAGGAACTCACAGTTCTTGAACAACAACCATGCGCACAGATTGCTTCATTCCCTCTTACAACTACCTGGTGGAAAAGCTTTTATTCTCACTATTTTGCAAGTTAAGAAAGAGAGGCTTTGAGAGCCAAACATCAGCTGGGAAAGAGCAGAGCCGGGTGCAGATCTGGGCTTGTGCAGTCGGTCCCACTTGGGCCAGGCCTTCTGGACCTCTGTACCAGCAGGACTTGGAAACTTCTAGGCTACCAAGACGTCAGTGTGATTCCTGGTACCACAGAGGGTGTGCCCTGTGCTGGGTAAGCCCAGAAGAGGAAGTGTGCCTGACTTCCAGGAAGCAAGGAGAGGCGAGGCTGACTTAGATAGACGCCATCTGAGTATCTGGGAGCTAGAAGGAGAGACTCAGGACAGGTTTAGGACCCCCCAGCTCCACAAGGCTGTCCTAGTCAAGCTGAGTGAAGACTGAGTCTTATCAATATAATAACATACCCAGGGTCAGAGTGGGCCCCAGTGAGAAGGAAAATTGGGAAATTCTGATACCCAGCCACCCCCATCACTGGGACCCCAGACCCTGTCCCTGACCTCTCCCCAGGCAAGGAGCTCCATTTATCCATCATTACATATACCTGGCATAGTCCTAGACTCCTTGTACTGGAAACGGTGGGGGCCCAGTGCAGAGTTCCCCGGAGGTCAGTATACTTGCTCCCTTAACTTGGCCCTCAAAGCCCTCTGCTTCTTGGAGAAATTGTAATGAAATCACTCTACGAGGGGAATCTTTAGACAGTATGGCCAGCATGGACAGGCCAGGGCACAAATGTCAAGCAACAGAGGAGGTCAGAATAGGAGGTAACTCATTTATTGAGCACCTACTGTATGCCAAGTACTTTAGAGCTTTACCTGCCTGCAACCTAGGGGTTATCCTGTGAGGTTTGTGTTAGTATTATTCCTGTTTGTACAGGTGAGAAAACATGGACTCACAGAAGGGAAACGATTAAACTGTGGTGTTTTAGTGGCTCCAGGGACTCTAGAAGCTGGAGCAGCTGGGTGTGTGTGAGGGTTTATAAGTAAAGGACAAGGGACAGTATGACTGTTTGTGTGTGAGTGTGTATGTATTTAGCAACTATTTCTTGAGGTTTTGCTGCGTAGGAGGCCCTGCACTGTTGAAATGCCAGAAGCCTTGCACCCAGGGAAATCCCAGCCCAGAAGGAGAGAGAAATCAATAGCGGTGTGTGGTTTGTGTTATGGGAACCAGAGGTGGCACCTTGAACTCTGTCCAGGGTAGAGAAGTAAAATTAACAAGAGCCAACATTCCCTGAGCTCTTATTATGGATCAGCCATTTTCTATTTAATCCTTACAACAACCCTATGATATTATTACCATTATTATTCTTATTGTTTTTACAGATGAGTAAACAGAGGCTCATGGAGTTTAAATTAGTTTTCTTGGGCAAGAATCGGCTGATAGAGCGTCGCCAGTAGTCCCAGAAGCCATAGAAAGTTGTCACTGGTTCCCAGAAGCTTTTAGGGTTGATGACACAGCTGGAAGCCCAGTGTAGCTGGCTTCGAGCTGGGTGAGCTTGGTGTGAGCCGTCGCAATGGCAGCGGCACACGATTTTGAGAAACTTTCGATCTCATCTAATCAGAAGGTTGTCTGGGTTTCCTGTAGATACAGCTTTTTACAGCTGTTGGTCACAAATTCCTTCAGCTGTGCTAAGCACTTTGCATACGTTGCTCATCGGATCTTCATACCACTCTGGGGAGATATGTGCCTGGAATATTATCAGCTCCATTTACAGGGGAAGGACCCGAAGCTCCGAGAGTGATGTGCTTGACTGTGGTTATTAAGCTAGGATGGGACAGAGGCAGGGTTTGAACCCAGATTTGTCTGGCTACAGAGTCTGTGGTCTTAACCACTGTCCTTTCCAAACACTTCTTATATCCCTTGGGTGCTCACAAAAGCTCTACAAGGCAGATGTGTTATTGTCTCCATTTACAGATGAGGCTCAGAGAGGGGAAGCAGTTTTACCAAATGTCACACAGCTGTGAAATCATGAAGCTGAGCCATAGAATTACAAGTTAAAAAGACATAATATATTTGCAAATCTGCCATCTCTTGAGCTTGCTTTTAAAACTGATTTATTTTATTGTGCTAAAAAATACACAAGATAAATTGATCCTCTTAACAATCTTTATTTTAACTATATTTTATTGGTTATGCTATTACAATTGTCCTGATTTCCCCCCCTTTGCCCCCCTCCACTCAGCACCCCACACTCCCTCAGGCAATGCCCCCACCATTGTTCATGTCTATGGGTCATGCGTATCAGTTCTTTGGCTTCTCCATTTCCTATACTGTACTTTACATCCCCATGGCTATTCTGTAACTACCTATTTGTACTTCTTAATCCCCTCACATCTTCACCCTTTCTCTCACACCCCCCTCCCATCTGGTAACCTTCTGGTAATTAACTTTCCTCTTGCTTTTTTTTAAAAAAAATATTTTATTTATTCATCTTTAGAGAGATGGGAAAGGCAGGAGAAAGGAAGGGAGAGAAAGAAACATCGATGTGTGAGAGATACATTGACTGGTTGCCTCTCACAAAACCGCAACCAGGGACCTGACCTCAAACCAAGGCATGTGCCCTGACCGGGAATTGAAACGGCAACTCTTTGGTTCACAGGCCGGCACTCAAAGCACTGAGACATGCCAGCCAGGGCTCTTTTGCTTTTAAGAGCCTCTTTATCTTTAACTTTTGGCCTTTTAATAATGATGTGTCTTGGAGTGGGCCTATTTGCATCCATCATAATTGGGACTCTCTGTGCTTCCTGGATTTGCATGTCTCTTTCCTTCACCAAATTAGGAAAGTTTACTTTCATTATTTTTTTCAGATAGTTTTCCAATTTCTTGCTCTTTCTTTTCTCCTTCTGGCTCTCCTATGATGCGAATGTTGGACCTGTTGAAGTTGTCCCAGAGGCTGCTTATACTATCCTCATTTTTTGGATTCTTTTTTCATCTTGTTCTGATTGGTTGTTTTTTGCTTCCTTATGTTCCAAATCATTGATTTAATTCTTGGCTTCATCCATTCTACTGTTGTTTTCCTGTAAATTGTTCTTTATTTCAGTTAGTGTGTCCTTTGTTTCTGACTGGGTCTTTTTTATGCTGCTGAGGTCCTCATTAAGTTCCTTGAGCATCCTTATAACCAGTGTTTTGATCTCTGCATCTGATAGATTGCTTATCTCCATTCCTTTAGCTCTTTTTTTTGAGTTTTGGTCTATTCTTTCATTTGGGCCATGTTTCTTTGTCTTCTCATTTTGGCAGCCTCCCTGTATTTGTTTCTATGTATTAGGCACAGCTACTTTGACTCCGTGTCTTGGTAGTGTGGCCTAATGTAGTAGGTGTCCTGTAGGGTTCAGTGGCACAGCCTTCTCTATCGCCCAAGCTGGGTACTTGAGGTGTGCCCTTCGTGTGGGCTGGTACACCCTCCTCTTATAGTTGAGCCTTGTTGCTGTTGGCAGATCAATGGGAGGGATTTACCCAGGCCAGTCAGCTGTAAGGACTGGCTGTGACCACTGACCACCAACCTCCACCCTCCATGGAGGATCAGCTGTGCAGGGGCAGGGTGGTGGTGCTCCAATGTGGTCTGTATCTGTCCACTAGGTGTGCTGGCCTGGGGTTTTCCTGGGTGGAGTAGGCCAGTATCAGTCCCCACCTGTGTTTTTCCCAGGGCACCCTGCCTGAGCCATAAAGCAATCTGAGATGGCTGCTACTTGTGCTGAGTTTAGAGATTCCCAGGTGCAGCCAAGTTGTGACTCTAATCTGGCTGCCACTAGGGCTTACTGAAGCCAGCTGTTGCTTGTTTGATAGGATTTAGGAGCCAAGATCAGCCATTCTTATGGAAAAGCAGCTTGGGTGGGCCTATATATTGGGTTGGGTAGGGCCTTTATGGATCTCTAAGGTGGGTCACACAGTGTTAGTCAGGTGGATGGAGTCTCAGATATGGCACCAGCCTATCGACTTTGTGGGGGGAGGGCTCAGCAAAGGAACAATGGTTCTGATTGCCCTGATGCCAGACACCTCAGTCCCCCACTGTATACCACTGGTGCCCTTCGAGCTGCCAGCCCACTGCTAGAGCTCAGATGGAGAGTCTGAGTAGGCGAGTCTGTGCGTGGGTTCCTCAAGAGGAGCTGCTTAGGGCTCCAGCAGCTTCCTTCATCGCCTCAATCCCCGCTTGTTTTTGCAGCCAGAAGTTGTGGGGACTTATCTTCCTGGCACCGGAATCCTGGGCTAGGGGGCCTGGTGTGGGTCTGAGATTCCTCACTCCTGAGATACCTCTCCCGAATTTTTATCCACATGGGTATGGGACCATCCCATTCTGCGCTGGCACCCTTCCTACCAGTCTGGACGGATGTGGTTTTTTAATTCCGTAGTTGTTGTCAGACATCCATTCAGCTCAATTTCTGATGTTCCTGAGTGATGGTTCTATATTTTAGTTGTAATTTTGATGTGGTTGTACAAAGAGGCAAGCCATGTCTGACTATGTTGCCATCTTGACCAGAAGCCTTAACAATTTTTAAATGTATATTACAGCACTATTAATTATATGCACATTGTTGTACAATGGGTCTCCAAAATATCTTACCCTGGCTCAGTGGATTAAGTGCTGGCCTATGAACCAAAGGGTCACTGATTTGATTCCCAGTCAGGGCACATGCCTGGGTTTCACGCCAAGTCCCCAGTCGGGGACTCGTGAGAGGCAACCACATATTGATGCTTCTCTCCCTCTTTTTCCCTCCCTTCCCCACTCTCTAAAAAAATAAATAAACAAATAATTTAAAAAATAATAAAATATCTTTATTTTGCGTGACCAAAACTCTACACCCATTGAACAACAATTCCCTGTTTCCTCCTTCCCCCAGTCCCAACAACAACCATTTTACTTTCTGTTTCTATGAGTTTGATTACTTTAGACACCTCATAAAAGTGTGATCATTCAGTATTTGTCTTTTTGTAATTGGCTTGTTTTACTTAATAATATATTTTTAAAGATTTTATTTATTTATTTTTAGAGAGGGGAAGGGAGGGAGAAGGAGAGAGAGAGAAACATCAATGTGTGGTTGCCTCTCATGTGGTCCCCACTGGGCACCTGGCCCGCAACCCAGGCATGTGTCCTGACTGGGAATTGAACCTGCGATGCTTTGGTTTGCAGCCCATGCTCAATCCACTAAGCTACACCAGCCAGGGCGGCTTAATAATATTTTCAAGTTTTATCCATGTTGTAGCTCACTAGTCGATACCCTTCCTTTTCAAGGCTGCATAGTATTCTACCATACATTTATACCACCTTTTGTTTATGCTTTTGTTCATCTGCTGATGGACATTTGGGTTGCTTTCACCTCTTGACTACTGTGAATGTGCTGCTATGAACACGCGTGTGCAAATATCTCTTCAAGATCCTGTTTTCGTTTCTTTTGGGTATACACCCAGAAGTGAGATTTCTGGATTATAAGGTAGTTAGTTCTATTTTTAATTTTTTTTTTGAGGAACCTCCATACTAT
Source organism: Trachops cirrhosus (assembly GCA_028533065.1). Classification (NCBI taxonomy): domain Eukaryota; kingdom Metazoa; phylum Chordata; class Mammalia; order Chiroptera; family Phyllostomidae; genus Trachops; species Trachops cirrhosus. The sequence goes on along the minus strand of CM052542.1, from coordinate 15,879,487 downwards.
TTTCTATAGTGGCTGCATCATTTTATATTCCTACCAAGGCTGCACAAGTGTTCCAGTTTATCCACATCTTCACCAGTGCTTGTTGTTTTCTGCTTTTTAAAATTTTTTCTCTTCTTTTTTTCATTGAACTTATTGGGGTAACATTGGTTAATAAAATTATAAAGGTTTCAGGGGTACAATTCTGCAATACATTGTCTGTATATTGTATTGTGTGTTCACCACCCCAAGTCAAGTTTCCTTCTATCATCCCTCTTTTTCTCCCAGTTTACCCTCTCCTAACTCCCCCCCACCCACATTTTACCTCTGATAATCACCATACTGTTGTCTGTCTATGAGTTTTGGGGTTTTTTTTGCCAATCCCTTTACCTTTTTTACTCAATCTCCCATCCTCTTCCCCTCCGACAGCTGTTAGTGTGTTCTCTGTATCTGTGTCTGTTTCTATTTTGTTTGTTAGTTTATTTTGTTCATTAGATTCCACATATAGGTGAAATCATGTAGTATTTGTCTATCTCTGACTGGCTTATTTCACTTAGCATAATACTTTCCAAGTCCATCCATGCAGCCCTAAAAGGTAAGTTTTTTTTTTACTGTTGTATAGTATTCCATTGTGTAAATGTACCACAGCTTTTTTCTCCACTCATCTGTTGATGGGCCCTTGGGCGGCTTTCGTATCTTGGCTATTAGAAATAACACTGCAGTGAACATGAGCGTGCATATACTCTTTCGAATTAGTGTTTCAGGTTTCTTTGGCTATATTCCCAGAAGAGGAATTGCTGAATCATAAGGTAGTTCCATTTTTAATTTTTTTGAGGTAACTCTGTACCACTTTCCACAGTGGCTGCACCCGTCTGCATTCCCACCAATAGTGCAATAGGGTTCCCTTTTCTCCACATCCTCGCCAACACTTGTTTGTTGATTTAGTGATAATAGCCATTCTGATAGGTATGACGTAATCTCTCAGTGTGGTTTTACTTTCTATTTTTCTGATGATTAGTGATGTTGAACATCTTTTCATATGTCTATTGACTATCTCTGTGTCCTTTTTGGAGAAATGTCTATTTAGGTCCTTTGCCCATTTTTTAATTGGATTGTTTGTTTTTTTTGGCATTGAGTTTTATAAGTTCTTTATAAACTTTGAATATGAACCCCTTATCAGATGTATCACTGGCAAATATGTTCTCCCATTCAGTGGGTTGTCTTTTCATTTTATTGATGGTTTCCTTTGCTGTGCAAAAACTTTTTAGTTTGATGTAGTCCCATTTGTTTATTTTTTCTTCTGTTTCCCTTGCCCGAGGAGATAGATCAGAAAAAACATTGCTATGACAAATGTCTGAGATTTTCCTGCTCTGTTGTTTGGATCGTGGTCATCCTAATGGGTGTGAGGTGATAGATACGTCATTGTCGTTTTGATTCGAATTTCCCTATTGATTAGTGATGGTTAGGCATCTTTTTTATATACTTGTTGGCTCTGTATATCTTTGATTATTGTATATCTTTGGGGAGCAGTCTATTCATGTCCTTTTCCTGTTTTTAAATTGTTTATTTATTGTCACTGAGTTATAGGAGTTCTTACATATTGTGGATATTAACCTCTTATCCAATGTATGGTTTGCAAATATTTTCTTCCATTCTGTAATTTGCCTTCTTACACTGTTGATTGTTGCCTTTGCTACACAGAGATTTTTAAGTTTGATGTAGTCCCTATGCCTGTTTTTACTTTTGTTACTTGCGCTTTTGATGTCAGACCCGCGTAATCACTGCCCATTCTAATGTCACCAAGGTTTACCCGTCTTTTCTTCTAGGAGTTTTATAGTTTCCAGTCTTATGTTTAGGTCTTTAATTCATTTTGAGTTCATTTTTCTAATATGGTGTAAGATAAGATCCATCTTCACTATTTTCCATGTGAATATCCAATTTTCCCATCACCATCTGTTGAATAGATTATCTTTTTCCCATTGTGTAGTCATGGTAACCTTGTCAAAGGTCATTTGACTATTTTTGTGAAGGTTTACTTCTGAGTTTTCTGTTTTGTTCCATTGAGCTCTATGTCTGTCTTTATGCCAATAAAAGACTGTTTTGATTATTGTACTTTGTTGTATGCTTCGAAATCAGAAAGTGAGAGTCCTCCAGCTTTTCTTTCTCAAGATTGTTTTGGCTATTCAGGGTTTTTGAGATAAGAATTCACATGAATTTTGGAAATTTTTTTCTACTTCTGCAAAATGCCATTGGGATTTTTATAGGGCATTGAATCTATAGATCACTTTAGGTAGTATGGACACTTTAACAATACCAGGTCTTCCAGCCCATGAACACGGCACATCTTTCCATTTATTCGTGTCTTCTTTAATTCCTGTCATCCATGTTTCGTAACTTCCAGTGTGCAAGTCTTTTGTCTCCTTGGTCAAGTTTATTTCTGTGTATGTTATTCTTTCTGATGCTATTGTAAACGGATTGTTTTCACAATTTCATTTTCTCTTATGATCATTTCAAAATCTTCATTTAACAAATGAGAAAACAGAGACTCAGAGTCATGGGGTGAGTTTAGTGTTTGCACCAGGATTTGGCTCCAGCTCCAGCACCGCCCAGCAGGAGTGAGATGGATGCAGAGCAGACCCCCTCTCCCTTTGCCCCATTCAATTCCTGACTTGGGGAGCAAAGGTAAAAGCAGGGCCCTAGGTCAAAGGAGTCTTTTCCTGGGGCCTCACAGCATCTAAAGCTCCTGATCTCAGGTCTGTGAGTGGCTCAGCTGGCCAAGGAGTGGTTGGGCACAGCTTGGCCTAGGAGACATAGGATGTGCCTTGGTGTTCAAAATCCCATCTACTACTGTTGTGCTTTGTGACTGTGCACAGGTCTGTTTCCCTCTCTGACTTTACTTTCTTCCTTGGAAACATGGGCATTTTGCAAATCTTACCTCCCAAGGGCTGATTCAAGGAGGAAATGTGATCATGGATGAGAGTGTCTGTACACTTAACTGGTGAGTCACACCCAGTGCCCTGAGCTTAGGTGCGTTGGCTCTGGCTCCTCTCCAGTCTCGCCTTCTGCACAGAGCAAGGAGTCCTTGGATCCATGTGGGACTTGGAATCTGTGTCCCTCCCACACTCCCTTTCTTGCCCATAATCTGCTGGCGAATGCACCCCCAGGCTTGCTGGGCTGTGAGGAGCTGCCCGTGCGTGCATGGACTTGGAAGTGACTGATTTATAGCTTATAAATATTTAAACATTTGCAGTTTTGACTACATATGGCTCCACAAATGTTAGGGGCCAGTCTGACTGGTAAACCCAACTTCCCAACCCACAGTCCACACTGTGGAAGTAACCAGCATGTACTTCCTTCTGCCTAGATCCTGGTGGTCCCTCCCCTCTGACTGTCGGGCTTTCTCAGGTTCCCTAGGAACTGGGATTAGACAGGATGGGAATGGGAGACAGAGTAGGGGTCGGTGCTGAGTGCTCTGTGGGGCAGAGGGTGGGAGGTCCAGGTGGCAGAATTCTTTTTGTCTCCAAGAATTTAATGGCCTACCTAGCCCACCCACAGCTGAGTGCTGGGCCTGCTGCCCTGCCTTGACCCATCAGGGAGTTGTGCCCACACGTTGATTGGTTTGAGCCACCTCCTCCTTGTCCCTCCAAACGCTCCTTCCCTTCCCGAGCTGTGGAAAGCTTTGTTGACATTAGTCTAAAGCCCTGTCTGGAGCTAGCAGGAAAGCCAGAGACGAATTAGAGCCCCTGGGGTTGGTGGTGACCCATAGTTCCCTCCCTGAGCTCCAAGGATCTGGGCCAGTGGGGAGAGTTTGGCCTGGCTATTTGTGGCCACTTTGCATACTTATCTTTGGAACTACTATTAGGATTGTAAGATTTGCAGATGAAGAAACTGAGGTTCAGAGAGGTGAAATCTCTTGCCCATAGTCACACAGCAAGTAAATGGCAGAGCCAGGTATAAACCCAGCTCTTTCTGTCTCCAGAGGCCTTGTTCTCCCCATGCTACTATACCTCCTCCAGAGAGACCAGATACCTTTCCTTTACGCCTGTTTCCTCTGACTAGTCATCTGGGGCTAGGCCATTCATTCAATCTTTCAGTTCCCAGTGCCAGACAGGAGGACAAAGAGGTAAAAAAAGATCTAATCTCTGCCCTCAAGGAGCTCCCAGCCTGGTGAGAAGATGGCCACAGAAATCAATACCACATACTGTGCAGGTGCTACACTGAGCAATGTGCCGAGTACTGTGGTGACTCAGACAGGGGGGACAAGTCATTCTGCCTGGGGCAATCAGGGAAGGCGGCCCAGAGAAAGTACACTTTCGATTAGGTCTTAAAGGATGAGTAAGAGTTTGCTAGATAAAGCAACAGGCAAAAGCCAAGCAACAGCATATGCACAGGTCCAGAGGTTTGAGGAGAAATTGAGTCCTTAAGAGAAGCAGCAAGAAGAAGTTTCGTGTGGCTGAAGTAAAGGGTGAGTAGCAATAAAGGCTGGTGGAAGATGAGGTGGGAAAGGAACTTGGACTTGATCCTGGGCAGTGGGGAGCCATGGAAGGTGTTAGATCAGGCAGGTATGTGGCTGGCAGTATGTTGAGACACAGCGCTTCTCAACCTTCAGTGTGCACACGAATCACCTGGGAATCTTGTTAAAAGACAGATCAGTATAACAGGTCCGGTTGGCACTGGAGATTCTGCAGGTCTAACAAGCTCACAGGTGATGCTGGTGCTTCTGGTCCAAAGGCCACAGTTTGGGTAGTGAGGTTTGGAGGGCTCACTCCGCCCTGTGTGGAAGCTGCTGTGGGGAACAGCAGCCACTTGTGTCTTGTGTCACTGGATAGATCGGTTCTCTACCATCTTCTTGGGTGGGCCCTCTTGCAGCTCTCATGAAGGGGTCAGTCTTGTCGGTTGCTAGATCTTTTTTCCCTTGAGAAATGTTTACCAAGCTCCTGCTCTGGCTGAGCTTGTGCTGCATGCTGGGGATAAAGAGAAAACTTGGAAATGCCAATTTCTGATCCATATCACTATCATCTCTTGCCTCCAAAATGGTCTCTTTGCTTCCACTCTCGTCCCCACCATCTGCTCTCCGCCCAGCACCCAGAGCAAGTTAGATCATGTTTCTCACCTGCCTGACATACTCCAGTGGCTCTTTGACGCTCAAAGAACGAAACTTGAACGCCTTATCGTGGCGATCCGGGGTCTGCTGCTCTCTGATCTCACTTCACTCTGTCCAATTGTCACACTTCTAGGGCCGCGCTGACCTTTCGGTTCCTTGAGCATGACCATTTATTCCTGTTTCAGAATATGGTGGACTTGTTCCTACTGCAGGACCTTTTTATATATGATACACTTTGCTGGGAATAATTCCAGGTTTTCTCTTGACGTATTTCTCCCCACTTTTTAGATTTCAGCCAGGGGAAGATACAAATTTTGCAGGACCATAAAGCTTATCCCCTTTGAAGAAAAGATACCAAATTACAAATACACGATTAGACACAAGGCCTAGGAGTGGGACTTGAAGGTCAGACTTTATTGGCTTCATGGCAAATCGGCATCTGGCTTTGTTTATGTCACCTCCTCTGAGAAGCCTTCCCTGGTCACTCTAATAAAGAGTCCTACCCACGCTTCATTATGTCACTATCTCTATTTATTGAATTCATCACAATTTGAAATTGTATGTATTTATATCTCTACTTACTTCTCTCTGCTTATTTCAAGTTATTAATCTTCTTAAATGAGAATTTGACAGTTCACCTCCTTGCTTCTTGTTCACCCTTCAACTCATGCTTAGGAAACAGCTCTCCCTCTAATCACATGAGATAGGTTTCCATGTTGCCATATCCAATATTTGCTTTTCTGTCTGCATTGTGTTGGGTTGGCCAAAAAGTGCGTTTGGTTTTTTCCATAAGATGGCTCTGGTAGCACTTAGTTGTCTTTAACTTCATGCAAAATAATTTTGTTAGATTGTATTGTGACAGCTGTCATCTCAGCATGCATTAAAAAAACTTATCAAAATTGGTGAATTTTTGTGTATACATTTTAATATTGAAGGTGGAAGAAAATACACAACATATTCACCATATTATGGTTTATTATTTCAAGAAAGGAAAAAAACACAACTGAAACACAAAAAAAGATCTGTGCAGTGTATGGAGAAGGTGCAGTGACCGACCGAACGTGTCAAAGGTGGTAAATGAGGTTTCATGCTGGAGACTTGTTGCTGGACGATGCTCCATGGTCGGGTAGATCGGTTGAAGTTGATAGAGATCAAGTCAAGACATTAACTGAGAACAATCAATGTTATACCCCATGAGAGATAGCTGACATACTCAAAATATCCAAATCAGTAAAGTTATTGGTGAACGTGAAAGATGTGACTTTTTGGCCAGCCCGATACTTGATTTCCCTGTGACTTTCTTTTCACACCGCAGGCCACTTGCTCCCACATTCCTGGAATTTTCCTCATTAGGTCCCCAGCATGGCACCGCTCCCCACCCCCGCTCTTTTCCTACTCTCTGACCATTCTGTCCTTGACTCCTTCCTAGGTTTCTCCTCCTCCTCCGACTTGTCCTTTCATTGTGGATTCTTCAGGACTTAACCTTGGATCCTCCTGGATGTTTCACAGGCACTCTGAATGAGATATGTCCCCAGCGGAATTCATCCTCCCCACCCCCACGCTGGCCCTCCTCAGGTCCTCTCCATGAAGATAGACAGCACCCCAGCCCCAATCATCTGGGCCGGAAACCTGGCGGTCCTTCATCCTCCCTTTCTATCAACCAGCATCCCATCCATCACTGAGTCCTGTCCATTTCATCTCCCACGTAACTCTCCCAACCATGAATAATTTCCCTCCATCAGCTCTGCCGTGGTCCAGGCCTCTGCTGGCCCTGCAGACAATTGCAGTTGCTGTCTCCTTGCATCAGGGCCGAAGCCTCTCCTGTCGTTCTGTACACAGCAGTCAGAGCCATCTTCCCCAGACCCAGATCCAGCCCTGTCCTTTCCCAGCTCAGTATCCTTCCATGGCTTCCCATTTTCTGCAGAATCAAGTTCAAACTCAGCCTAATAGGCGAGACCCTCCTTAAGTTGACTGATGTTGACTTTGTAGATGTTGACCTGTCTCTCCTCAGCCCCACCCCCATGAAGTCGTAGCCAAACTGAATGTCTCCATTTCCCTGAGAACAAGGTAGCCGCCGTCCAATTCTTCCAGGTCCCATATGTGTTGTCCCCGCCGCCTGGTGTCCGCATCAGGCTAAGTCCTTCTTTTCCTTCAGCAGAGACACAAGGTCATTCCTGACCCTCAAGTCAGGGCTAGAAGCACCATCTCAAAATTACCTTGGCATCTGGAACCTCTCCCACCGTGACACTTGTCCCTTGTCTATTTCTGAATCTCCCTCTTGCAAAACGGTCTGTGAGCCACTGAAGGGCAGGAACTGGTCTATTCTCCGAGGCCTTCAGACTGCCCAGGGCCTGCAGCGGCGAGCGTTTGTCCAGTGAATGAGTGCCTGAGTGAGAATCAGGCCCACCTGTGCATGTGCCCTGTCCACACAGTGAAAAGGCTTTTTTAAAAAAACCAATTAATGCAAAAAAAAAAAGTGCATGAACAAAATACCATGTTTTAAAATTGAGGTAACATAGGTTAATAACATTATATAAGTTTCAGGCGCACAACATTATAATTTGATAGCTGTTTGCACTACAGTGTGCACACCACCAAAAATCTGGTTTCCATCTGTTGCCATACATTTGACCCCCTTTACCCACTTCACCCTCCCCCACCCCCTTTCCTTCTGGTAGCTGTCAATTTGTCTGTATCTATGAATTTGTCAAAATAGCAAAATTTTATTTTATTTTATTTTGTGTTTTTTTGGGGGGGGCAGGGGCTTTGAGCTTTTATTGGATTATCATTGGATTAAAAAGGGTGGGGGGTGCTGTCGTGAGGCCCCTGGGCTGTGGGGGTGCTGTAGCACGAGTCTGCAGTTTGTTCCAATGTTATCTCCTGCCCGTGGCTGTAGGGAACAGTTCGCTCTGTTCTTGCTTTCCAGTAATTCCCAGTCCCGTAAAGGCTGCCATGAACCACGTGACAAAGCAAGGTACCAGGCCTTTTCCCCCAGGGGCTCTTCTTGGCTTTGAAAGTCAACCTTAATTCCTTAAGGCTTTCTGGTTACATCCAGAGTCCTGGCATGACTTCATGAAGAGTTGCCGAATTCTGGAACGAGTAGGCAGGGAGGAAAATATAAATGTTTCAATATTGCTTGTGAGGGTATAATTTACAAATTGTTCTAGAGAAAAACAAGTTTTGTTATACTGATTGCTGGCTGTGAAGATGGGCGAGGAGGAGGCTGTCCCCACAGTCCGGAGAGATGGAGAAGGATCACAACCCTCTCTCCGAACCTCACAGACACAGGGTTAGGGGGTCAGCCCAGGGTGAGCTTCCGCTGCCCACTGCTCCCCTAGTCACAAGTCTCAGGAGGCCGGAGGAGAGGGAGAAATAGAGAATGTCCCCGTATGGGCCACCAAAATGTTAGGGTGGTCGGTGACATGGGCTGTGGAAGAATTCACAAGAGAAGAGGTGTAGAGAGTAGCTTTTATTTACTCTCCAAGAAAGGAGAGGGGTGTGGAGTGGGGGGCATGAAGTGGAGATATACAGCGAAATACCAAAATTTTAAGTGTAGACAGGAACATGATAGTGCCAGGTAGAGCCACATTATAGTCGGAGGCAAAAGGAAGAATCAATAATACTGCTTTTGACTTTTTAAAATATTGCATCAAATTTTTATTTATTTTGATTACTGAATTGTTTGGTGACCCCTTACATTTAGTACCTAAGCGAGTGCCTCACAAGACTTACTTACCCTCCCTAGTCCTGGGGGGAAGGAAGACTTTCTCAACAAGCCTGGGCAGGCTTGGCACAGGGGCCTGGGCTCAGAAGGATGTCTTGCGTTGAGTTTTCTGGCTGGAGAGGGACAGTTTCTGGAGGAGACTTTCCCCTAACCCACTGAGCCGGAGCCTAAACCCAGGGAGAGGAAGGGACTGACTTGGAGGAGGAGGTGGGTGTGGTGTGGGGACTGGGTAGGGATGTGACTTCCTCAAAAACTCATATTGAGGAGCACCTCGCACTCCCAGCCCATGGGCTGCCTCCTCACCTCTCTCAGGCCCCAGGAACAGGGTCCCTCCAGGCATGGGGGTCCAGCAGGGGAAAGAAACAAAGCCAGTCTCAAATGAACAGGCATCTTGGGCTGAAGAGGGAGAGAGAGGAGGACCTGACTGAGGTTGTGGAGCAGTGATTTTCAAATCTTCTGGTCTCAGGATCTCTTTATATCCTTAACAATTTTTGAGGGCCCCAGAGAGCTTTTGTTTATATGGGTCATATCTATCAATGTTTGCCGTATTCAAAATTAAGACATTCCAAAAAATTTTACACATAGAAACCAATAATAAACTCATTCCATGTTAACATAAATAACATTCTTAGTGAAAAATAACTAAAATTTTCAGAACAAATACTTTAGGGAGAAGAGTAGCATTTATTTACATTTTTTGCAAATCACTTCAATGTAAGGTTTGATAGAACACAGCTGGATTCTTACATCTGCTTCTGTATTCAATCTGTGGTGATATGTCATTTTGGCCAAAATAGATGAAGAAAACTTGGCCTCACACAGACAAGTATTTGTAAAGGGAGGAATATTTTAATGTCTCCTTCGGGTCATTGATGACACTCTTCTTTGATACTACATCAGAGCTTCACAAATGATAGTTTCTTAAAGGTGAGTTGCAATGTGGAACCTGGATCATATCATGCAACTTTTTGTAATTTGTTACCCTGTGGGGTATTGGAGTATCTGACCCTTTGAATCTTTTACCTGTGCAGAATTTTGAAATATTATGTCTTCCTTATTGGGACAATATTGGTTCACTGAGTTATGCAGTTCTTTCAAATATTGACCTTTCATTATAAGATAAAAAATTTCATTTATTAATATCAACACCGATCTCATCAGAAAATTGTTTAAGTGTGGGAAAGCTGTGAAGCTCCTGCTGGCACATACAATTTTTCCAAAAATTCTAAAGTCCCTTGAAAGCTCGAATTTTATCATTGGTAATAAATGTTTGTTTTCCTTGAAGTAACAGTTTCCCTCCTTCGTATCTGAGAAAATGTCTGCTAGATACTCAAGTCTGAAAAAACACAGTTGGCCATTTTTTCAAATGATAATGGCGATCCTCTAAAAAGTTCATCTCATAGCTCAAACAATCACATAAGTGCTTTCCCGAAGACAAACAATTTACCTCAGTTCCGGGCAGAAGTGTTTCACGTGGCTTTCCCATTCTGATGCGGAATAGTAAAAAAGAGGGGAGGAGGGAGGGGGCTGGGTGAGAAGAGTAAAGGGATTAAGCAAAGGAGAAAAAGAGTCACGGACAGGGACAGGGACCACAGTACGGTGACTGCCGGAGGGAAGGGGGTGGGGGGAGGTAGGAGGAGGGAAAGGGGGGGAAATGGTGATGGAAGGAGACTGGACTTGGGGTGGTGAACACACACTACAATATACAGATGATGTGTTGTAGGATTACATACCTGAAATCTGTATAATTTTTAACCAATTTCACCCCAATAAGTTCAAGAAAAAAATAACAGATGTGTACTCATCTCTTTAAAAAGGATGTGTACTCACCCTGGCTGCTGTGGTTCAGTGGACTGAGTGCCAGTCCGCGAACCAAAGGGTCGCCAGTTTGATTCCCAGTCTGGGCACATACCTGGGTTGCGGGGCTGCGTCCCCAGTGGGGGGCATGTGAGAGGCAACCACACATTTATGTTTCTCTCCCTCTCTTTCTCCGTCCCTCCCCCTCTCTCTAAAAATAAATAAATAAAATTTTTTAAAAAGATGTGTACTCAAGATTAAATAAAATTAATAATTTCCTTGCTTTACCAAGGACATTTTAATGTGATTTAAAGAGAAATTGGCTTTAAAAAAAAAACACCAAGTGTATGGCTATAAAGAATCTGACTCCTACTCCAGCCTGGTGCTACCACCTTGATTTATGCCAAGGAGCAAGCCGTTTTGCAACATCAGAGCCAATGTCAGCATTGTGAAAAGGCATATAATGTATTTTTATGGCAGTAGTTTTGACTTCATGGATCCCCTAAAGATCTCAGACATATTCCTCCCTCCTCATTCTGCAGGCCCTCTTTAAGAACTACTATCCTAGAGCTCTGGGGTCAGGTGGCAGAGCTCCCTTTAGTGGTGGAAAAGGTCCCGCAGCATAAAACTATGTAATTCAAATCAACTGTGTAACTCACAATGTGCCTTGAGGGTGACTTTTAGTTTCTAAAGAAATCACAGTGAATTCTTAGAATAATGGAAGCTGCCTTTATTTAATTTAATGCAGACAAACCACGACCACAGCAAATGGAGCAAAGCACAAAAATTTTCTCAATGAACAAAATTCCTATTAGAACCAGTTGTTTCTTTAAACTCACCTGTTCAGGTATCTATGGGTTTCTTTAAATGTTTCCACTGCCGAAACTGAGCTGCCGTTGATTTCGTTAAATGTCAGGTGTAATTTCTTTTAAAAAACCCCAACATTTTGTTAGTTTTTAGAAGGAAAATTAATTGGAAGAGGCCATTGATGTTAGAGTTTTAAAAATACACACAATAGAATTCTTGGAACTGATGAAATAAGATATCCCCTTACTGACCCTTCATTAACCAGAGTTTCTGTCTGGTCTTCCAGGCACAGACAAGCAGGACAGTGACCAGCTGCCTTTTCCAGTCCAGAGCGATGGAGACAAATGATCCCGGTCGTGTGGACTCTGAGTTCCGATACACCCTCTTCCCGATTTTTTACAGCATCATCTTTGTGCTGGGGGTCATCGCCAACGGCTATGTGCTGTGGGTCTTCGTCCACCTGTACCCTTCCAAGAAACTCAATGAGATAAAGATCTTCATGGTGAACCTCACCATGGCTGACCTGCTCTTCTTGGTCACCCTGCCCCTGTGGATCATCTACTACCACCACCAGGGCAACTGGATTCTTCCTAAGTACCTGTGCAACATGGCTGGCTGCTTCTTCTTCATTAACACGTACTGCTCAGTGGCTTTCCTGGCCGTCATCACCTACAACCGCTACCAGGCGGTCACGCAGCCCATCAAGACCGCTCAGGCCACCACCCGCAAGCGTGGCATCTGTTTGTCCCTGGTCATCTGGGTGTCCATTGTGTCCGCTGCGGCCTACTTCTTCGTCCTGGACTCCACCAACGTAGTGCCCAACAAGATCGGCACAGGCAACGTCACCCGCTGCTTTGAACACTATGAGCCGCGCAGCATCCCAGTCCTCATCATTCACATCTTCCTCGTGTTTGGCTTTCTCCTTGTCTTCCTCCTCATCCTCTTCTGCAACCTGGTCATCATCCGCACGCTGCTCACGCAACCCATGCCGATGCAGCGCAATGTGGAAGTCAAGCACCGGGCGCTGTGGATGGTCTGCACGGTCCTGGCTGTGTTCATCATATGCTTTGTGCCTCACCACCTGGTGCAGCTGCCCTGGACCCTGGCCGAGCTGGGCTACCAGAACAGCAAATTCCACCAGTCTATTAACGATGCACATCAGGTCACCCTCTGCCTCCTCAGCACCAACTGTGTCTTAGACCCCATCATCTACTGTTTCCTCACCAAGAAGTTCCGCAAGCACTTTACGGAGAGGTTCCACAGCATGCGCAGCAGCCGGAAGTGCCCCCTGGCCACCATGGACACGGGCACCGAGGTGGTCTTGCCGCTCAACCAGGTCCCTGCCAATTCTCTCAAAAATTAGCCAGCCCAGAGACTTCTCCATGGACATCATGACTGACATGGGGGAAGGAGGGATATTTGCTGTGGTCTGGGCACCTCCTCCCTGGGCACCTGGCGGCCCATTAGATATGGGGGCTACCTCCCCAAGGCGGGATGGTAAAGAGCCAGACTGCTGAAAATCCCCAATTGGAATGAGTCCCTTTGGGCACCTGCCATAGTAACCTTGGTGGCCGCCTCCCGAGTGCCTGCCTCTGAGAGCTCTGGAAGGAAAGTCAGAGCCGGGGCTGAGCCACCCAGTTCGCCCTAGAGGACAGCAGCCCAAGCAAGTGTGGGCAACCACTCCCTTTATCACTGGAAAGGCAGAGAAAGGGGTTTTGGGAAGGGGACACCCTCCTGGTGATGTGGCAGTATCTCTGGGACAGAATTTTGAGATAAGATGGCACCACCGTGTCTCCGCCCACAGGCACAAGGTCTTTGTAACCCGTCTTTGGGAAGTGGCTCGGTGGAAACTTCTCCCAACTCACCCAACAACATGCTGAATGGTGACCAGAGAAGAAAAAATGTGCACAGACCAAACTCTAGGATGGGCAGCTTGTTTCCTGAGGCAGCTGTGTCTCCCTGCACAGGCCTCGTTTCAGGCCTGGGTTGGCTCTGGGGCCGTGGGAGAGACACGATCGCCAAATCTATCTGTCTGTCTCCATAATGGACCTTGGTGAAGTACCTGCTGTCGGGCAACCACCCACTGTAGGAGGGTAACACCTCTCAAGGCTGAACTCTGGTCGTCCAGGGTGCTGAGATGCCCAGAGTCTTCATTGCAAACAGGAGCTTTGGCTGGGAAGTGCCTGTGTGTGGGAGGGGCCCTGGCCTGGAAGGAGCCTGTCAGGTCTCCTCCCTGCCTCGATTTCTAGGGGATCCCTCCTAATTTAGCTTCTAGGAGGTGGGAGGAGCGGTTATGGTCCCAAGGGCCAGCAGGCACTTTGATTTTCGGAGTGTATATCCAAACAAGCCTCCTCTTGCACCCTGAGCTGAGTACCTGCAGTATGAATCTGGCAGCCTCAGACCCAGGGCTTGGAAGAGACTTCTCTGGTTTCTGGGGCCTTGTGGACCTTCTAAGAAATCTTCCCTTCCCGATAGTGTCCCCATAAAGTTGGGATCCTTGTTTTTTGTCTACTGGGCAAGCAACGGATTGATGATTTTGATAACTGCCTCTCAATGGGCCAGGAAACCACTTGTGTTCACAGTGGTAGCTGTGGGCTGGACTCAGCTGATGGTGACCAGGTAGATGGTATGGCTTACTAGAGCTTTGGTGTCATTTAGACCCAGGTTCAAGTCTTGCCTTTGTCACTTCCTGCTGAGGGACTGGGAGCTGAATTTCCTGCCTTATGGGGTTGTTCTGAGCAGTGAATTAAGTTGCTGAGGCAGATACCTCTTGGTCTGGGTGCCAGCTCATCCCAGATTCTCCCTTCCTCTGAGAATTTGTTCCCCTCAATCCTCCTATAGGAGTTGAATGGGTGAAAGGTGAACTAGTCAAGTTCTTTCAGGAACAAGTAGCAAGATTCAGGGATGCTCTTTCAGGCTTTGCAGGTCACTCACCCGAAGAGAGTAAACTCTGGAGCTGTGAGTGTGTGCACCTACACGTGTGTGTCTGCCTGTGCGTCTGTGCCGGTGTTGGGAGGGTGGCGGCGGTAGCCACCTACATGCGTGTACTAGAAAAGGAGATGCACAGAGCAAAGCAGAGACCAGAGGGAGACCCCCAGAGCCTGGAGCGGGGTGTCGGTGCTACCAGGGACCTGCGGCTCTCCTCCTCCAGGCCAAGGCCTTCTGAGGCACAACTGCACTTTTTCCTTTGGGGCCTGTGAGAGTTCTTGGCTGGGTACCTTCTCTTATTTTGCTTAAGCTGATTTGAGTTATCTATTACTTGCAACCAAAAGTGCTCGGAATGAGATAAAACACTTATATGCCAAAGCACAGTGTTTCTCGAGTGTCAGGGTTTGTGTACCCACTTTGCAATTTTTGCAATATCTATGTACCAGCTGTATGTTTGCTTAATAAACATTTTTCTTTAAATTGGGTCATTTTTTAAAACTTAAATTATTCAAAAGTATGTTTTATAACTAAATTGTAAACAAAAATGAATGCCACCTGCCACACAGAAGGTAAATTTCAACCGTAATTATTAAAATTAAAATATTCTTGGTGTTCTGTCTAAAGTCACCTCATATGCCCCCAGGGACTGGCATAGTGCACCTCAGGAAACACTGCTATAATGTGTATGAAGTGCACGGGGGTCTGTGTTCAGTAAGTGCTCAATTAAGAGTAAGTCAAGTCTTACTCCCTTGCTTCTTCCGGAATGCTGCCTCAAAACACAGGACAGGGTCTCGTTGCTACCTGGAGCCCATGGAGGAATATTTCGGTCTGGCCCATGCTACAGCCCTGCTGGTCTCCGTACCATCCGAATACAGCCACGTTTACTCCCCCTGTGGTCTCTGCTTGTTTGTGACCTCAGATGCTCTCTCTTTTTGCCCAGAATATTCCTTATAGATAAACTTCCCGAAGGCCTCCGGGCAGAGTCATTGCCTTTCTCCTAGCAGCATTTTAGGGCTGGAAGGGTCTAAATTTTTTGTACCTGAATTACTGCCGTCATTGAAGTTTGTGCATTTCAATGTCTGTCTTCCCTTTCCTGGGGCAGGAACAGAATCTTACTCATCAATGTATCGGCAGTTGCTCGAAAAAGGCCTGGAATTGAGATCAGTCTGTCTCCAAAGCTCACTGCTTTCCCAGGGTGTAGCATCAACAGACATATTGACATTTATACACACTTATTTTGAAAGGGTTTAAGAGACTCTTCAGGGACAGGTAGAAAAGGAATATAATAATACATATCCTTCCAAAGTTCTATGTTCGTACTTAAGGGGAGAGGTCAGGGATTTTCAGAGGATCAGAACGTTTTGGAGATGGACAGGTCCAATTTGTCTTACCAAGGGGGACATGGGACTCAGAATGGCCAGGTGATTGTAGAAATTACACAGGATGGCACTGCGGCGAACACAGAATTGGATGCCAAGCTCTGTGTCTCACTTCTTGCAATGGTGACAGGGATGATAGGGAAAGTTGTTTTGTAATTATTTCGAAGAAACAAAATCACCAGTCAGGATTTCCAAGCCATGTTGTAAGTCAAGAAGGCCTCACCCTGTATTTCCTCCTTATCTCGCTTTCCCCCAGGGAGTTTCCCCGGTGATGTCAGCTGGGGGTGCTGGCACATGCAAGACCTGCCCCATCTGGAAAGACGAGGGGTAGACTTGAGAGTGGTGAGTGTAGGTGCTGGGGGAAAACCGGAAAAGCCTAAATCCAGGAATGATTCCCAAGAACTGACACATAGCATTATTCAAACTCCTAAGAGCCTTAATAGGAGAAGCTCACATACATGGGCAAAGCAGCTGTCTGCTCCCAGGGGTGGCCGGTCGGGAAAAAATCTACGCCCTCCCAGAACAGGGTCTCTTTTTCATAGGGGATTAATAGTAAAACTACAGACCACCAGGAAGAACAATGCATTTCTAAGTTAACAAAAACCATCAGGCAGTTAGCCACACTCTATGTATTCATTAACCTCCTTCCTGGGGGCATGGCATTTATTTGGGGGCAGCATTCCAGCTTTCTGGGTAATCAGTCAGGACTGAGGCTACAGAATGTTAAACAGTCACAGAAGTTTAAACAGAGAGTCCAGCATTTCCCAGACACCTTTACCATTGGAGCCACATTGCATCTCTGACTTCCCCTACAGTTGGTCACGGCTGACTAGAACTGGGCATGTTTACGCTGCTTTTTACTCATCTATGTTATATCTGTACTTGAGACTGTGGCTAAAAATAGGTACAATAAAATCTTCTTGTAAAATATAACTTTTTTGTGTGCAGACTTGTATTTTTATAATACTAATTATGTTTCCCCTGACATTCTGCCACCAAGCCATCCCCCTACCTACCCATTCATTCATTCATTCATCAGTCTGTCCATCCATCTATCCATCCATCCATCCATCCATCCATCCATCCAGGTATCCAACAAACACCTATGGAGTACATATTTTGGTCCAGTAACTTTGCCAAGCACAGTTTTTATTTGGTGTCTCACATCCTCCGTGAAAGGTAGGTTATTCCATCCCCATAGAAATGAATGAAATAACTAAGGACCTGAGCTGCCTGGATATGACAGTGGCAGCCTCCCAGGTACTTGGGTACAGAGGAAAGGGAACTACTTTTTGTTAAGCCCCAGATATTTGCTTGCCACCTTCACAAATCTTATCCCATCAATCCTCACAACCACTACAGAATTGATATTTTCATACTTTTTTACAGATGGGGAAGTTGAGGCTTGGAGGGGTTCTGTAATTATTTTTAAAGATTTTATTTATTTATTTTTAGACAGAGGGGAAGGGAGGGAGAGAGGGACAGAAACATCAATGTGTTTGCCTCTTGTGTGCCCCCTACTGGGGACCTGGCCCCGCAACCCAAGCATGTGCCCTGACTGGGAATCGAACCATGACCCTTTGGTTCACAGGCTGGCACTGTGAACCAAACCCACGAGCCACACCAGCCAGGGCGGTTCCGTGATTTATAATGGTAAAAGAGCTAGTAAGTGGCAGAATAATATTTAAACCCAGATCCGTCTTAGTAAATGTGGGTCCCTTTTCTTCTCTCTTCCCCGCTTATGACTGTGATTTTGCTCAAGCCCCTCTAGGCACTGTCCTAGCTTTGGTGTGTGCTGGGGTAGGAGTTTTTTGAGGATCATAGCAGCTGGCAAGGGGCCCTGCCCAGCTGCTTCCGGCTCCTTGTCTGAGTTGAGGGCTCTGATGTCCAACAGCAATGACCCCTTCCCCGGCATGGCTCCTGTGGTCAGTGAGGGAAGCACTCCTGCAGGTGGACCATGGATGCGAATGAAGTACTTCAAAAAACTTTCAAAGCCAGAAAGAAAGTC
>CM052542.1:15833488-15854187 GCA_028533065.1 Trachops cirrhosus | reverse complement strand
AAAAAACAACAAAAAAAGAAATCTTCAAAGCCATGAAAAGCAGGGACCTACAGCCAAGATTGCTCTACCTAGCAAATCTATCATTTAGAATTGAAGGGCAGATAAAGAGCTTCCCAGGCAAGGAAAACTAAAGGAGTTCATCATTACCATACCATTAGTATTTGAAATATTAAAGGGACTTATTTAAGAGAAAGATCAAAACTATGAATAATAAAATGTCAATAAATACCTATCTATCAATGATTGAATCTAAAAAAACTAAGCAAACAAGAAGAACAGAGACAGAATCATGGATATAGAGAGCGTTTTGATGGTAGCCAGATGGGAAAAGGGTGTGGGGAAAAGGATGAAGAGGTGAGGGGATTAAGAAGTAGAAATAGGTAGTTACAGAATAACCTTGGGGATGTAAAGTACAGTATAGGAAATGGAGTAGCCCAAGAACCTATATATGACCTATGGCAATGAACAATAGTGTGAGGATTGCCTGGAGTGGGGGGTGCTGGGTGGAGGGGTGCAGAGGTGGGAAAATTGGAACAACTGTAATAGCATAATCAATAAAATATAATTTAAAATATTAAATACACACACTGCTTTGTAACTTGCTTTCAAATGTACAGCAAATTATGGGCAATGTTGTATAATGTTAAAATAATGTACAATATTGTAAGAATCATTCCCTGTCATTTACTATTGTCCAACATTTTTCATTTTACTGCCTTCAGAATACCCACTGTGTGATTGTAACATAATGTATTTAATCAGTCCCTTACCATTGCACATTCAGGTAGTTTACAGGTTTGTTGTTTTCAAAGGGGAGGTTTGCTATTATAAACAATTCATCCTTGCACTAGTTGGTAAACATCTGAACATTGTAGTTACATTCAAGTAACAAGTCAAAGATACCTGTGCTAGCCTCTAGGGGGCACTAAGAGAAGAGTGAGATGTGGTCCCTGTCTTCAAGGAGCTCAGAACTGAAGGGCAGAGACAGGTAGGACAACAGGCAGTGATATAAGACAGAATAGAACAAGTGACAGCTGTGGTAGGCAGCTTCTGACAAGGTTCTGGATGATCCCCACCTCCTGGTGTTTATGATCTTGTGTAATTCCCTACCTGTGAATATGGGCTAGACCTAGTGAAACACTGCTAATGAATGGAATTCATCTCACTCACAAAAGTGATGGGATGTCACTTCTATGATTAGGTTACAAAGGACTGTGACCTCTACCCTGCTAGCATGCTTGCCCTTGCCCTCTCGTTCGCTTGTTCTGATGAAGCCAGCTGCCATGCTTATGTAATGGAGAGGCCTACATGGCAAGGAACAGAGGGAGGACTCTGGCCAGCAGCTCCTGAGGAACTGAGGTCTCAGTTTAACAGCCTGTGAGGAAGTGAATCCTGACAATGATCATGTGAGCTAGGAAACAGATTTTTTTCTGGCTGAGTCTTAAGATGACGGAAGCCTCAGCTAAACTGTGCCTGCACGCCTCATGCACAGAAACTGTGAAATAATGAATGTGTGTTATTTTAAGGTACTACATTTTGGAGACATTTGTTATGTAGCAACAGATAATGTACAAACAGTGGGATGGTACAAATTAGCACAAGGTATGACGGGTACACGTGTGATGATGAAGCACCGAACCACTGTGGCAGGGGAAAGCCACATCTGGTAAGACTTCTGAGAGGAGGGCAGGCTTGCATTGCATTTTATAGGCTAGAGAGGCCTTTGGGGAAAGAGGGAGAGACGGCATTTCCAGGTAGAGTTTGTGGAACAATCAAGTTTTATGACCATTTCCCAAATCTGATACCAGCTTACTTTTTGCACCCTTAATTGGAGGTGAATTTACTGTGAAAGCAGCAGAGCTTAAGCTTCAGGGCCCCTTCCAAACAGACCCCTTCCAAAGCCCAGGAAGGGTACAGCAGTTTTGTCTTGATAATTTTGCATTCTTTTTCTTGAAGAGGTCACCCAGCTTCAGGCCCCTGTGTCAATTGACCAGCCAGGATATTTCCATTGCCCTGCACTCACCCCTCCTCGTCTACAGAATAGACTCACTGGTATATTTTTTTGTATTTTATTTGGCTCTGACTCTTTCAAAGCTGCTTCTCAGCAGTGCCCTGCCTTGCCCCTCCTGCCTTCACTTCCTTAACATAAACAATCTAGGTTCTGTAGTGTTTCCTCACAGGCCCTATTTTCTAACTCGTTAATCATTTTTACTGCTATTTTTGAAGTCTCTCATAGTTTTCCCTTAGGTAGTGGTGCCCAGAATGGATGTGTTTTTCTAAACAGCAACTCTGGTCTCTGGCCAAATGGCATCTGAGCAAGGCCACTTTGGGCCTGGCTGAGTCCCAGGGAAAGTCTCTTTGTCCTGTGTCACCCCACACCCAATTTCAGAATGACTACAATTCAGAGAAGTAAAAGGAGGGCCTAGGGAGGGGTAGAAGGAGTAATAGGAAAGGGGGAGCCCTGCTATTTTCTCAGGGGTGGGACCTCTGTTTTAGGATACTGGTGGCAGTATTTCAAGATGGTGATGGTCTGCCAGAGAGAAGGAAACTGACATTATGCATGCCTACTCTGTGCTAGGCACAAGGACTTTCCAGCCATTATCTCATGGAATTCTCCGCACGTCTCTGAAAGTTAAGAGCTAGACTCTCCATTTTATCGCTGAGGAAACTGAGGTTCAGAGGGGAGGAGTTGTGTGCATGACTCACAGTAAGCACAGGATCCTGCCCCCACCTCACAACCCCCTTTCCTTTATTTGTTCTCTCAGAGGCATTATCACCGACATTCGAGTTCTAGATGAAAATGGGTGGGCATGTAGCAAAACTGCACCTGGAAATAAGTTTGATGAAAAAGTCAAGCAGACTCAATTTTGTTTCTGGAAGATCTGTCTAAATGAAGAAGACCCACCAGTGAGCTGGGAGCCCTCCCAGGGTTGGAATTCGTTCCCTGGAAGAAACAAACGAACGAACGAACAAACGGACAAAAAGGAACAAAACTTGACAAAAGAGAAGGCAGGCAATCTGGGCCCCAAGCCAGGAAAAGGTAAAGAGGTCTGACAGACTATAGCAAAGGGCTAACAATAAAAGTAATGAAAATAATAACTACCGTTTACTGAGCTTTTACAAACTGCCAGGCACTGTACCAGATGCTTGCTATAACTTAGTGCATTTTATCCTCACAACAACCCTACTAAAAAGGTAAGGTTATCATGCCTATTTTTAGATTGGAAGCCTGAAGATGAAGAAATTTACACACAGGTAGGCATTGGTGATGCAGGGACTTGCACCTAGGCGCATCTGGCTCCATAGCCATTGCTTTTAATCATTAGGCTTCAGTAAGTCAAGGAGATGGGAGTGGGAGAAAACTAATTCCTGTGGATGACGTTAACACGTTAACACGCTGAAACAGGGTTAACAAGTGCCACAAATTGGGAGGGTGTGGCATACAGGAGGCGAGGGCTTGCCAGACCCAGTTCTTGTGGGCAGCAAGGGTAACTCAGGAGACCCTCCAGTTAGCAGTTGAGCGCAGTGGGAGGTGTCTGCAAAGGAAGCTCTAGGACCCAGAGTGGGTGGTGATAAGCAGAGCATCTCAATTATCCATTGATCTCTCTCCGGATTGGCTCAGAAACTTGAGGGGGAGGGGCTTTGGCCTCAGGGATGCTAATTTGAGGCGGTCCAGAGAGCTGGCGAGTCCGGTACTACTGTGCTGGAGTCCCACACCTGTGTTTGAATCCTGCCTCTCTTCCTCCTGGGACTCTGGCTCAGTGATTTAACAACCTTGAGCCCCAGTTTTCTGTCAAGTGCGGATAATCAGAGTAGTGTATGTAGCTAAATAATAGATAATAATTGTGCTGCTAGGAGAATTTAGTGAGTTGATGGTTGTGAAGGACTAACACAGTGCCTGGGACAATGGGTGCCTGGTAAACAGCAGCCATATCATTGTGAGATTCCCTCCTCATCGGAGCAGATGAAGCTCCTTCTACTTTCCACTTACTTTCACTTCCATTGCCTGCTTTGGTAGGAAAGTGCGATGTATTCCAGGGAAGGAGTCAATTTAATGCTTCTCTCACTGTTCATTTATTCAAACTCTGAATGCTTTTTTGTCGTTGTTTTTGTTCACAGCTCATCCCACAGTTGTAATTTGTCTCTTGCCTGGAAGATATTAAACTGTCAAATAAAAGCAGTAGATTTTCCATGCTAGAAATTTTGCTTATGCCATTTTTCTGTGTCTTTTGTAGACAAAACATTGTATCACCTATGGTTCATTGGTTAAAAATGTCAGCGACTAGCTATGGTGTTAATGACAACAACAGAAAAGATATGTTATTGGAGAGATGACAGAGCTCACTGAACTTTTAAAAGCTGAACATCAAGACTTGGAAAAAGCTCACGGAGTAGCTCCAGGGATCTAGGTAGCAGGAAGTGATGAGCACTCTCTCCAAGCACTGTCAGATGTGCCTTGTGTTAATTTACCCAAAGTGAAATTCTTCCAAGGGAGCTTTGATTGACCTGACTTGGGTTGTGCATCTATCATCTTTTTCAGGGAAGGAGAGGGCACCTTGATTGAAATTCATCATAAGGGAGCATACTCTGGGGGAGAGTAATGCCCAGAAGATAAATGGAAGTCCGTTACCAGACAACACATACGTATGCTGGGTGAGCACAAACAGCAGGTGTCCTCTATGAATACTGTTCTGTGTTGAAATATCCAGATTCTGAAATTTTCAAGTGTTCTCAAATATGCAGAATGGTCGAAAGAATAAAACAATGAATACATATATACCTTTCATTTAAATTCAACAATTGCTTTTTTCTAAAAAGAAAATATTGTTTATTTATTTTTAGATAGAGCAGAAGGGAGGGAGAAAGGGAGGCAGAGAAACATCAATGTGCGGTTGCCCCTCGAGCGCCCCCAACTGGGGACCTGGCCTGCAAGCCAGGCATGTGCCCTGACTGGGAATCCAACCAGCAACCCTTTGGTTTGCAGGCCAACACTCAATCCACTGAGCCACACCAGCCAGGGCTAAATTCAACAATTGCTAATATTTTGCTACATATGCTTTAATTTCTCTGTGTGTTTTTTAATTTGATGAACTATTTGACAACTATGGACATTATGGCCTTTACCCTTTAAATATTTCAGGAATTTTCCGAGGATAACAGTACTCTCCTACTTAACTGCAATACCATTACCACATCTAGGAAAGTTAATAAATATTCCATAATATTTCCTAATAGTGAGTTTATGTTCAAATTTCCTCAATTGAGAAAAGAATGTATTTTATACATCCCAACAAACCTGAGACAAAGCCTTCCTGTGGGTATACACTGGGGCAATAAAAACAGTTTTCAAGATAAATAAAGGCAGCTCAATGGACAAAGTTCGATTGAATGCTATAATATAAACTGAGATTGCCGTCACAAAGAATATGAAAAATAATGAAGTAAAGATATTCACAGCTGACAGGCTCATCATCAACCTTAAATCAGCTTAGTTTGTTTTACAAAAAAAGACTATGAAATATTCACAATAACAAGCCATTAGAATAGGCACAATCACACCTGAACTTTCCCATAGGTTTAGTAGGTTTGACAACTATTTTCTTTATCATATGAAAAGAAAATTAAGTGGTACTTGGTAAATTTCTATTTCATTCCAAAGATTTTCATATTTATGACATCTAGTGTTTGTTGGTATGAATAAATTACCATTAAACCCTTCATAAGTATCATAAAAGATTTTTAAAAACAGCTTAATTAAGGTGTAAGTTGTATGCAATTCAACCCACCATTATTATTCAAGAATGTATTTAATTTAATGAGTTTTCCAATATATACAATTTTATTATAGCTACCACAAATTACATAGAGAATTCCAAAATGTGTATTTCTGTACTCCATTAATACTGACTTATCACATGAAAAAAATACACAAACAAAACTAATGTTTATACCATCATGTAAGTACTGTGCATTAAATGTTTGGAATAATATTTTCCAATATTGAATTTTCATGATTTATGTACCCAGTATATATCTGGTAAAAGTAGTTTTCACTACCAATGTAAAGTCATATTTTGTCAAGGGAATGTTAATTGTAATTTTGTTTCAAAATAAAATTTATTTTATAAATTGCAATTAAAAATAAAATTTGCCCTTTTTACAAAAAAAATTTGTTTTATAGATTTTTTTTTGTCAAATCAAGATGGAATCAAAGGTCGTTCATTGCACTTGGTTGTTGGGTCTCTGTATTCTCTTTTAATTGCCCTAAAATTTTAAGTTTTTTAATGACATTGACATTTTGAAGATTCAGGCTAGTTGTTTTGTAGAAAATTTTACATTGCTTCCACTGTATGGCTTTGTTTTTTACAGATGTTTTAATGTGGCAAAATATACATAACATTAAATTTGCCATTTCAACCATTCTTGAAGTATATAATTCAGTACACTGGCGTTCAGTACATTAGCATTCAGTACGTTGGCATGTTGTACAACCATCACTAGTATCTGTTGCTAGAACTTTTTTCATCATCCCAAACAGTAACTCTGTGCCAATAAGCAACTCCATATTTCTCTTTCTCCCACTTCCTGGTAACATCTCTACTCCTTTCTGTCTCTCCGAATTTGCCTATTTTAGGTACCTCATCAAGTGGAAACATACAATATTTGTCCTTTTATGTTTGGCTTATTTCAGTTGCTAAATAAATAGGTTGATATACATCAAAATGGATGTTTCCTCAGGAACTCCTTGGTGAACATCAGACAGGTAACAGCAGTGGCAACAGGTCTAAGTCACTCCGACAATGGCCAGGGGCTGTGTTGCCTCCCTTGAATCTAGGTAAGCTCTATGACGGCTTTGATCCGTTAACTTGGATGGTAATGATGTTGTGTCAGTTTCCAGGCTTGCCTTAAGAGAATGGCAGCTTCCAAGACCTGTCTATAGAGCCTGAGCTGCCATGTAAAATGTTCAACTACCCTGACAGAGAGACCACGTGGAAAGGCTCTGAGATGACGGGGGAGATGGGCGGCTGAACCCAGTCTTCCCTGCCATTCCCATCAAGTGCCAGGCACACAAGAAGGCTGTGTTGGATCCTGCAGCCTAGCTTAGCTGCCAGTTAGAATCCTACCAACTGACCCTGGTTGATCGCATATTGAAGAGAGAAATCACCCAGCTGAGTCCTGGCCAAAGCACTGACTGCAAAGTTGTGAGATATAGTACAGTGGTTGTTTTAAGCCACCAGATTTTGGGGTAGTTTGTTACATAGCAACACATAACCAAAATATGTCCTCAAGTGAGGTCTTAGTGAATACAAAGTTGGCTGTTTAAGGATTCAGAAAATGTCCCATTTATATTGGGCTGGACAAAACTTTCATTTGTTTTTTTTCCCATAAGATGGCTCTACTAGTAGCACTTAGTTGTCTTTAACTTAATTCAAAACAATTTTGTTAGATTGTATTATGACAGCTGTCACATCAGCATGCATTTTAAAAAACTTATATCAAAATTGGTGAATTTTTGTGTACCCATTTTAATATTGAAGATGGAAGGAAATGGGCAACATGTTCAGCATATTATGCTTAATTATTTCAAGAAAGGTAAAAATGCAGCTGAAATGCAAAAAAAGATTGGCATAGTGTATGGAGAAGGTGCTGTGACTGATTAAAAAGTTAATTAATTATCCAGAAGCAAACAGTTGGAGCCAGACAATAGGAAGGAGCTGACAGAGGTGCTTTCACTCCTTCAGGTGCTTGTTACACATCGCAGTGACTGCCCTGCATTTACTGGGATGCTATCACCTAGTTCGAGTTAACACAACTCCTACTTGTCAGACTAGGGGCTTTAAAGATGCCTGCAAAAGAGTCTAATGAACAAAAACGTGGCTGTATGGAAAAACAAGAGTATAAGTAAATCTTTAAGAAAAAAAGCCTCTCCAGATTTGAAATTAAGATTACATGAGATAGAATTTATATTCATTCTGGTTAATAATGACCCTTGACCTGTGTGTATGTTGTGCCTGATGACAGCATAAAGGTTGCATAGTATTAGGTCTAGTTTGAATTTTCTTGAGGAACTGTGTTCTGCAGTGTTTCCATAATGTTTTCCATAGTGGTGGAAACATTTTACAATCCTAGCAACTATAGATTGCTTTTAGAGTTTCAGCAGTCATGCACATAATAAGATTGTGTTAGGTACAATAGAGAAATCAACAGGAATAAAGCCCAGACCGATGTACTTCAGATATGTCAATTAGGAGAGTTTAAAATGATAACTGTTACAAAACATTGATCACACTTTCATTATTATTATTTTTTAAATGGAAACATACAGCCCTGACTGGCATGGCTCAGTTGGTTGGGCATCATTGTGAAAAGCAAAAGGTTGCCGGATTGATTCCCTGTCAGGGCATACGCCTGGGTCGCAGCTTTGGACCTGGTTAGAGTGTGAGGGGCAACCCACATTTCTCTCCCTCTCTTTCTCCTTCCCTTCCCCTCTCTCTAAAAATAAATAAATAAAATCTTTTGAAAAAAATGGAAACATAATTCACAGACTTTATTTTTAGATACTTTCAGTGTAATTAGACTTTTGTTTTGATCTATATTTTGGCTTTTTTAAAGAAAGATCTTGCTATAATATTTTTGGAGTATTTTAATAGCCTTTTCTTTGTGTTAAATTTTGAATGAAGTATTTCAGATCTACAGCAAATAATTTAAGTATGAGTACTTATAACCCAGCTTGAATAAAACCATATTTTTGTCATATTTCTTTATATCTGTCACCAGTAGTGTAGAAAAACAACAACAATTTCCACTCCTCCTGACCATGACAGTAATCATAAATGGGTGACATCAGAGAAAAAAGTTAGGAACTAAATAAATTCGTATGTGGCAACCTATTGCTCTCCCTATAATTTGAGAGGAACATAGCCCAATAGTTAAAATCATGGACTCTGAAGTCATACAGAGTTGATCAAGTCCTAGGTTTGCTTCTTGCTAGTTTTGTGGCCTCAAGCAAGTTCTTAATCTATCCCTGCTTCAGTTCCCTGCTCTGTAAAATGGAGATATTCTTAATATTTCCCAAGGTGTATAAAAGAGTTAAAAGAAAAACGAGCTCTTATGTATTTACTCTATACAACCAGTGACACATAGTAAAACTTCAATAAATATTAGTAATTATTTACTTTGTTTATTGAGCATCTACTATATGGCAACCATTCTAGTGCTGGCTGAGAATTCAGCAATGAACAAGCAATGTTCATTGCTGAATTCCATGGGACAAAGACCCCCACGGAGCTTACTTTCTAGTGACAAATAAGCAAAGCAATTTCGGATAGTGGTGGGGACTGTGAAGAAAAGATAAGGTATGGGAAGGGGGTGCAGGAGGTCCTTTAGGTAGGAGACAGGATAGTGAGAGGCCTGTATGAAGCTTCAGAGGTGAAACTTAATGGAGAAGAGCAGAAGCAACCAGTTATTTAGAAGTTTGGGAAGTGTTTGAGAGAGAGGGGGAATAGAATGTGCTTAGGTCCTGAAGCAAGAAAGCTTGGTTTGTACAGGAAGAAAGAATGGCTAGAGCTCAGTACCTGAGAGGAAAGAAAGCTGGGCATGACATCAGAGTTAGGAAGGGCAGGCCAATAAGGGATTTGTGGGGCACAGCGGAAAGTTTGAACTTTATTCTCAAGGGACTGTGAGGTCAGGGAGGGTTTTTATTGCTAGTAGATACAGCACTGTGCTCTGGGGAGGGATTTGTGTGCCTTCCTGTAGCTCCGTTTTAGAATTAACACTATGTGTATGCTGTAGGAGTAACTTCTAGGGGATACCACATTGGTTACACGTGGGCACCCCCTGGTGGAGCTGGTGGTTCAGCTTGTGCGATTTCAGATCACCGAAAACAAAGTTCATGAGCAATTTATCCTTTCATTTATCCTTTCATTGGATGCCTACAATGTGTCAGGCTTTGTTGTAGTGCTGAGGTATATCCATGAACAAAACAAACATGTGCTCTCATGGAGTTTACATTCTGGTATGTGTGGGTGTGGGGAGAGACACATTAAACAAGTGGAGTATATGATATAACATAAAAATTAAGTGGGGGACTGCATTAGGATGTGCAGGGAGTATGGTGCTTTAATTTTAAACAGAGTATCAGGGAAAAATATATAGCAGGGGTGTCAAACTCACTTTCACCAGGGGCCACATCAGCCTCACAGTTCCCTTCAAAGCGCCAAATGTAATTTCAACTCCTTAACAGTTAAGGAGTAGTTACATTTATACAGTCCTAAAATTATTTCAGCCCTTCGAAGGCAACCGCGAGGCTGATGTGGCCCCTGGTGAAAATGAGTTAGACACCCCTGACATATAGTGTCAGGGAAGTTCTCATTAAGAGGGTGACATTTGAACAAAGAGGTAAAGGAGGTGACAGGGTGAATGGGGGAACAACATTCTATTGCTATTTCCCCATTGTAGCATTGCTATTATCTGGGGGAACAGCATTCTAGGTGGAAGAATCAGCAAACACAAAGGCCCTGAGTCCATGTTCAGGTCTGAGGAAAAGCAAACAGACCAATGTTCCTTGAGTAGAGGGATCATGGAGAGAGTAGATGAGGCTAGTTGGGCCGGGGAGGTGGTGTCAGATCTTGAGGGTCTTGTAGGCCAATCTAAGAATTTTGGTTTTCACATTGAAATAGGGACCTACTACTGGAGGAGCAACATGATCTGATCAAGGTTTTAACCGAAGCCCACTGATGTGTTCATTTATTGTGGGAGAGCAAAGGTGGGAAAGGGCAAACAGTTATACATTTACTGAGGCGGTTCTGACTCTGGACAGATTTTGAAGGCTGATCCTGCGAACTTGCTGATGAATGTGGGGTGAGAGTGAGGATTCAAAGATCTTAGTACATAAATGGCATCACTTAGTCAATTGCCCATAGGAAGAGGTGATCCAAGACTACAGCCAAAAAATTTACAAAAAAAGTATTTTAGAAGCATATCAAGCAGTTAATTAGTACTGTGTAATTTTTCTGGATCTTGTGTTAATGAAAATTTAAAAAATGTTGAATTTTGAATTTTCTTAAAGAGGGCCCCCAAATTGAATAAATTTCAGGCCTCCACAAACCCTGACTTCAACCCATATTGAGGTAGTTAAAATTAACAAAGAATTTAAAATTTTTGTTTATGACAAAATAATTACATAAAATAATGTACATGAAACATAAGTTAATTGTAAGCTAAATACAATATTAGTTATAAACTAATATTAGGGATAAAAACATCACCTTGCACTAGCCTTGCCCCACATGTGTCTTCCAAAACTTCCCACCCAGTCTTCCACGGTTTTTTTAAATCCAACAAAGGCATCTCTCCTTACGTTCACCATAGAGAAACACGACTGAAAAGACCTCCTAGAAAAATGAGAGCTGACGCCGAGAGAGGCGTAACGAGGGGCGGGGCTCGCAGGAGTAGAGAAATGGGCAGGGCCCAGCCCCGTTTGTCCTGACACATGCGCCCAGGGGCTTCTGGTGGAACGAAGTGTGGATTGTGAGGTGACCCTGGACCGTGACTTCCGGTTCCTAGGGATGCGCATCCGGGTCACGCTAACGCCGCGGTTTCCTCCACCCGCTTGGTTCTTCTGTGGGTCTGGACCGGTCCCCATGTCCGGCTGTGGGGCCCCTGCAGCCTTTGGGTGAGTTTCTGCTGCCGACAGGGTCTGAGCGAGGCCGGACAAGTACAATCGGTAGGGAGACGGGTCAAGAATTCTGTCCTGATCGCTGTGGGTGTGGGTTCTCTTGGCTCTGCTTCCCTACTTTAGCCCTTTGCCTCACGCTGGCCTCGCCTAGTTCACTTCAACTTATCCTTTCTCGCTTCGCGCACCTTTCGCCTCGCTGTTTTCGCTCAGCCACACCCGCTTCATACAAGCCACGGCTTCTTGCCTTTTCTGCCTCAGCGCTTCCGTCCGCTACTGCCTCTCGATTTCCCCCTTCCTCTCACTTTAGCACCTCTCTTCCCCGACCCCTGCTCCCGGGATCTCGCTGTACTTTTACCCAGCTGGACGGCCCGTCGCCTCATTGTGGTCATCCTCCACTGTGAAATAGGGTTCCAGGGACTTGTCCTCCAACTTTCCTCACTTTTGACCCTCCCGGGACTAGTAGGTGACATCTGTGCTTCGCCTGGGGTTCTCCCGCCTTTTCTTAGCTAGCGGAGGACTGTGCCAAACCCCGGATCGGGGCAGATTTACCCGGCCTGGGGGAGGTTTTGCCTAGAGGCGCTGGGTTAGACTGAACTCCGGTAGTTTCCGTAGCTAGGGAACAACAAAGGCGTTCCCAGTGCCTTGCTGGAGCACAGTTTTGGGGGCTCTCCCTGGAACGGGATAGCAGGTGGCAGGCATGCGGAACTACGAGCGATTGGACTTCAGTGATCTTGGTAACTGACAGATCATGAGGGAGTTCTGTCGTTTTGGTGTTCTCGATTTCCCGAGTATGGAGAAGTGCACGCCTAAGGCAAAAGTGCGAGGTTCTGGGATGATCAGCCGTTTTCTGCATCTGCTTTACTTACGGACAGTTGCTGTGACAGAGGACAGAGTTTCTTGAGAGATTATTAACCCCCAGGTTTTTAAGTTTATTGCCAAAAATCTTAGTGTGCAGAAAACGGAAACGTTTTCTGCTGAAGAGTTCACTAGAGTCATTTCAAAGTATGTTTTCTTTAGTTGAGCTCAGTGGGCACATGTATCTTTATCCTTGCCTCTTATACATTGTTTCTTCATTTTTACTGTGTTGACAACTGTTTTTCTTCTGGTTTCTTCATAAGCCAAACATTACAATACTTTATTTCTTACAATATTCTTCTTTTATTTTTTCTTTACTTTTTCCTCCTTAGTCTTAAAACCATATTTTTCTCATTTTGAGACTTAAATTTCTCAAATTTCTCTGAAATGAAGGTGTTAATAGTGGTTAGTGTGCTGTTTCCCAAATTTTGTCATCTGGGATATATTTTGAGATACACGGTTGGATAACTTTTATTTTTGTTTTCCGATCTTTACGGTGTGTCTAGCATTTGATTGCGAATGTTTTTGTGTGGTCAGTTTCTGTAATTACATAAATTGTTCTAAAATTTAGTTCTTCGGTGAACAGAATAAATACAGCTTTTAGCACGTGCTTCTCTTTAATGAGTTATAGAACAGTCTCCCTCATTACATGATACCTATACGTATATGAACATAGCCTATACCATGGCTTATTCCAAAATTGGGCTAGTCCCTTCATCTATTTTTAGCAAAGGACTTTGGAGCTTAGCCATATTAGCCCCCCTGTAGCCATAGAAGCCACAGAAAAGGACCTTCTTGTTGGCTTTCAGGACCTAACTGCTGAAGGAAGCCCCTTTGAAAGCTCCCGAGCAGTACTCCTCCCCAGCATCTACACCGGAAACTCGAGCTTCTGTTCAGCACGGCCTCAACCTTTCCCTTCCTTAAAAACTAACCCCAGTGAATACCAACTGACTTGAACTGCTTCTTTACCTCCAGGTTTGTGGACTTTTTTTCCTTCCTTTTTTTTTTTTTTAGCATGGGCACTCCATAGATAGATCTGTATTTGGTTTGATGCAAAGCCCTCTTCCAACCTTTTTTTTTTTTGAAAGATTTTATGTATTTATTTATTTAGGAAGAGGGGAAGGGAGGGAAGAAAAGAGGGCAAGAAACATCCATGTGCGTGCCTGCTGGCCTACATCCCAGGCATATGCCCTGTCCAAGAATTGAACCGGTGACCTTTCAGTTTGGAGAATGATGCCCAAGCCACTGAGCCACACCAGTCAGGGCTCAGCCTTTTTCATTTCTGAACTTTTTATTTCTTGAGCATTTCTAAGTCTAAACCTAGATATATTTCTAGAGTTTACAGCTGGAGGAAACTATAGAGTTCAGACTTACCCCTTCATTTTACAAATAAAGAAATCAGGGCTTAAAGGATTGGTGATGATTTATCCAAAGTCATATATATTCACAAATGTAAAGATGTCCTATACATGTCCATTAAATATACATGCACACAAAGAAGTGGGTTTTAGATTTATCAAAACTGTAGGCTTGTGAGCACAATATAGTATTTAGTGGTTTATTTCTATACATTAATGTCATCGGAATGAAAGTTTTAGGGTAATATATCTATGACAGATTTTTAAATTCAAAGGACTCTAGAAAGAAACTGTTATGCAGAAGAAGTTGGAAATTTTAGGGAGGCTCTTCCTCTTCTAAAATCACTCCTGCCTATTATGGTATAAATTCTGCATGAAAGCCCCTACATGAAACAGACATCCTGTGGTCTCATTGGGACAGTTGTGTTCACGCTCCTGGTCTTCATACAGAATACTGTTACTTTCTAATTACCGAAAAGCCTGCACCTCTTACCTAGCTGCCAAACGAAAACAAAAAAAATTACTTGAGACAGTTTAGTGTGTACAGTAAGTTCTCACTTAACGTCATTGGTAGGTTCTGCGACTTTTAAGTGAAACAACATGTAATGAAACCAGTTTTACCATAGACTAATTAATATAAACAAGAGTTCAGTTCCTGTGCATCTCATCAACATTAGAACAAAACGACGTTATTTGAAGACCAGCTGTATGTGTTTTTAAAGCTCAGGAGAGGACTTCCTGTTGGCTTTCTATAGAAATTTCTACTTTAGTTAGGCAAAACCTTTGTTTATAATCCTGAGAGTTTAAAATATATTTTTGCATATTTTATGTCTACCAGTTTTTTTTGTTTTGATTTGTTTTATTTTTTGTTACTTTTTGCCATTTGTGTGTTTTGTTTTACATGTTTTGATTTTTATCCTTGAGTTTATGATATGTTTTAAGGATAATACAGTTTTAAAAATGTAAGAAACAAATTACAGCTCCTCCATGTGTTTACATTTGTACCTTGTGGTATGAGTTTCTGTGATCTGCCAAAGCCACTGCATGGCTCCATGCTATGTGTTTTGCTTACAGATGAAGGCTCGTGGAACTTCTTTTTTGGTAGATTGTCTAAAAGATTTTTGTGTTCTGCATATGGAAACAGGATATTTTGATTTATGTGTGATTTAAATGGAGGAAGAATTTTTCAAATTAGTTCAACCTAGAAATATTTTGAAATATATTTAAGAATATTAGGAATAGTTTATTCTTCTCATACATGCACTTAATTGATTTATACCAAGAGATCAAATAGTTACATTTATAGTAAAGTAGCAATGAGGTGGGCTTTCTATCTGCTGATTACCTTAAAAATATAATGCACGTTCTTGTACAGAATATGTGGCTTAAGCTATAAACTGACTTATTGATAGTTTTATTGGCAGAGAACATAGCATACAGTGGAACAGCAGCCACATTGTCATGTTGATATTTTTATTTGGCCCATAAACCTAAGCCCTGGAATATCTAATTATTAAGTGTAGAAATAGGGTATTTTCTCTGTTACTTACATTAAAAAACAGATATTTGAAATATGGGCTTCATAAAATTTATCTTTACTGTGTTCCCCTTTTAAATATATGGTAGTATTTTAAATCAGAAAAGAAAAAGTATAAATAGTGCTGACTTACTGTAAGTCAACAGATCAACCCAAGGCAGTCAGTACTTAATATCCTAAAGATGTTACTACAGATTGTGATGGATGCATTTTAACCTATTAGTTTGGTTGATACTTGTACTAGTGAGGTTTCTTTTTATTCACCCTAGAAAATAGCAGTACTTTTTGTGATACATTTCTTTCAGCATATTTCATTTAGATATCTACTATGTAGAATTAAAATACATAAATAGGCTATTCACATGACGTAGGTGACATTAGTAAATTAGTGTAAATGGTTTAATTCAGATATATACAAATGAAACCAAATTCAGTATTTAAGTGTAAATGTCAGTCCTACATCTTCAGGATGTAGCAAAAAAAAGACAACATAATTAGAATTCAAAAGGTTTAACTCTAAGAAAGTGTTGCTTCTTATGAGTGACAATTATATATGATTTTTTAAGCTAGATTTTATGATTTTCTGTTGTTTTCAAAACACTCAGTGATTTCTCATGATTATTTGAGTTTAAGGTTCTTGTGTCACTCTGCATCACAGCTTAATTAATATAAAATGTTCTTTATAGGTACCATTAAATAATTTTCATTTAGGAAACTTTTTCACAACTGAACTGTAAAAATCTGTAATGGTAAACAGTAAAAATAAAAGCCAACTTTACATAGCACTTAGATGTGCCAGAAACTGTTCTAAGTGGTTCACATATATTAACTTTTTAATCCTTATGACCCTAAAAATACACTGTTCTTATCTTCACTTTACAAATGAGAAAATGAGGGGACAGAAGTCACATAAGTTGCCTAAAGTAACAAAGCTAGTTATCAGGAGAGCTGGATTTTGAACTTAGTCTTTCTGTCTCCAAAGTTCATGACCTTGTTGTACTGGGTTCTACTAATTTAGTGATTCTTTCTTTTTAGTTTAAGGAAGAAATCCAGTTTCTCTGAAACACAAAAGAATACTGCTTCTGGTGGGGAATCTTGGGGTGGGTGGGGTTACCTGGTCTTTTTATTAACAATGGCTTAGGGCAAATTACAAACCCTTTACTACTTATATTTCTTAGATAGCAAAAGTCTTATATTAAGAAAGCAAAACAGGACCAGATCCTTCCCTTTTAAAAAAATCTTATGGAAGTTAATTACTTTGGCATTATCTGGAGAACAGGCAGTATAAATAAAATATATTTCTATATTACTAAAATGTCTAAACCCTTGACATAATTTTTTTCCTTTCTTTGAGCTGTAGAATATTAAATAAATATGTAATAGTTTAAACGCTAAGATCTTAATATTTCAAATATGAATTTGACAACTTTGAAATACTAAAAAAAGACTAAAACTGAAATTTCTGATTTATTTCCGTTCTCATTTCCAACTCTAGAAATTTGTGCAAAATTAAGTACATTAATCTCTTCAGGACTATCATGTTTAGAGTAATATATTTAAATTGGTCTTTTTATTTTTCCTTTAGAAAAGGGGAGAACTTTCACAAACCAATTCTTTTTTAAATTGAAAAATGAAAACAGTCATTTAGAATATTATCATATTAATATTCTTTTATGCTTTTATTCTCAAATTTAAAAAAATTGTTGCACTTCTAAAGGAGGAGATGATTTTATATTAGTTGAGGTGCAGCTTAATGCAAGAGTCTGGGACTCAGATATGGTAAGATGTTATTTTGTAAGTATTTTGCAAACAGTTGAGAATTATAGATTCTGGTTAACAGAAAGAAACTAATTATTTTTGGTAAGAAGTGACACTTGGTTAGGGATATTGCTTACTTCAATTCTTATATATTAACTTCCCTTATTAATTCAGACATTAATTAAATACAGTTTTTTTATAGTAGTTTTTGTCATGCTCCCCTGCCTTTGGTGGGAAAAGTATTTTATGGAGCTGAAAAATTAAACTTTGCTGTAATGATTTACTTGTTGGTATTTAGAATGTACTTTACTTTGATTTAAACATTTATTTTGTTTCAAAAGCAACTCTTTTTATATGTGGATTTGATAATCAGTTTATCTCTTAAAATTTCTATAGTTTTCTTTCACCTGAAATTTAATAATGTGGCACTATTGAATTTAGGAAAATTAGTAGTTCGTTGGTAGTATCAGCACTGTTACTATGGGGATAAATTAGAATGATTAGCTCTTAGGTGGAATTGAATTTTATTCTTTAGTTTCCATAGTAGTTGAAAAAGATTTAGGTCAGATTCACCTGTTGTTCCTCCATTTTTTCAAAATAAGAGGCAATTTTAATTTAGCATGATGGTGTCAATTTTTTTCTATTAGATTGATGATCATCTCACTATTTTTACTGACACGTAATCCAAAATGTGTATATGATTTTTTCTTGGAATATTTCAGAATTTAGAGAATATTTTAGGATTAAAAAAATAGTACATGTGTCATATAAAAAAATACCCTAGTAATCACTGAATTTTACAAATCTACCTTTCCTTTTCACCAGGTTTTTGCTATAGATTAGGAAGCAGTGATTAGATAACACTGATGAATAAGTTCTTGAGACTGAGAACGAGAGCTTTTGCAAAGGGTCATCTCGGTATGATGTGGCGTTTAATAGCTAGGTGAACTGAAAGTCTTAGCTTTTTCTCATTTCTGTTTATATCTTGTTAGTATATATTTTCTAGTTTCAGTGCCTCACATTTTGTGAAATTATTTATTTGGATAACTCTTTTAAACTGTTGATTTTTACCCAGATGGTTTCCTTTTTGTTTGTTCTTTTTCAGAGTCTTGCATTTAAAGAACTATAATTTAGAGAACCACCAAAAACTGTGAATGTTCTTTCATATGTAGTTTGAAGTAAATATTTTCCTCCTTTTTGACTGGCCAATTTTTTATGTTCTGGTGCAGTGGCTCTTAAAATTTTTTATCACAACTTACTATAAGATGCATTTTCCTTGTTACCCAGTATTTATACACATATATGTACATATTAATATTTAAAATTGAAACAAGTTTCATGAAATAATTGTTTTACTACTATAGATACATTGTAATATTTTTCTATTCAATTTTGTTTTCTTGTATTTCATTTAAAACAAACTCTTGGTCTCCACTAAACTGATACAACCCATTAATGCATTGTGCCTGCAGTTTGAAAAATTCTAGTGACTGCTAGATTGTTTTCCAATATTGTCTTTTTGAATTGAAAGTGTTCAGGTTTGCTAGTTTCTTCCTCTGAAATGTGTCTGGATTTTGTTGAGCTTTTAACCTACATAATTGTGCAGAACAGTTGAAAGAGGGGAGACCCTATTGCTCTGATTATTGTTGCTTTCATCTCTGTTCTTTACTGTGTCTAGTCACATCATTTTTAAAACTGCAATAATAAAGAATCATGGGGTTGAAAATGCTTGGTCATATGAAGAACTTCTCTCGTTAGAATTCTTTGCTAGTTTCCATCTAACAGTCAAAGATTTGGTAGATTAGGTTGCTTTTCACAAACTTTGCTTCTGCTTTTGGCAACTAGTCAAAAAGTTACAAAGCTGCTTTATTCTACTTTCTTCTGGCCCCAATCCAGTCTGCGTAAGTCAAGAAGAGAAGTGAGGACTGTGTTATGGTCACATGAAAGTAACAGATTGAAGAGTCATTTGGGTTTTTTACAATGGACTGAATGCATTTATTAACCGATTTCCTGTAATGACAAAAGGGGAAAAGATCATGGGGATATCAACAGTTCCTATATATGGTAGTGATTAGAGTGAGGTAGGGTTAGTAGGCATATTCTACTGTTTTACCACTACTGCTTAATACTTAATGAGCACTTACTATGTGCCAGGCACTACTTAAAGCACTTCAATTATATTAACTCGTATTTACTTGGGAGGCCCAGGAGAAGAATGCGAATGAGAAAGGATAAAGAAGAAAACTTGCCTTCTTGTGTCTTCTTATTACTCAGCTTGTGAAGTCTGGCTGTTGGTGACTATAGCATGTCGTGGCATACATTTTAGCTTGATCAGTATTTAAAAATCATCAGTCCTGTCGGTGATGTTCCATACTGATGAACGTAGCTGTTGTTTAAGACTTCAGGCTTTCAAGTTAGGCTGCCTGGGCTAAGGTCTAGCCAGGTTGGTGACTTACCTCAGAGGCGTCAACTCATTTTCACCAGGGGCCACATCAGCCTCGTGGTTGCCTTCAAAGGGCTGAATGAAATTTCAGCTCCTTAATAGTTAAGGAGTAATTACATTTACACAGTCTTAAAGTTATTTCGGCCCTTTGAAGGGAACCGCGAGGCTGATGTGGCCCCCGGAGAAAATGAGTTTGACACCCCTGAACTAGGTGCATAACCTTGAGGAAGTTACTCTCTGTGCTTTAGTTTTCTTATCTGTAAAATGGTGATGATAATAAATACTACCTATCTTATAAGCTTATTGAGAGAATTATATCAGTTGATAGAAGTAAACTACTCAGAACAGTGCCTGCCCCATAAAAAACATTCCATAAATGTTAACTATTAATAGCTCAAAACTCACAGTTGGATCTCCTGAAAGTATTTGTGGCCACGATGAGTTCTGCATGTTTGCAACCAGGATGTGATTGACAGTCAGTGTTGTAGTGTCCAGAAAGTCAGAACTTTCTTTGAGGACTTGTAGGGAAAGTTCTTGTGTAGAGTATTTGGAATAAATGCCAAGTGAAAGAGAGTGTCAGGGCTACAGGCCCAACTAGTTTAATCTCTCATAGGACTTTCTTGTTTTTTGGAATTTACCCTTAATCATTTTAATATTTTGCCCTTGGAAAAACTAAGAGGAACTAGTTGATGAATTGATTTTTAAGTATATTTTATTGATTATGCTATTACAGTTGTCCCATTTTTTTTCTCCCCTTTCTCCCCCTCTACCCTGCACCCTCCTCCCTCCAGCTTCCCCCCCTACCCTTAGTTCATGTCCATGGGTCGTGCATATAAGTTCTTTGGCTTCTCCATATCCTAAACTGTTAACTTCCCCCTGTCTATTTTGAACCTACCATTTATGCTTCTTATTCCCTGTACCTTTCCCCCCATTCTCTCCCTTCCTTCTCAGCAGGGAGAAGGAAGGGTTTTGAGGGTTATGGAGGGACGTCATAACCCTCCATATGACGTCCATTTCTGTGATTCTGTTCCTGTTCTAGTTGTTTGCTTAGTTTGTTTTTGTTTTTTTTTT
>CM052542.1:15772420-15826890 GCA_028533065.1 Trachops cirrhosus | reverse complement strand
CATCCTGATCACCAGTGCTTTGAACTGTGCATCTGATAGGTTGGCTATCTCTTGGTCACTTAAAAGTATTGGTTCTGGAGCTTTCATTTGTTCTTCTGTTTCAGCCTCTTTTTTTTGGTCTGGTCGCTCCTGTTATGTATGAGGGGCAGGGCCGTAGGTGTTCACCAGGGCAGGGCAACCCAGTCTCTGGGTTATGACGCTGTATGTGGGGGCGGGGTCAGAGAGGGAACAATGGCACTTGCTCCACTCTCCGTTGGACTTCAGTCCCTTCCACTGCTTCCCCCAAGCCAAGTAGGCCTTTCTGGTGCTGATCCCTGTGTGGGTGGGCTTGTGCACCCCATGGGTCTTTCCAGTGACCTTTCCTGTGAGGCTGGGCATCTCTCCCTGCACCTCAACCCCCGCAGGTGTTTTCAATCAGTGCCCCGAGACTCTATTTCCCAGCGCTGAGATCCTGGGGTGCAAGGAGTGCCTTGCTTCACAATCGCCACCTCGCTGGGTCTGCCGGTTGCCACCCCTCGGGTGTGGTCTGCCAGCCGCTGCTTGAGCGCCCAGGGTCCGACCACTGCGGTCTTGCACGCTCGGGATGCCTTATGGGCCCCTCTCCACCTGGCTGCCCGACTTTGCCTCTCCTACCGGTTTGGATGAACGTGTCTATTTTAACTCCTTAGTTGTCTGACTTCCATACAGTTCAATTTTCTGTCAGTTCTGGTTGTTACTCTGTTTCTAAATTGTTGTTTCTAAAATCCTGGTTGTGCAAGGAGGCACAGTGTGTCTACCTATGCCTCCATCTTGGCCGGAAGTCTGAAATTTTCTTCTAAGAGCATTGAGAACACTGGCAAAAATAGAATCAACTTTTTCACAACTGAAAATTAACCACAGTCTTGCAACAGTCTAGAACATTTTTCAAGAAAAATGGCTGAATCTCAGCAAAAACAGTAAACTTTGTAGAGTTTTAACTTGCTTTGTTTCCATCCCCCTTTCTCCAGCTCTACAGTAGCCTTGAAAACCAACTGCCCCCAATCATGGTGAAAACTAGCAACCTGGAAGCCACTGGAAGGGGCAGAACAAGATTGGAGTTCCTTCAAAGCCCCATTCCCAGAGAATTGTCATTACTTGACCTGACGGGAGGTTCCTTGAAAGACCTCGTTCACAAGACTGTCTGTGTTTGATCTGACTTGGAGCTCATCCTGTACAAATAGCCTTTTCCCCATCAGAGTATTCACTGAAACCAATTAGAGGCCGCTGTTGAACATACTGGCTGCCTATGGCGGTGAATAACAGTTGGGGCAAACAACAAGCTAGCCAAAAAGCTTAAAAAGAAAAGCTGAGGCATGAGATGTCCATAGGGGACTGGTGAAGCTCTGATATATTTCTGGGAATCTGGAAGGCTGTGTACATGTGTGTGGCTGTGTGCATGTTTAGGAAAGACCAGAGAAGGCCCTAAGCTCTCAGTTCTGGTTTATCATGATGCTCTGTGTAGACAGGTAGTGAAGGCTAAGGCAGAGTTGTAAACTGGCTGAGTGTTAAACATGTGCCCTAATATACATACAGAGCCCATCAGTATAGAAGATAAGATTTTGGTTCCAGCATCTTAAGGAAATCTCAGTCTAATCATTATCTGACCATTAAAGTAATAGAGACCTCAGTGACCACATATGACAGAGAATCCAGACTCTACAGAATTAGTTTCTCTATTTCTTTTTCTGATTTTATTTTTCTTACCACTGCTTGAATAGTAATTTACTTGTTATCTGTCTCTTCCTTCCAATTAGAATATAAATGCAATGAGAGCAGGGACTTTGTCTTTTTTGCACAGTGCTTTATCTCCAGTGCTTAGAATAGCACCTAGTACATAAAATGTTTTTTTGTTTTTTTAAGATAAAGATTTTATTTTATTTTATTTATTGTTTATTTTATTTTATTTTTAGAGAGAAGGAAAGGGAGAGAAACGTGAGTCAGTTGCCTCTCCCACAACCAGGTACCTGGCCCAAAGCCTAGGCACGTGCCCTGCCCAGGAATTGAATGGGTGACCTTTTGCTTTGGGATGACGCTCAACCCCCTGAGCTAGTAAGGGTTCATAAAATATTTCTTGAAATATTGAGTAAATGAATGACACTGATATCAATTCTCTATCCACTTTCTGTCTTCTAAAAATTTGTTGAGTCTTTTAACCCCTGAAAACACTATTTTTATTTTCTTTGTTGTCATGTATTTTATATATTTCATTCTTTCATTATTGTTTTTATGGGATAGATTTCTAGAGAGAGAGAATATAAATGGGTATGCTTTGTCAGCTCTCTTGAACCAGAATACTATTCTAATTACTGATTTTGATCAACGGGAAATTCATTGAGAGTAAACTGATTTGGATGACATTTGGGAGGTTATGTGGTAGAATTTGGCATTTTAAAGAAGAGAATGAAATAACCACACACATAGGTATGTTTAAAACCCTATACAAAAAGCTTGACAATCTGGATAAAGTGGCTATTTTATTTAATTTTTAAAATTTTTTATAACTTTTTAAAAAACAATTTTATTTATTTATTTTTAGAGAGAGGGCAAGAGAAGGAGAAAGGGAGGGAGAGAAACCTCAGTGTGTGGTTGCCTTTTATGCACCTCATACTGGGTACCTGACCTGCAACCCAGGCATGTGCCCTCCCTGACTGGGGAATTGAACTCGCTATTTTTGGTTCACAGTCCAGTGCTCAATCATACTGAGCCACACCAGCCAGGGCTATTTAAAATTTTTTTCTAATTTAATTTTTCTAGATTTTCGGATTTTATTCACCACCATCTCTTATTCCCATGATACTATTTTATTAAAATTAAGCCACACATTTAAAGAATTACTTAGGCCCAAGAGAGGGAGAGAAATTATTTGCTAAAATTTTATTTAGGGATGTGTGGACAATCTTTATATTTGCTGTGAGATTTTAAAACATTCTTTGATTGGTCTAATTTGGTGGATTATGTTTCTGTAGGCACATGTGGTCATACTAAATTAGATCTGCTGTAATTACAGTGACTTGGTGTATCTCCTTTTTATACTTATTTTCTCATGTATAAAGTGGCTATTTTAGAAAAATGTTACCAAATATGATCCCAGAAGAAAGAAATTCAATAGACCAATAACAATGAAAAGAATAGAGTTGTTAAGGACTCTCCACAAAAACCATTAGACCCAGATATTTTCATAGGTTGTTATTTCAAAGAGCCAAGTAATAGATAATTAGGTCTGTCTAGAGCAGTGATTTTCAACTTTTTTCATCTCATGGCACAAATTAATGACTAAAATTCTCTGGCACACCAGAAAAGACATTTTTTGCTTATATGACAAAAGTCCCCACAACCAGATATAATTTTGATTCATTTACACCAGATGGTTATTGTTGTGCTGGCTGTTGTCATTTTTTTAAATTTGACAGTCTAAGAGAGAAGAGATCAATGCCCCCAACTAAATAGTCAAGTATTGCGTGTTTTAAAAATTCTTGTGGCACACTGGTTGAAAATCACTGCTGTACAGCATGGATAAAGAAGAAAAGTTTACAGTTCTTTAAAGGAAGTTAGTTGAATGTTGATTTCAAAATTTAATGGACAACACAAAATGGGAAAATTTTACAAGTATTAATGTAGGTATCTTAAATTCAGTATGGGAAAGTAGAATTCAACAGTACATTAAAATAATGTACAGCCCTGGCTGGTGTGGCTCAGTGGATTGAGTGCTGGCCTATGAACCAAAGGGTCGCCAGTTCAATTCCCATTCGGGGCTTATGCCTGGGTTGCAGGCCAAGTCCCCAGTTGGAGGTCCATAAGAGGCAACCACACATTGTTTCTCTCCCTCTCTTCCTCCCTTCCCCTCTATCTAAAAATAAATAGATAAAAACTTTTAAAAAAATAATGTACAACCCTAGGGTTTCAGCTCTGAAATAAATGCATATGTGGTTCAATATTTAAAAATCTGTATACATGTTTTATTAATAGGTGAGAGAACCCTGGCTGCGTGGGCCAGGTCCCGGTTGGGGGTATGTGAGAGCAAACCATTGCCATTTCTCTACCTCTCTTTTTTCTCCCTCCCATTCACTTTAAAAATAAATAAACAAAGTCTTTTAAAAAAACAGATGAGAGAAAAACCACATGATCATCTTTTCGATGCCAAGAAAGCATTTGACCTAATATCAATTCCTGATAAGCATCTACATATAATTAAAATTGATGTTCTTATTTCACACGATTAAGAAAAAACTTACTTCAAACCAAAACCACTCTCATGCTTAGTGGTATGCTAGAAGTATTCTCATTAATGCGGGGAACAAGAAAAGGATGCCCTACATTAGCACTGTTACTTCTTATTGTCTTGAAGGTGTAAGCTAATGTCCTTAGGCAAGATGAAGGAATAAGGTTTAATATTTGGGAAATAGGAGGCAAACTTTTTAATTTTTAAATGATTTTTTTAAAGATTTTTATTTATTTATTTTTAGAGAGGGGGAAGGGAGAGACAAATAGAAGGAGAGAAATATCAATATGTGGTTGCCTCTCACATGGCCCCCTACTCGGGACATGGCCCACAACCCAGGCATGTGCCCTGACTGGAAATAGAACCGGCAACCCTTTGGTTTGCAGCCCATGCCCAATCCAGTGAGCTACGCCAGACAGGGCAAAGATTGACATTTTATTTCCTAAAAATTATAACTCATATTTGACAAAATATGCCATAAACAAAGACAAGGTGAGAAAATGCATAATATAGGTGACAAGGTTAATTTCCATGATTTACAATGAGCTGATACCAAATATTAAGCTTCCCAGTTTCTACGTGGATCATCGACTTGCATAGAAACTGGGAAGAAGATAATGACTAGGCAGTTTACCAGAAATAAGTCAAACAGCTGAAAATGCTTGTTTTTATTTATAATTAATGATATAAATCATGTAATCTGGGATAATGTTTTCCTTATTGCATTAGGCAGAAATTTTAAAAGATTGATGCTATTTGGTACTGGTTAAAAAGCATGAGGAAGTGTGCACTAATGGTTGCGGTCTTTTCTGTAGGTTGTCAGGGTTCATCAGAGGGGTAGACTTACCTAGGAGAAAAAATGTACACGTTTGTGTGTATTTACATAATGCTAAAGGGCTTATACCTGTGGGTGAAGAAGGCAATTTTCAGATACCCCAAAAGGTATAGTACAGATGGGGCTTTCAATCAGCATCATCAAATCCTGCAGAAAATGCAAATAAGATGTGGACTGAGGACAGACTATTAGTGAAAAATCAGTTATGACTGCCATAGAAAAATGTTGAGGCTTTTAATTTTGATGAAGTCAAATTTACCTTTTTTTCCCTTTTTTATGGATTTGCTGTGGTCTTAATCTAAAAAATCCACTGAATTATGAATGCCTTATGGAACTGATCTGATTTATTCTTCCAGTCTCAGTGTCGAGCAAGATGCTTACAAATGCAAAGGGGACTAACCTTTTTTGAGGTACCTATACTATGTGTCAGGCACTACGCATGGTATCAGACTCTTCCTAAGTATTCATTGGTTGAATTTGAAACTGAAACTGACTTGCTCAAGGTTTTGTAGCTGGTAGGTAATAGAGCTGAACCCTTTTGATCCTGAGTCCCATCTCTTTCTCTTGTGGTAATTTGCCTCATTAAATGGTAAGCTCCTGTAGTGCATTTGGAATGATTGATTTTATAAGAATGTGATCACAATTTTCTTTGGAACATGTCTCATAAAGCTAGGTTCCTTAACAAGTTTTTGTACCATTTTGCTATTGTATTATATACCTATGAGCTCTTTAACTATTTTTTAAAGAAAACAGTAACAACCATAATGATTCTCCAGTCAATGGTGTAGGCTTTTTTATCCTCACCTGAGGTCATGTTTATTGATTTTTAGAGAGAGGAGAAGGGATGGGAGAGAGAGGGAGAGAAACATCGATTGGTTGACTTTCACATGCGCTGCCCCCCGTCCCTACTAAGGATGGAACCCACAGCCCAGGCATATGTCCTGACAGGAATTGAACCTGCAATCCTTAGGTTTAAGGAATGACAGTTCAACCAAGTGAGCCACACCAGTCAGGGCTGATGTTGGCTTTTATGTGAGTTTCCTCTTTTAAAACTGTAGAAATCTCTTTGGGATTCACCACCCCCCACACTTTTGTGGGGGGAGGGGTCAGATACATGTTTTCATGGCATCATGGGATTTGCAAAGTGTTTTGCTATAGAATAATTCCTCTGGCTTGATAAATGTATATTTGTTTTGCAGAGAGATCCTTTACTTGATTCATTGCCTGTCTCAAGTTCTTTCTTTTGTTCTTTCATTTTTTCTCCCTTCCATCCTTTCTGTCTGTTTTTCTGTCTTC
This sequence comes from Trachops cirrhosus, assembly GCA_028533065.1. Lineage (NCBI taxonomy): Eukaryota > Metazoa > Chordata > Mammalia > Chiroptera > Phyllostomidae > Trachops > Trachops cirrhosus. The sequence continues at coordinate 15,820,522 of CM052542.1, read as the reverse complement.
CAGTAAATGTCAGCTATTTTAGGTATCATTGCTTCTGGATTGTATAGTGTATAGATCCACCTTTAGGGAATTAGCATAGAGGTAGAATTCTTCTACCACTGCCATTTTGGTAGGGAGAGAGTGTCTGTTTGAAGGTGGTAGCATTTAAAATAAAAAAAAAAAATAATTTATACAGTTTGACCTTAAGTCATCTAACTAATGGGAAGCTCTTCTGTTAGGATATCAAGTAATATAACTAACATTTCAAATCTCTGTACTCATAAATAAACTGTTGATCCAACTATGTTTATAATTTTATTAGCCAACATTTCAAATCTCTGTACTCATAAATAAATGTTGGAGCCAACTATGTTTATAATTTTGCTTGCTTATATTAGTCATAGAATTTTATTCAACTTCATATGATTAATTTTCAAAAATCTAGAGAGATCCTATTATAATTTTTCAGGTATAATTTACACACAGCAAATTCATCCTTTTAAGTGTACAATTCTGAGTTTTACAAATGCATACAATCATATAAACTCAATACAGTCAAGGTACAGAACATGTCCATCACCCCAGTAAAGTTCCCTCATGCCCTTTTTTTTAAAAGATTTTATTTACTTATTTTTAGAGAGGGGAAGGAAGGGAGGGAGGGAGGGAGAAAAACATCCTGTGTGGTTGCCTTTCATGCGCCCCCTACTGGGGACCTGGCCCACAATTTAGGCATGTGCCCTGACTGGGAACCAGTGAGCCTTTGGTTCGCAGGCCAGAGCATTCAATCCACTGAGCCTCGCCAGGCAGGGCTCTTCATGCCTTTTTGTAACCAGTCCCTTCCCCGATCTCTAGCACCTGGCAACCACTGATGTGTTTTTTGTTCTTATGTAAAGAATGTCATATAAATGAAATTTTATAATATGTAGTGGGCTTTTGAGCCTGGCTTTTTCTCTTTTTTCCTTTTTTTCCCCCCTAGAAGAAGAGATACAGTTAAAAGAGCCTGGCTTTTTCCATTTAACGTAATGCATTTGAGACTCATCCAGGTTGTTCCATGAATTGCTATGTAGTATTCTATTGTATTAGATGGACAGCAGTTTTATCCATTCACCAGTTTGAGGGACATTTGAGTGTGTATATATGAAAAACATCACTATACATATTCATGTATAGGTTTTTGGGTGAGCATAAGTTTACCTTTCATTTGGTTGATACTTCAGAGTAGGATTGCTGGGTCATATTATAAGTATGTTTAGCTTTATAAGAAACTGCCAGGCTTTTCCCTAATGAGTGTACTCTATACCTTTTTGTCTTCATACCAGCGATGTATGACGGTTCTAGTTGCTTTGCATCTTTTGTCAACTTGGTATGGCCAGGTTTTTTTTGGTTTATTTTAACCATTCTAGTAAGCATGTAATGACACCTCATTTTTTAAAGGTAATCTTTTTATTATGGAAAATTATTTTGGAATAATTTTAAGTAGGGGATAATAAAATAATATTCTGGAATAGATTTCCAGCAGTGCTTCAGAGATAGTAGAGTTTCCATATATACACGTTACCTAGTTTCCTGACTTATTTTTTTTCTCACTTATTAATGTCTTTCATAACTATGGTACATTTGTCAAAACTAAGGAACCAACATTGGCACATTACTGTTAGCTAAATCCAGGCTTCCCAAACTTAGATTTAACTATTTTTTCCACTAGGTTCCTTTTTCTATTCTAGGATCCAATCCAGGATACCACATTACATTTAGTATAATTTTCTTTTAATTTTTATTTCTGGCTCTAACATGTCATAACCAAATTATAAGAAACCACTACTAGTCTTGGTTCTGTTTATTGCAAGAATATATTTTTTAGTTCATATCTATTCCAAAATGCTTTATATGTCATATACTCTCCTTTGGTGAATGAGTTTAATTTGCATATAGTCCTTTTTAAGTTTTAGAGAAGATTCCAAAGTCTGAGACTGCTGGCCTCTGTAGATTCCATCCCTTCCTTTTAGACCAACCAGAAAACAATAGAGAGAACCTCTGGGAAAATTGTTTCAATTAAGAGTCTTTATTAAGAAAAAAGTAAGTTTTTAAAATTTACTCTTCTCATTTACTTTATTGCTTGAAGTTAGTGTTAACAGCTTGTATTGGTTAAACTAGCCAAGCCTTTATATTTTTATTCTTTTTAATCTATACATTTTAGTGTTGAGTGGCATTTTCAACACTGACATTAATTTTTGACCAACAGCAGCCAAACACACTAATTATGATTTCTTTCAAAATAATGTCTTTAATACCTGACATATTCTACCCTGTATTCTGTTTTAGTGTTCTCCTGGTTTGAGATATTATGTGACTATTTAGTGTTTAGAGAGGATTTTAGGGCTCTATTTAAGACATACACAACAAAGAAGGCCCTCCAAAAAGAAACACAGACAAAAAAGTCATTTGCTGAGTTAGAAAAGTCACATTTTTCTGATAACAAAAATTTCTGATTATCTCTTATCATTCTATAATCTGTTTAAAATGTTCTAGATACAGTGTTGAGCATAGTGTTACAAAATTAAAAATGAAATGTTTATTAAATGCTTTTATGGAGAAGCGTAATACTCTTGATATAAAAAATGACTTTATGAGAAAAACACAAAACAGGAACTTGAATCAAAATAGAAAAAAATAGGAGCTTCATCTTGAAGCATAGATCGCCTAGTATTCTTAGTTAAGATCAACTGGAAGAGAGGACTTGTGTGTCTTTCAGGTTTAACTCGAGCAGTAATTTTCTTTTTCTAAGCAAAACACATCAAACAGTATAGTGATTGTATCCTGATTTTTAAATGCTGTCTTACAAAAATAGTATTATGTGTGCTCCTACAAAAATAGTATTATGTGTGCTCCTCAACTTACGATGCAGTTCCGTCCTGATCAACCCATTATAAGTTAAAAATATCGTAAGTCAAAAATGCTTTTAATATACCTATCCTACCAAACATCTTCGTTAAGTCTCGCTTGCCTTAAACGTGCTGAGAACACAGATGCTGGCCACACACTATACTGTAGAGTGTTGGTTCTTCACACTTGTGGTCATGTGCCTGACTGGGAGCTGCTGCAGCATCATGAGGGTTTTGTACCACTTATCACCAGCCTGGAAGAAGATCAACATTCAAAATTCAGAATATGGTTTCTATTGAACGTGTATTGCTTTCGTGTCATCATACAATTGAAAAGTTATTAATCAAACCATCATTGAGTCAGGGACTGTCAGTACTTGAGTTTGTTCTCAAGGCATTAGATCAGTGAGGCTTCTCAAGATCCATGAAACGCCTGGCACTGCCAGTGTTATTACTACGTTAGCTGGGAATGTCTTCCACTATAAATTTAGGGCTTGGCCCAGAATGAAAGCAAGAGAACGCTAACTTTGTAATTATGTGACAGTCCTATTAGGCAAATTGTCCAATTACTTGGAAGGTTTTTTAGTGTTTTATGTTCACCCTATTCTTAATGTTTGGAGGCATTTTTGCAGCTGTGCATTCAATGATGTTCTATTTTATTTTTGTACTTTTCTTTATATCCCACCTTTGTCTTCAGCTTGTGTATTTCGTTTAGTGGCCAGATGGCCAACAAACCCAAGTTTGATAGTTTACAGCAGAGCTGTAATAGCAAAAATGAATGAAAAACAAAATAAATTGTTTTGCTATTTGTATTAATTTCCTGTGAGTTCCAAAATAAATTATCACAAATTTGGAGGCTTGAAACAACAGAAATTTATTCTCTCACAGTTCTGGAGGCCAGAAGTCTGAAATTGAGGCGTTGGTAAGGCTGCATACACTTCCTCCATAGGCTTTAAGGGGAAAATCTGTTCCTTGCCTCTTCCACCTTCCGGTGGCTGCTAGCCGACTTTGGCCGTATCACTCCAATCTCTGCCTCCATCTTTATATTGCCTTCTCAGTGTGCGTGAGTTAATTTTTCCTCTGCCTTCCTCTTATAAGGACATAAGATGGCGTTTATGGCCTACCTAGGTAATCAAGGATAATCTCATCTTAAAGTCCTTAATTTAATTACATCTGCCAAGACTCTTCCAAATAAAGTTAATATTCACTGGTTCTAGAAATTAGGATGTGGATTCTCCATCCCTCCCTCCCTTCCTTCATTCTTTCCTTTTCTTTTTAATTTAAAACTTTAGCCTTCCATATTGGTAGTTACAAAATAATTATGGGTGTGTAAAGTATAGTGTAAGAAATACACGTAGTCAGTAATACTGTAGTAAACACGTATGGTACCAGGTGGGTACTGGAAGTATCAGGGGGAACACTTTGTAAAGTATGTGATTGTCTAACCACTATGCTGTACATTTGAAACTAATTCAGAATAATATTGAATAGAAATTCTATTTGAAAAAACTTAAAAATTAAAAAAAAAACAGCTTTGGCCTGTTAAGGGGAAGGAAATCTAATAATATCTCCTAACCTCTAAGAAAGTAGTACCTGTGCTGTGATCCCTGCTGAAGATATGATATTAAAATTGGAAATAAAGTTTATCATTCTTTGCTTTTTTTTTGAAGGAAACTTTTTAGTTAACACAAACTTTAAAATGATGTATTTCAAATTAGTTAACAAAACCTGGTAAAGAATTAAAGTTCTGATTTAGGCATCCCTGATGAGAAATGGGAAAACTGAAGATTTTAAGTTTTTGTGTCTCTAAATATATTGAAGGTTCTTGAACTGGGTTAGGTGAATATTTGGAGGAATCAAGAGCCTGGAAATTGTGTTTGATTGAATGAATATTGAATGCCCACTATATGCTATCATATATTGAAAAGAAGAAGGTGGTCTCTGCCATTGTGGAATTAGGGCCAAGAATCCACAGGAATCTTAGAACCAAGGGAAAATTAACAGTTTTAACAGAATTAGCTGTCAGATATACAGACCCCATTAGAGGTCAGAGGAGGACTTTTGAAGAATTCTTAATGCTGAAGTAGGGAACTCTTTCACTAGTAACTTTGATGTTTTAGTAGGTTGGGAGATATTTTGTTTTCTAAAATGATGCTTATCTCTGACTAGAAATGGTAAAAATTTGTTTTCATATACCTTGCAATTAAAATTAACTTGTTTCACTATCAGTAGATCCAAGTCTGTATGTTGTAAATAAAAGATTTAGTAGTTGTAAAGAGAAAACAAATTGTTATTTTTGCTAGACTGTATAGAAGTTAAAAAATAGCATAAAAATAATCTCATTTGAGAATTTTAGGAGATCCTTGGAGTGCCAGATAACACATTAAAAAAGAAGTTTTAAGTATATACATTTCAAATATTTTAAAACTTTAAAAATGTGCTATTATACCACGAGGTCAAAGTCATATAACAGAATAGTTGGAGAACTAATGAAGGAAAAGGAATAAATAGCCTAACGTAATATTAGGAATGCAATTTTAAAAGGGAAGGTTGTGTGCTCAGTTCTACATGAAGGGAAAAAAAGATAAGGGAGTTCAGAATCTTGGATTCTACTACTGGTTCTGCGGCTTACGGACTTCATGAAGCAGTGCCTTCACACCTTTAATTTTCGTTTACCCTGAAATAAGGGTTTCCTCTGACAATTTAATACCCTATATTCCTTGTAGCATCATATGTTATTAATTTTCTTGCATTCACAGAGTGAATAGTTTCTGTCCAGAAGGGTAAAACCAAATATGAAATGTCTTCTGATACTAAATTCTTGAACTATTAGAAGTTGAACACTTTGCTCAGAACCATAAAATGAAGCAACCCTGGGTTTGTGTGCAGGGTCCAACTTGACTTCTTCAGAGATGACAACAAGAAAATTAAATGGGTCTTTCTGCCTGTAGTGTCGTCGTAAACTTACTTAAGATTTGGGGGTAAAGGAGGATCACTGCAATTTAAATTGCTTTCCCCTCAAAGTTTAAGTTTTTTGCTGTGGAAAATGAAGGAGCCAGAATGTAGAATTTATGTCCAGTTTCAGCTTACTACTTGACTGTTTTTGAAGAAGCATTTTAAAAGTAATGTACCTAAACATTTTATTGTACAAACCTTAAGTATCCAGCATAATATTCCTTTGTATCTGCTTTTGATTTTTAACAAATTATATTTAAGCTATTCTACAATTAATGTAAATCTTATTTTTTCACATTTGAAGTGAGCCTGTACTGAAATAGATTATAATTTTAATTTTAATATAGACTGTTCAATTGTAGAATCACAGCATCGGTAAACCATTCTCCACATGTTGATTGTTGCTCATTTTTCATTTCTGTGAACAACAGACTTTCTTTTTAAAATAGAGATAGCTTCTTACCCCTCTGTTTAGCGTTAGGAAAAAAAAACAAGAAAAATTATTTAGATCATGGGCAATTTTATGACCTCTTTTATACTCTAACTGGAGAACAGTCTGATTTTAAAGCTGTGCCTGTACGTTTCCTATCTCCCTTGAGTTCAGATAACTGTAGGTTTTGTTGTTTAGATTTATTTTTGATAGTTTAATAGGTATGGAGTGGTATCTTAAAAATATTAAAATTTACTTAGTAGTGAGAATCTTTTTTCCCAAATGCTGATTTGATCTTAAACTGCTTGAATCCTTTGATGGCTGAATGTTAGTTAGTGTTTGCCACATAACAGATGTTCGGTGAATGTTGAATCGGTTGGATTTATGTTGTAGATGTTGAAATTTATCTATTGTAATTATTGAAGGTACTGCTTACATTTATTCTTTTAGTTTTAGATTTGTTATTTTTTCATTGCATGAAAGTATATTTTACATAACTGGATCTGTTGACGAGTTGCTTACACTTTTATTGCTCAAAAATTTATCTTTCCACAGATGAGGTAAATGTGTTTTCCATTTCTTCCAGTATTTTTTGCTAGTACTAGTTTTTCATATATTTAAAATTAGCCATAGCAATGATATGGATATGTTTTTCTCCACATTGTATTTGGTTTTTCTGACAATATTTTTTAAATATTGATTTTTCTCCGCTTATAAGTACTTTTTATATTTGATCATTGTTTGGTATTTCTAGCTTCATAGGTCTTTTTTTCTTTTATTGTGGAAAAATATACCCAACAAAAATTGTTTTAACCATCTTTCAAGTGTATTACTCAGTGGCACTAAGTACTTTCACAGTGTTGTGCAGCCATCACCAGTAGCCTGTGGCCTCTTTACTTGGTGCATTTCTGCTGACGCTGAAACACGATTGCTGTTGTCCTCTGGCAGATTGTTTACATCTCTTAATCTCAGCCGCCCTGTCCATAGAATGAGGGTGACGCTTCTTGTGTCTTAGGAGAGTTGTGGAGATAAAATTAGGTGAGAAACAAATGTAAAAATTCTTGGTGTATTATAAATGCTTGATCAATGATCTCTTTCTCTCCCACTATAATTGGTTTTAAAGACTGGCGTGGGGAAGATATCCCCAGTTGCCTCTCTTTGTTCTCCTCTCCTCCAAGATATTCGTTGTTATTTTTGCCTAATTTTCAGTAAGAAATTTGTAGGTATTGGAATAAACTTTTGTTCTTATTTGGAAGCTAATATGTATGTTCTGTAGATTATGAAGCCCAAATTACTAATTAGTATCATCCCCACCAACACGTACTGCTAATAAGCACCGTTTTGCAAGAGACCACAAAAATTGTTTTGAAACCATTTTCCTGACATCTTTCTGATTTTGCCCTAACACCTCCTAGTTTATAAATTAGAATTTATTTTGAAGAGATGCCTTTAGGCTGTATGTTTGGTACTTTGGGTGTTAGGACACTTGTTTCTGAATTCCTTTGTAGATTCCGTTTAGAATAGATGAGTTATTGTTGAGTAACAATATTGTTGAATAACAATAACTGAGGTAGTCGTCTTAAAGCCATTTGAAGAGGGTAATTTGCTTTTTGTTTTCATTCAAGACATACAAATAATTATATTTGAAGACACCTTGCTAAACATTTGCTAATTATTTTAAATACGGAAGCAACCCACATATTAATAAAAATCTTAAGTGGTTATAGACCACAGTTTTATAGTTCTTTAGGCTACTATTATTTATAACTCTTATATGAGATATAATTACTTTTGGGAAGGATGCTGTTAATTTTCTCCAGAGAAACTTCTGTAGCATTTTCTTTGGTGTGCTCTGAAAATTTATATATTAGGTTCTGGAAGGGGTAGTAAATAGACTTCTAAAATACAGTGTAGTTAATGGTCCTGTTTATGAGCTACTTGTTTTCTGTTTCGAACTGTATCAGAGATATTCAGTAACTCCCGAATAATTCTGTGCACGCTTAGCTGCATGCAAGTTCCCCTCCCAGGGCCTCTCGTCAGGCTGTTTTTCTCTGTTTAGACATTTCTCTTGATGTCACTGAAAAAAAATTGACCTTTATACTATGCTTTTAAACATTTATATATGTAATTTAAAATTTCCTTTTCAATATTTAAGAGCTATAATTACATATTGAAGTAACCTAAGTTCTTGCTTGTGGCCATTTACAACTATAGGGTAAGTAATATGTTGAACTTGATACTAAACAAATTGTGAAGTTGGAATTGTTAGAAATTTGAAATATTTGTTACTAATTATTTCCCTTCGAACTTCTAAGGATTAAAAATTGTGGCTGCCATATTACAGAAAGATCTTTTATTTGTGAGCACGTGAAGTCACAATATTTAAAATTGTGTGATCTTTTTGACTCAAACCAATGTTCTACTTTTTTTGGTCAGCATTTGCAGGTAGGGTAGTACTATTCTGTTCTCAGTTGTAGGTTTTTTCCAGATTTCTGTCTATGAGGACATAAAGATACTAACAAACATCAAAAAAAGGGGATTGAACAGCTGCATTTAGAAACCAGTTGTAAAAACTGAAACTAGAAAATTATTAAAAGACATTACTTATCCAAGTGCCTTATAAGTGCTGAAAACAAAATGAATTCAGAGACTTTTGTAATTTCATCAGCTGTTGGCTAAGTTATAATTATACTAATTTACATTAAAAATTCACTTTCCACTTCTGTGTCAAACCATTATATTGTTGGGTATTTAAAAGATGAATCTTATTGAATGTAGAATAATGTTAGGTTTCCTTAATGGTAGAGAAAAAAAACCCCAAAAACCACAATTAGATTAAATTCTAAAACTAATACATGGAAATGAGAATACTAAGGTTTGTATTGTAATTCCGTACTTTTTGTTATTGTCAAGTACTCTATCACTGTGCCTGTGTTACATAACACTGCATCTGGTTGCTAGTAAGCTCAACTTCCGATTGTAAGCACGTGCCACTGTAGAAATGATGTGAGATCTTAATATTAAAAGTTGTAGCACCTGAGTCAACAAATACTTAATGTCTGATGTTCAGGTAACTAGTCAAATTTCTATATCCTCCTCTCCCAAATTTTAGTTGTTTTTTAAATTCTATGTGGAATTTCTTCACTCTTCACATTGCCATTATACCAAGGTCACCTCTATACCTATTTTTTTTTAAAAAAGTAGCGTATCGACACATGCTAGAAACATGGTAAAGACTTGCGTTTTTGTATTTAGTATGTTCTCATGTTTCAGGTCTTTTAACATAATTTTTTGGAAGTAAGGACAAATATATTGATGGAAAGTATCTTAGATGCATGTTGTGATGGAATTATGTGATTTATGTCATTATTACTATATTTTATATACAGATGTACCAGAGTGTGTGTGCATACTTCATACATATCACAGATAGCAAGTAGAATTCCAGAAGATTCTGTAATAAACCATATGCTTTGCTTGTAGAATGCTTTTTTGTTGTTTTAAAAAGTCTTTTTCTAACTATAGAAATTATCTATACCCCTCTACTCCCCTAAATTTAAAAGGTGAGAAAATAAAGGTAATTTTTAAAGACAGAAACAACAAAAGGAGGCTTATTTGTATAGAAGCAATGGGAGAGGTAGAAAGGAATATCTTCTCATTGTTCTCTTAAAGAAGGTTTTATTGCTACTTAACCATAGAATTTATCTCAAGAAAAATAGAAAATTAGTCCATTTCCATTATAAAAATCACCGTAATATCACCATATTTCTAAAAAGCAAAATTCAAGATTTTAACATTTCATTTTATATAGCTTGAAAAATTTATTTTCCCACTATTAAGAGTAGTAGTTCTTGCCTTTTAAAATCCATAACCCCTTTTGATTAATAAAATCTGTTTTTCTTTAATGTTCATATTTTTAAAATAAGTTAGTTTTTGTGCTTGAAAACAAAATTAAAGTCATGTTTTTGAGTATCCTTTTTTAAAAATCAAAATTTTTCTAACTTTCCTCTTGCCCAGAGATAAATTTTATAACCCGTTCCCTATGAGAAGGAATACCCCTCCTTCTCCCTTGCCAACAATCTACCAATTAAAGATTGCAGCTAATATAGTTATGGCCTTCAATTAAGTAAAACATGGGATATTATCACTTTTTGTTTAGATGAGAGCTGGTCACACAAAAATTCAACAAATGAAGTGTTAAAGGCATTACATTTTCTTGATGATTTGGCTCTGGTTTTGCTCTTTCTTACGGCATGAAATTATAGATGTACATTATGTTCATTTAGGTAGTATTAAAATCCCATGAAGTAAAGAAAAAACACTTCAATTTAAAACTAAGATAGATATAAGTTGGTGAAACATAAAAATGTTTCATCTTTCATAATTGTGAGTCAGTTTCACGTCACATTGGTTATGCTGTTCTGGGCAGAGCAAAACAAGCGCAGGGAAGATAGTGCCTGTGAGCTTTAGTAACTGCGTGCTGTAACTCTGCAGCACTGGTTACCTACGTCAGGTAGCATGAGAACTTAGCTTTTGAGGCTCCGTGTATGAGCTACACGTGAGTGCGTTGAGCACCCAGTGTTTCTGACCTTTAAACTTTTTTTTCTTTTGACATTCTAGATCTGGGCAGGGGGTAAAGCTGTGTCAGAGTTGGACATTTTTTAATCTGCCTTCCTTAACGCGTTTTTCTCTCCTTTTCCCATCGGGAGTGCAGCTCTAAAAGTGTGTTGCACCAAGATAGAACAATAGAAGTGGTGGTATCTTGGTATAACTGAAATTTGTTATTTTTCTTTTCATGTTTATCTATTCTTATTACTTCTGCAATAAGAGTCTTTACTTGCTTTAGCTTTAAGTACTAAGTTGGTTACAGTGGTTGGTAGAAGTGAAAACAGGTGTGACCTTGATGAAAAGCATAAGCGATCACATCTGTTTTGGAGAAGTGCTAGTTTCATTTTGTTAAATAGTCATGGAGTTTTACTTTTTTATAATTTATTTAAGTATTCTAATGTCTGTAGAAAATGTCAGACACAATAAGGTGTTCTTACCAGTAAATGTGGGGCTTAAAGTCCTATTTTTTCTTTTTTGTTAGTTTGAAAATCAAGACAGGAAGAGCAGGATATAAGAAGGTAAAGATTTTCCTGAAATAATTGACTAGGCAGTATATTTAGTGGAGCTCATTATTTCAGGCTAAAATTGGGCCCCAGCTTTACATGATTATTTTTCCTTAATTCAAAGTTTTACTCATTTGCATTATTAAGGTAGATCCAGAGAATTGAGTTTTCCTTGAAATTAATTATATGTATAGATAGTTGTTGACAAAGTATTTAATTGATATTCCAATTTGTTATATTTAAAGTGATTCTGTGTGTCTGTGTTAACAGTTATGTAAATGTTCCACATGAAAGCAGGTTAGATGTTATCATAACTTACTGACTTACTAGGCTAGTTTTTATCATTAAAAAATGTAACTCTACGCCTCAAAAAATTGTTCTAGTTATCAGCACATGGCTATTAACTTTAATGTAATGTTATTACATTAAACATTGTAAAATGTTTAAGCACTATAGTAACCATGTTTTAAGTACAGCAGAAGTGGTTCCACGTGTTGGCTTTTGCAAGGTATTATGAACACCACTGTGTACGCCTATTTTGACTTAGTGCAGCATGTCAATTTTGAAAAGCCACGTGCAAGTTTGAGATTTTGAGATTGGAACTCACGTGGAAAGCTTGGGGTAGCAAAATATTTAAAAAGCCATTTGCTGATGGCCTGAATGATAATGCCTTAAGGTACATAAAGCTTTGAATCCCCCTCTTTTTTAAACAGACTGTGAAGACTGCTGAGAGACACTTAGGACCCAGTCACATAAGTGTAATAAAGAAATATTGGTCCTCATGGAGGAAGAGCAAGATTTACCAGAGCAACCAGTGAGTATTCCCTTTACCAGTTTAAAGTTGATTGTAGGAAAGTTCATTTTAAGAGATTCTAAATATTATTCAGTTATAGTGCAGATTCTAAATGAGAAATAAAAATAAGGAAAAGACTCCTTAATACTTTCCTTCTAAGAAAATAATTTTTTATGTTCTTAAATGCATATTTTGCTAATAATGCTAAAGAGTCTGCTTTGAAAAATTCAGCATTACAAAGTTAGTATTGTATTTGGAAAAGTCATTAAAAAAGCAATGGATATTTCCTTTTAGAACACTTGCTGGGTCTGGTCGGTGGCCTGGGGAGGTGTCAGGGAAGGGCAGAGCAGCTGGCCGGTGCTGTGGGCAAGACAGCAGAATGTTCTGTGGGTCTCAATCAGGTGTGGGACAGAAAGAAAGAAAGAAAAACCCCAATGGCTATTCTTACAGTTTTTAGAAAATAAAAGAGGACATCTGTTTACCAAACACTATACACCACTTCTGACAGGAAATTTAGTTTTATCTTGACCTAAATTTCCCTAACTGATCTAACTTGTAGTAGTTGAAGACAGTATAATCTGACCACTAGCTAATTCTTAAAAAGATAACGTCCTAGAGACTAGGTCACATTCTTAATTTCTTTTAAATGTTTAGTATAAATAAATAAAATAATTTTAAATGTCCACAAGTGATATGGATTTATTGCCTTGCATGACTTCCTGTTTTTTTTTGCCTGTTTTTAGAACCTTAGCATTTAAAAAAGAAAGCAATAATAATCATTCTCTTAAGATACTTTTATGTTAAAGAATCTTTTCCTTTTGTCTTGAGTTTCTTTTTTTTTTTTTTTGAGTAATAAATACTGATTCAGTTTGCATCCTGAGTGAGCCTCTTGGATTTCATAGTAGAAGAGAATAGAGTGGTACACGTTTACCTTTCTCCATGAAAATCCAACTTAGAAAAATTTAAACTTTGAAAGCAGGTACTAGGGTATGATTTTTATGTACTAGATGTGTTATTTACATTACAGAAGCTTCCATTCCATAGACACCAGCTTCCATTTAAATATTATATTAAAGTCCTTTAATAAATTTTTAATATTTTCCTGTATGTTGAGACATGTATACTGATAATTACCATATTTTGCTGCATGTAACATGCCTCCCTGGTATAACACATACCCACAGTTTTGTGCACATTATACACAGGATTGTATAATCCCATATAGTCATTATACCCATGTATGATGCACATCCTTATTTTTCTCTCAAAAATTTAGGCAAAAAGTGCACATTATACATGGCAAAATACTGTACTTTGCCATTATTTTTTTTTAGCCCTTTCACTTAAACCTAAAACTTGTAGTAAAACAACCTTTTGAAACATTTGGAATGTCATTCCCTAGCCCTAGTAAGACATTAATAATCAGGGAATTGCAGGATCGAAAATCATCCTCAGCAGTGCTATGTGCTATGAGGACAACTAGCTGAATTAGAGGCACTAAATGTACCAAGGAAGATTACGTTATTGAGATTTTAATGTAGTAAAAGGTCTAATCGTAGTTTCAAAAGACACATATAAGTTGTTGAAATGAGTATTGTTGTGAGTTACTCCTTGCCTATTCAAGGTAGTGAGAATTGTGAGGCTGGCCTGCTGGGGGGTCATCTTTTCTGCTCTGTTTCATTTCCTTGCCATTTTTACTCACTTTCTATAACATAACGTATGAAACCTGATTTTACTTCAGAGGAAAGTAAGCAATTAAAGCACTTTAAAAACAAATTTTCCGCTGACTGTAAATGGTGATTGTCTTGGGGCATCATTTTCTTACCGATTTGTGCCTGGGTCTTCATTTATAAAGGTGGCTGAGGAACAACACTGAGGGTTCAGTGCCATTTGAAGGAAACGTTTAATGTTGTTCACAGTTCCCTTAGAAACTGAGGCATGGCATGCCACACAGGGCTCCTGGGAGACTGGGGTGAGAGGGAAGCACCAGTTTTGATTAGGAGGCAGAAAGGGGGTAGGGGAATGCATAGATTGGGCTACTTTTATTGGGGTTTCTGCACGCATGGCGATGCAAGGCAAAGCAGGGTAAACAGTTCAGGATTGGCTGGCTTGAATAATTCCAGGGACTTTGGTGCATAGGGGCTGTCGCTAAGTGTCTGGTATCCATCTGGCCCTGAGCTGATTTAGAGCAAGGGACATACTGATCTGGTATGAATGAGTTAAATAAAGGAGGTGGTTCAGAGTATGGGCTCAGAGGAGATATAAACAATTTTTGGCTCTGTGATTAATGGATGCTAAATAAGTTCTTCGTTTTAAAAAAACAAAGAACACTTACTGTTAAAAATAAATAGGAGACTTAATGTCAGACTTTGAAGAGAATAAGTTTTCACAGGCCATAGTGGAAGTTGAAAATTTGTGTGGAAAGAATGCTCCTTTACTACATTGATGATAATAAAGCTAAGATTTTTAACCCTACCGTTTACCTGTATGTAGAGAGAGAGGTTACTGTTGGGGATCTCTTGCCTTTTTCTTATGGGATTACCCCCGCTTTTGTTTCTCTATTTCTTACTTGCTCTATCTTAAGATTTGAGATTTGTTCAGGTCATTGTAAATACTGCAACATAAATCCTAGCCACAAGGTATTTTTCACTTTTCTTTATTGCTAGTCAGTCCTCCATTTTCTGCAATCAGAAATGGTTTTTTCTCTGTGGTCACTATTTACCTACATCAGTGTTTTTCTCCCAGTTTTCACATTTTTTTTAACTACTCTGAAGCAGCTCGTATTATTGTCCAGACAGGAACTCTTTTAAAGAGTGAAATAGGGCACTAACCAGAGTCAGTTTGGGATAAGAGGTATAATCCAAGACTATTTCCGGCAAACTGGAGGCACTTAAAAAACTCCTTTGTTGCTATCAGGAGTGCCCTCTTAACTCAAGTTTTGAGAATATATATATCAAACTCAATATTCAAAACTCATTTATTATTATTTTTATTCATCTGTTCATGGATACTGTGGTTGTTTTCACTCTTTGGCTATTTTGAGTAATGCTTTTACAAACATTCATGTGCACTCATGTTTTTGTGTGGACATATGTTTTCATTTCTCTTGGTTATAGAGCTAGGAGTACAATTGCTGGATTATATGGTAACTCTATGTTTAACCTTTTGAGGAACTAGGACTAAAGCAGCTGTACTATTTTACATTCTGTCAGTTTCTGGATTATATTGTTTGAACCTGTACTTTTGTAATCCAGTGAAATGTGTCTGTATCCTTTGAATTAGTTTAACTGCTGCTGGTGCCAAGGTAGTACATGCTTCCTATCCCTGATTTACACGGGGACATGATTACCCAAATCAAGACAAACAAGGAGCTATGAAAGGTGAAAAATTAGCCCTAGATGGTATGGTTCAGTGGATTGAGTGCCAGCCTGCAAACCAAAGGATTGCCAGTTCAATTCCCAGTCAGGGCACATGCCTGGGTTGCGGGCCATGTCTCCAGTAGGGGGTGCTCAAGAGGCAACCACATATTGATGCTTCTCTCCCTCTCTTTCTCCCTCCCTTTCCCTCTCTCTAAAAATAAATAAATAAAATCTTAAAAAAAAAGAAGAAGAAAAGAAAGGTAAAAAATTAGCTGATAGCCCTGGCTGGCATAGCTTAGTGGATTAAGCGCGGGCCTGTGAAACAAGAGATCGCGGTTCGATTCCCAGTCAGGGCACATGCCTGGGTTACAGGCCAGTTCCCAGCAGGGAATGCACAGGAAGCAACCATACATTGATATTTCTCTCCCTTTCTCTTTCCCTTCCCCTCTAAAGATAAATAAATAAAATCTTAAAAAAAAAAAAAAAGATTCTCTAAAAAAAAATAGCTGATAAAACATTTTCCTCTCCCAGTCTTTTTGCTTGGTAGGACTTCAGGTATATTTTCTTCTTTTCTGTTTATGGGTACTTTTTATAATACTGAGTTGGCACTGTAATAAAAAAGTGAAAAGGCATGGTTTTTACTTGAAAGGCCTGTATAGTATGTTTTAAAATTTTGCTCTAAGACAGACTTTTTTTTAGTTGATTAGCTAGAGTGTTCTGTGGTTCTACTAAAATTAAGACCAACATAAAATAGATTCTTCAATCTAGAGTTTTCTTTGTATTGATTACTGTTTAAAGACTAGAGACTATTTTGATTACTAAACCACCAGCTCAGAAATTACATTTCTTCGATCACAAAGAGGGTCTTTGGGTGAGCTAAGCATAAGTCTGTCCCCATTATTGGAAAATTGTATTATCTGACATGTAAATACTGTCATCTTCAAGGGCAGGGTAGCACATTTTATAACACAAGCCTGCATTTTGTCATTTGTGAAATTATGGAGGGCAGATAATTTAATTTTTCTTCTCTTTAGCCTTGCAGTTTCCAGTGAAAACACCATTTTCCAACCTTATTAAGTCAGCTCAGCCCTGGCTGGTGTGGCTCAGTGGATTGAGTGCTGGCTTGTGAACCGAAAGGTTGTGGGTTCAATCCCCAGCCAGGGTACATGCCTGGTTGAGGGCCAGGTCCCCAGTTGGGGGTGTGCAAGAGGCAACCAATTCATGTATCTCTCACGCATTGATGCTTCTTTCTCTCCCTCCCTACCCCTCTCTCTAAAAATAAATAAATACAATCTTTTTTTTTTTTGAGGCTGTTGGGGAGGGG
Organism: Trachops cirrhosus; assembly: GCA_028533065.1. Classification (NCBI taxonomy): domain Eukaryota; kingdom Metazoa; phylum Chordata; class Mammalia; order Chiroptera; family Phyllostomidae; genus Trachops; species Trachops cirrhosus. The sequence continues at coordinate 15,803,689 of CM052542.1, read as the reverse complement.
GTGTGGGAGGATGGGGAAAAAGGTACAGGGAACAAACAGCATAAATTATAGGTACAAAATAGACAGGGGGAGTTAAGAATAGTATGGGAAATGGAGAAGCCAAAGAACTTTCATGTACGACCCATGGACATGAACTAAGGGGGGAGAGGGCTGCTGGGAGGGGAGGCTGCTGGGAGGAGGGGAATAGAGGAAGAAAATTGGGACAGTGTAATAGCATAATCAATAAAATATACATTTGTAAAAAGTCAGCTCATTTTTCTCCTACCCCTTTCAGTGAAGTCATATCATGTGTTTGTTAAATTCCTTTGTCGCAGAGTGTGTATCAGCCTGGGGTCCCTTGACTGCCTGGTTGGTTTAAGGTATTTTTTATCATATAGAAGTTTTGAATTTTTGTATAATCAGTGTATTTTCTCCTTTATGACTTTTGAATTCAATATCATGCTTAGTAAAGATTTATTTACCTCAAGTGGTTTTGTTTTTATTTCTTTTCCATTTGCTTCTGTAATTTTGTTTTTAAATTTAGAGGGTTTTTAATGCCCCCTTTTTCTTTATTTTATCTTTATTGGTATCTAAGAAACTTAAAACAACATTAAATGTAACATCTATTGAGACGCCATAATCAAGGAACCAAAAATGTTTGGTTGTATTTATTATTGTATTTTCTTTTGAGAAATAAATATCCTTGAAAAATTTTATGAGCCTTGTATTTATTTTGCTTTTATTATTTACGATGTCTTGAGGAACTACTAGTAGCCACACTATTTCACATTTTCTCTGTTTCTGGACTATGTGTTTATAATCTAGGGAAATATGAGTATGTCTGTATCCTTTGAGTTCGTTTACCTGCCTCTAACGCCAAGGTAGCACATGCTCCCTATCCCTGACTTATAGGGGGACCTACAATTGCCCAAATTAAGGTGCACACTATCTGAAGTGTTAAATTTAATCACATTAAATAGCTATAGTCCCTCCTGTTATGTTTGTTTAAAATAATTTAGCAGCATTGTTGCCTAGTGTTAGCTTGAAATACTATTATGTATTCATAATTTGTATGGCTAAGCATACTAAGCATGCTCTACTATAACCAGTTATTCTAGCTAGATAGCTCTGTCAGATTATTTTGTAACTTGAAAGCTGGGAAATCCATTAGCAGTGTTAAACATTGATTTTTTTTTCATTTGTGGATTAAACTGTTTTAATGTAAATGTTTTTACCTCAGATGGAATTAGGAAAGATGAAAATTTGGGGGAAAACAGAATAGTGTGAAGAATATTTTTAAATTAATGGTAACCTAATATGAATTTATCTTCATTTTTTGTGTGTGTAGGTAATTTAAGTATAAAGACACTTTTAGTAAATACATTTTGAGTGGATGATATCAAGAGTTCTATATTTGCTGTTTGATGATATAATTATGTATCTGTTAAAATTTAAAACCAACTAGTTTGTATTCAAGTTTAGATATTTCATCCTGATAAACATTTTATCTTGAGTAAAAATCCTGATATTTTACCTTGAATCTGATAAACATTTTTTTCTTTAAAATTAAAACAAATGTCTGTATGATAAACACAGTTTATCCCTTACTCAAACATATAATAAGGGTTAATTAAATAAACCTAAGCAAGACAAGACAGTTACCCTGAAATTTATTAGTTAATGTTAGCCTGACATTTGAATAGCTAGATGATTTCAAAAACAGATCACTACATTATTCTTTGTATATTTATTTTTTCAGGTTAAAAAAGCCAAGATGCAGGAATCGGGAGAGCAAACTTTAAGGTATGTAAAGTTAAATTTCCTTTTAATGATTTACTTATAATTTGTTCACATGCTGATGATGGCACGATTTAGGTTGACCACCCTCTGTATGGTTTTTAACATCACTCTTTACATTTTGAAATTATTTGTTTGAAATAAAAGTTCCCTCTAAAAGTTTGTTCTTGAAAAACATAAGTGCTGATTTATTTTTTATTTATTCATTATTTATTGCACAGTACGTACCAAACTCATGTTATCTGTCAGAGCCCGTGATAATGGAGGAGACACCGTGGTGAATATTCTGTAGTCACATGTAGAGAGTACGAAATGGAAGAACAAGCGGAAGTAAGGGAGGTGCAAGGGACTAGGCATTAATTACCAGAGAGGATGGGTTGCCTCAGTCATTAGCTCCACTTCCCTTATAGAAAGGGGCAGCCTCTGTGCACCTCATGCTCTGGCTTCAGCAGCACCGTGGGTTTTCGTTTTCCACAGTTCTTGTCTCCTGTTGTTTGTCCAGCAGCCATATGACCCGGTAATTGCATTACCTCTACCATCTTAATTTCAAGAATCCTACTCTTTTACTACCACACATTATGTCCAGACTCATTTTTTTCTACTGCCACACTACCCGTATGTTTTACTGTGTACGTGCAGTTAAACGATATATCGTATTCTCACTATCAACCATTGACCCTTCTCGTAACAAAGACTTCAATATCTTTCTTACGTTGTTTAAATGATAAGATCTGTTACTTAAGTCAGTACCTTGCAGATAGCCTTAAGGTCCTCCCCTTTTCCTCTGTGTTGTACTTCCCTGGCAAAACCACAGCCTCTGTTACATTCAACTCCCTCCCTCTTACGTCCGTGTTTCTGAGCACTGACCATTGAGAGAGGAGACGCCACCATGCTGACCAGTCTCCGCTTTCAGTCATGATTACGTCTCAGGCAGGCACTTAACACTCTTGGTGGTCCGTCCACCTTTCCCGGTATGTCTTATTTCCAGGTCTCTAAAATTATCTTTCTTCCCTTCTCTCAACTGAGGAAAAATTGAACATTCAGAATATGCCAGAGGAAAAAACTTTATTGATATTATACTCCAATATTAGAGGTTTGTTCAGAAAAGTTATGAGAGCTTTAAGCATTTTGGTGCTGTGTATTTTTTTTAATGTAAATAAGATTTCTTTAAAAAAAATTGTCTATGTAGAAACTGGTCTTCGTGTCATCTTCCCAGATATAAGGAGCCTCTGGTACAGTGTCTCCATTTCTCCCTAGAGTGTAGAACAGCAAAGCAGATTTCTTTCTAGGGAACATGAGTGTAGGAGGGATGCCTGGACTGGGGAGAGGTTGTGATATAATAATACTAGCTATAGTTATATTGCACTTACTGTTTTCGTCTCTGCTCTAAGTACTTTTTATATATTAACTCATTAATCTCCATAACAACTCTGCAAGGTAGATTCTATTATTACCTCTCCTTGACAGTTGAAGAACTAGGTCACAAAGAAGTTCAGTGACTTGTCTAGAGTCACAAAGCTAGATTTGGCAGAGTCACAAGAAGCTGCCCCTAGAATCTGTACTTCTAAAGATTATGCTATACTGATAGTTGAGGGAGTAATTGGAGAGAGGAAAGTAAGGTAGACGGAAGAGGAAGGACATCGTGAGTAATGAAAGTTAGTACCATCTCCATTCGAATTTCAGTGAGAATCTCCTCGACATTGAAGTGTCTAACACCATGACTTGTCCTCCCAGTTTACATGATTTGTCTTTTGCAATTTCTCTTACTTTTCCTTATAAGTTCAGCAACAACAACAACAAAAGATATTGCTCAGTCGTGGGTATAATAACAAATTAAAATGTATTTTTAATTGGGAGAGAAGAGAAATTCAATGGAATGAGCCATTTTAAGGTTCAGAACCGCTGGAAGCAAGCATGTATAACTTTAAAAAACGTCTTAAGTTATTTGAGAACCATTGTCTTATAGCGTTTTTATGTATTGTGGAATTTTTTCTTTTACCACATTGTCTTTAGAGAAAATCTGACTTGCTTGTGACTTAGCTGGAATTTCTGTGATATAAAAACTGAAGGGGTCTGGGGATATGACAAAGACCTGTAGAATGCTGTGGGTACTAACCCTGGTCATAGCTCTTCAGGTGGTTGCTAAAGACCAAGAATAAGGATATCATGAAGACTTACTTTGCTCTTTCTTGTATTGCCTCGGAAGAAGTGGGTTGGATTTAATTACTTTTGGTAATGCAGCACGTCAGTCAGGGGCTAATTTATTCATTCTGGTTCTCCCCAGTCAAGTAAGCAACCCCGAAGTCAATGATCAGAAACCTGAAACTTCAAGCCTCGCTTCAAACCTTACCATGTCAGAGGAAAGTAAGTACCATGTTCTGTGCATGACAGAAGCAATATGTCTGTAACCCAGGTGAGGTGGTCCTATAATTGGTTTGAACTGATTGCCTTGTTTGTCCCAGAATGCTCAGAAGCCTTTTCTTTCCTTGTGTGTGTGTGTTCATACATATATGTGACTAAATCACAGGGAATTCACTCACCCAGGAGTCACACTTGGTGGTTTTATTTTGTGCTTTGACGTTGGATGTTTTAAAATGAGAGTGCCTTACTCAAAATCAGAGAAGTTTGTGGGTCAGCCTCTACTGCTAACCCAGAAGGCTTGATATTTTTCTACCTTTTCCAAAACCAAATGGTACTACCTATCAATTCAGGCCAAAAAAGAAAAGTAATCCCCTGAGAGCCCAAGACTGATACTGGGCCCTTGGGCAGAGTCAGCTCAATAAGATATACCCTCCACTTACTAACCCTCACTCTCCTGTAGAACAGTTATATTCATGTACTGCACACACTTTTTCTTGAAAGATTTTATTTGTCTTTATAGACAGACGGGCAGGGAGGGAGAAGAACATCAATGTGTGGTTACCTCTTGTGTGCCCCCTAATGGGGACTTGGCCCACAACTCAGGCACATGCCCTGACTGGGAATTGAACTGGCAACCCTTTGGTTCGCAGGCCAGCACTCAATCCACTGAGCTACACCAGCCACAACTAGGCCTTAACTCTTTATAATCCTTTTATAGTTCCCAAGTACTGCAAAGATCAAGGCTCATGCAGCTCTAGAAAAGTAAAAATTGGCCTAAGTCTCCTAGGATATTTTGTTAATCTCTTCTAGAATTAACTTAAATCAGAGGAGAAGAAGGTTTTGGATTTTTGAAAGCACTTGTCAACAGAGAAGGAACCATCATGTAGAATTCAAATGGATTTACCTTCTTTGTGATTGACAGTAAGAACTTTAGATTTAATTGAGATTTATTTCAATACTGTCAAAATGATTATGGATGAATGTGACCTTCAAATTTCCAGTCTTTATTGTTAGACCTTGAAAAATGGCAGTGGATAAGATCTGTTATGATAATCGCACAGATATTGATTTGTCTCACTATTGGGCATGGGTATTCCCCTCATCTGCTCTTGACCAGAGTTCCCTTTTTGGATCAGACACTGAGAGAACCCAGCCAGGCATAAATTTAATTGGTTCACTCCTAGTCCCTGTTTATAATAGAGCATCCTTTTATAGATGTTGAAGGAAGTTCTTGAGCAGTTCAGGAGTCTGGTACAAGCTCTGTGACATAACTCAGTCTACATCATAGGCTGAAATAGTGCCTAATGAATAGGATTTTGCTGTCTGTCGGACTTGAATATCTGTAGCATTTATCCGAGCTGAAATTGTGAGGGTCCAGCCTTCACAGCAGCTATTCCAGAAGTAGTTGAGCTGTGGAAGTCTCTTTACTTCCAGTTTATCAGAGCATCGCATCAGTTCCTCAGGTCTGTCTCTGCTTTGCCAAACTTAAAACTTAGAACTGAAAAAAACAGTACAGAAGTATATTTACATCTTTCTGCTGTTGCTTATACACAGCAGTAGCAACAATTTTCTAATAAAATCGGATACCTCCCCCTAAATTTGTCTTCCTGAAAGTCATTCACATGGCCAAAGTAGAGAGTAAGCACCCAGAGAATGAGTAAGTTGAAGTGTAGTGTGGTTTCCCAGATATGGATCATGCTTTTTAGGTTTGCCTGTGAGCATAGCTGAGAACTTAGGTTGCTTCATCTTTGATGTTAAATCAGTGAAGGGTGAAGGTAGAGATCAGCTGGTATTAGCCGTCAGCCTTTTTCCATACCACTCACGTTCTAGTTTCTTTTACTTTCTTAAAGTCTCCAAATCTATCAGGAGAGTGAGGTGTTTTCTATTACATAGTCTTTCTAAATTTCTGATGTCCAAGCTGTATTCTGTAATTTAGTTTGAAAGACTGTACAGTGAGATATGCAATTTTCTCGTTTCGTTTTTGAAATGTTCTGACTTTTCACCTGGTGATATCTTTCTTTCAGTTATGACGTGCACCGATTACATCCCTCGCTCATCCAATGACTATACCTCACAAATGTATTCTGCAAAGTAAGTTGAATAATTGTTTCGAAATCCATATGCTTTTTCTCTAGGTTCATTGCAAAATTTAACTTGATATTTAATTTATTAAGTTGACATTTAACTTATTTTCACCTCTCTTGTTCTGTCTGTCCCTACTCCAATTTTTTATTCCCTCCAAATATGGAGTCTGTAGGGTCCTTTTAAAAAGTAGATGGTTGCCCAGGATGGGTCACTGTCACCCAGAAACCTGTTCTGAGTGAGTAGGCATGTAGGCACTGAAAGTGAAATATACTGTTACTGATCAAAGCATATCACTGATTGACCTCTGACCATTTTCTCCTTCCTCTACCTTGATAGATCAATAAAACAGCTCAAGCCAACCTCATTCTAGGACTTCTTGGCCTAATCTCTGTTCAGTTTCTTGTTGAATGTCCTCAAAATAGAAGTGGACTTGAAGTTAGGTTTATTAGTGAGTTGAAGTCAGTAAGAGGCATTTTGAGCCTTTGAGGGGTTAAGACCAGTATTTAAGATTCACCAAGTTCATCATCTCCAGGATGAGTAGGTGCAGAATGGTGCATATGCCACGCTACCATTGATGACAGTGAGTCTACACATACTGTACATAAATACTGGGTTGGCCAAAACGTCCGTTACCTTTTTCCATACGTTGGCTCTAGTAGTGCTTAGTGGTCTTCATTCAAAGCAATTTTGTTAGATTGTATTGTGATACCTGTCATACCAGCATGCATTTACAAAAAACTTATCAAAATTGGTGAAGTTCTGTGCAGCCATTTTAATATTGAAGATGGAAGAAAATACGCAACATCTTCAGCATCTTGTGCTTTGTCATTTCAAGGAAGGTAAAAATGTAACTGAAATGCAAAAACAGATTTGTGAAGTGTATTTGAAGAAGGTGCTGTGACTGAACATATCAAAAGTGGTTTGTGAAGTTACTTGATACTATTGACATTTTGGCCAAATAATTCTTTGCTGTGGGGGTGTGTAACACATTGCAAGATGTTTAGCAGCACCCCTGGCCTCTGCCCACTAGAAGCCAATATTGGGACATAGCTGACATACTCAAAATATCCAAATCAATAAAGTTATTGGTGAAAATGAAAAATGTGTCCTTTATTTTACAGAAAACAAACACACAGACTTTTTGGCCAACCCAATACCTACAAGTCTGCATATTACACTAGGATACATTCTTATGTACCTTTATGATGCAGGACACATAGAAATTGGTAATAGAGATGAATGACGCCTGTTGTGTTGTTGTGAAAGAAAATTGGCATTTCCCCCCTTTTGTGCTCATTTGTACTTTGATTATGCATCAGTTAAAAAATACCCTTATCAAAAAGTTAACTCAATGAGTTTTCCAAAATCTAAATTGGCATTAACACTAATAGCATCCTTGGGCCAGTTGTTTTCATGTGATTTTCTGTGAAATGACTAAACCTGTTCTCTGAGATCATTATGAAGGCGATAATGGAGTACTTTGAGCTACAAAGACACTATATGATTAAGAATACGATCCTTGATATATCTGGAGATTAATCACTAAGATTTTAAGTAATTCCCCTTGCAGTTTGATTAACAACTACAACCAGAGCTATTGCCTGGTCTCAGATCTGGCTAAAAATAATAGGAGTTTTCAAATTCAGTCTCTCAGAATTCCTGAGATGGTAGTATGTTGCGTATTCCAAATTCATTTACTCATTCAGAAAAGATTTGCATATTAGCTGTGCCTTGTATCCTAATTCAGATCTCCTGTATATCTTTTGTAACTTGACATCTATTTCCAGTTTTTTCCCTCTTGTAATCCGTTTTACAAAGCATCCTCAAACTAATCTGTATTGAAGAGCAGCTCTGATCTTGTCGCTCTGCTCAGCTATTTCAATGACTCCTACTTGTTTCTGATTTGTCTGAACTCTTTTAGCCTAATATTCAAGGTCTTAACATTTTTCTCTCTCACTACTTCCCTTCCCTTTATGTACTTCCCTTAATATAATCTATAGTTCTTGCAGGCTGTAGCCCTTGCTTTCCTTCCGCTGTACCTTTTCCAGAGTTTTTCTGTTTTGCTAGAACACCCTTTCTCTCCTATTCCTGCACATCCTGTATGCTCACCTGACACATCACTTCTTCATTGCCCTCCTCCATTTTCCTCTCTCCCAAACCTGAAAAGAATCTTTTTGCTGTCTGAAACAACCTTTCCCTCCATTATTTTAATAATTATTACTTATATGGCACACACAACATTTTTTCTTGTATTACAAGTGCAGCATAATTCACCATATACTATAACCTGTATTTAAAAATTCAGTGCATAACATGAATGAAATGACCAGGTCATCTAGCCAGTCTAAATTCCCAGAAGTTTCACTGCTGAATTGAAATCCCTCGTTAAACCTGATGTGATTGGCAGCAACTCGGAAAATTATACTCTGGCTTAAATATCATGGGGGAATTCTGAGCCCTATCTGGGACTTCCCAGATTTTATTAGTTACCTGGCTCCTGTTTTATGGACTTGATCTGGCGATATTGGGGCCCACCCCTACTCCCTATTTTCTAATGTAGTTGCTTGCCTTTTCCCTACCAGCCTCACCCTCGTTCCCAAGCCCCACTTTTCCTCTTAGAACTTTAGTTTGGCCCAGAGGGCTGAGTGGAGAATGAGAGCCAGTTGTGAATCCTGTTCTGTCCAGTTTTCTATTATTTTAGGTTTTATTTTATATGTAGACATAAGGGCATAAACAAGTTTAATCCATCCTTGTATCTCACAAAGGACCATACACATAGCATACCACAAATGTTGATAGTATAGTAGTTGGACCTTGTGAGGAAATTTGAAAATATTAAATTTTTCATAGTTATAGTAGAACTTGGAAAGGAAATATTAGCTCTACTTTCTGACCACAGTAAGACACATTTTGTAGAAGGTTAGTTTCTTCGTTGCTGATTTTTTGCAGTTAGTGATATTAGTTATTTCTCCTATTTTTTGTACTGAAATAACTCATGCATGTTTTTGTTGTCTTGAACTCTCCTAGACCTTATGCACATATCCTCTCAGTTCCTGCTTCGGAAACTGCTTACCCTGGGCAGACTCAGTACCAGACACTACAGCAGTCTCAGCCGTATGCTGTCTACCCTCAGGCAACCCAAACGTATGGACTACCTCCTTTTGGTAAGGCATCCTGTTACAAGCAGTTTCTAAGTATGTTGACTTTTATCGTCCAGACACTTTGATCTTTCCCCCAAAACCAGGCTGATCAGGAAGCAGAAAGATGAGTTGTTCTTTGCAGAGCACCTACTCGGTTATGTGATAGAAGTTGTGCAGGCAACTTTCCAACAGTATATTTGATGCATGTAATATAAAATCATAATTTTTCAGTACTCATTTATCTACCAAAGTTAGCTACTAAAATTTCCAAGGTACTAAGTCTTGACTGTAAAGCTTGGACTCTTTTACGTAATTGTGTAAAAGCTTTGAGAAATTACTATTGATTTTACTTACTTTATACAAAACATGGTACCTTGGTTAGGTAAGCATAATAAATATATTTTGAGGTGACCAGTTTTTTGCTAAAGCCAGGTAATGTAAATGTCCACATAGAATATGCCTAATGGTGGAGGAAATCCCCAAGTTTGTACAAACTTATGTGCATAGAAAGTTTTGTTCTTTGGTTTTTAGGTATCTTGGACATGAACTATCAATTAGAATGATTTACTAAAAGACAGTTTGAGAGTCTTTGGACACTTATATATGCATTATTTTTCTTTGTGTGTGTAAATTGATAGATATATTTAATGTGCTTTATTACCTCTTCCTTGCTTTCCTAGAAGTAGTGTCAGAAAATTGCGAGAATACTGTATTATTTTAAAACACGAAACATATTAATAAAATCGTATCTCTCTAGCCTTTACTGAAACTATCTGGGAATTAGAAAAATTCCAAACAGATCACCGCGGATTGTGGATGTATTAGTGTTGACTGCTTTTGGTTTCCACATTGCTGCTTTTCCTGGCCCATGTCGCTAATCTTCTACGATAATGACACCTTTCTTACTTTGAGGCATTCCTTGGCCCCTGATAACCACTAGAAACAAAAATGGGGGGTTATGTTTCATGATAGTGGTTGTTGGTAACTTCCCGAGAGAAGAGAAACAGAAATGCTCATTTCCGCATTTGTACTCCATGCCTCCGTGCCTGTCAGTTTCAGCTGGATACTAAAGTGTTACATTTGTGATATATTATGTTTGTATTTATTTCTTTTTGTGTATATTAAAGCTGAATTTTCATTAGCTGGCTAACAATAGGCTAGCAAATATAAAGTATTTTCACATTGTTTTTAACTCTCTGTTTTGATTTAAATGTATTATTAGCAAGCCAAAGCCCTTCATGATATTGTTGATCATTCTTATTGCTCAGCGTTAAATAAAACTCTTGTTATATCTTTGAACTCAGATTATAGAATACCTAACAGCGCCATGTGGGTGTAGGTCCTAGATATTATGGTATCTTTTGTGACCGCTGTTTCCTTGTATTAAAGAAAAAAGGAAAATTCTGTAAAATAGATCAATCCTTGTTAAAAACTTGAAGGAAACTGTTTATATTGTGAAGAAATAGTGGTTGTAACAGACTCTTATTAATCTGTTTTTGTTTACTATTTGGGCACCAGGGAGACTTGTTTTATAAACTCATCTATGTATAATTCAGAGAGGTAATCATTAGTTTAATTTGACTTTAAATATGAGACTCACTGGAGGGAGATTTAGGTTGGGGTAATATAAATGATATACATAGCATGTTCTCATTATTTATAGAGGACATTATGCACAGATGTTTGGAATACTGTTTTTAAGACATTTTCTTTTGTGTTAACATGGCTTTTTTTTTAATGTGTTCACCCAAATATAAAACACTTCATTTCTTCTTGTGAAGATTTTGGAAATTTTGACATCTTAATGCTTCCTGTTAGCACTAAAACTAGATTAGCCAGTCTGTTATTTTATTTCAGATGTAAACAGGGCTTCAGAAAATCTCATTGTGATATTGTCTGATATATATTGAGTGCTTACTGTACTAAGCAGTATGCGAAGAATAAATACTTCACACTTCATTATTGTCTTATCTAATCCTCTCTAATCTAAGAAGTGAGTAGTAGTGTTATCCCTTTTTATAGATGAGGAAACAGGCTTAGAAGGATTAAGTGACTAGCCTGAGGTCATACAATTAGTAAAAATGCCTAGGATTAGAATTAAACCCAGGTCTGTTTAACTCCAGAAGTAATCATAGTTTAGGTCACTGATTTTCAACTGTTGTGCCACAAGAATTTTTAAAACATTCAGTACCTGACTATTTAGTCAAGGGCACCGATCTGTTTTCCCTTAGATTGTCAAGTAAATAAATAAGTAAGTAAATAAGTAAATAAAAACAGCCAACACAATAGCTGTCTGGTATGAATGCCCCATATTGAACCATAAATATGTAGGTCATATGATAAAGAGTTGCATCTTATTGGTCACGTTGCATAAGGTTGCATCTGATTGGTTAATTCCTGGTACCAGAATCCTTATATACAAGTATGGGCACCTGATTTTTTAAAAAGTCACTTTGGAACAAATATTAATTACGAGTATTATTTATTTTTTGTAACTCAATCAGAATTATACCTATCTTTTGTCAGATTTGCAAAAAATATAATACTTTTTTTGGTGTGCTACAGAATTTTAGTAATTAGTTTATGTGTGCCATGAGATGAAAAGGGTTGAGAATCACTGGTTTAAGTCTATATGAAAAAGGTAGTCTTAGAGTTGTTTGAAATTTAAAATCTTCCTTTTGAAGAAAGGAGAAAGACTAGAGGAGATCTAGGAAGTCTATGAGTAATCTTTAAAAGTAAAGAAATAGTGGTCCTATTATTTTTTCAGAGCTATATAGAAATGTGGGATGGTAGAAAGAGGATTAGTTATTTAACTTCCAATGAGACCTGAATGTGTGAGGAAAAGGGTAATTTATTTTATGGAGTTCATAAAAGATTGCCTTAGCTGCCACTGTTCTAACTTCTTTTAAAAGAACTTTATGTGAGATGGAGATTTGACTATATATTAAGAACCTTAAGGATGTTCATACCGTTTCCCTCAGTATTTCACTTCTAGGATTTATCCTATGGAACTAATTAGAGACATCCACAAAATTTTGCTTCCTATGATATTCATTGCATCATTATAATAGCAAAAGATTGGATGCAATGTACAAAGTCAGTGGAAAGGTACGTGCTCTATTGCAGTGAATCCATAGAATGGAAAACTGTAGCCATTATAAATCACATTCTTAAAGAATATTTAGCATCTTGAGAAAAGAGATTTTAATTGAAAACAGTATGTAAAACTTAAAATACAATATAATATTCCCAGTTTTTTATTTTAATTGTTGTTCAAGTACAGTTTTCTGCCTTTTTCCCAGTTATTTTTAAAATATATATATATATATATAAAGACTAATTTAGAAGAAAAAATGTGAAATTAATAATACAGGCATTATACAGTTTGATCTCAGAACCATGCAAAGCAAGAACTGCCTATATTTTTTTCTATGTGATGAGACTGAATTTTTTCCTTACACTTATATTTTCCATAATATACATCTACTTATTTTATAACTAGGATAAGTAATCAGAGTAAATTACTTAGTATTTATACTGGTTCATACCAGTGAGCTGTTAAACCAACAAACCAAGCTATTCTTCCATGTGTTTTTTTTTTTTCTAGCATTAACATGTATTTCAATTCCTAACCAAACTAATCTCTAAAGATCCACTACTCTGATATGTGTTACTATAAACTGAACTGCTCAGATTAGTTTGGTTATTGACTAACCCATAGTGAAACATATTTGTGCTCAGAGACGTGGGTAAAGTTTACAGTAAGACCCCAGTGTGGGGCAGCAGGAGAATAGCACTCAGAGACAGACTTCTTTACCCATTGTTAGACCAGCTGTTGCTCCATATAAGACTTTTTGTGCTTAAAATGACCTAAGAAGCTTTGTATTGTAGGCATAGAATAGTGGACCAGTAGTAGTCAGGAAAACAGGGTTTGGTTTCATCATTTGCTACAGGCAGTAAGTAATGCTCTGCAGAAAAATCATACTATGTATTACATGGGATTCTTGGAAGGGTAGTTTTAAAGGAGGTACTTATTAAAGAGCAGGGCTACAGTAACACTGGGGCAGTGTCCATATTATCTTTTATTTCTCTAGTCTTCATAAAGTAATTATATGTTAAATTTCTACTTCATGTCTCTGGCCAAAAACATTCAAAACTATCTATTCCCCTACTTGTCTTGGATGTTTTATCTTAATTTTTGACCTTATATAAAGGTCCAGTTTATAGACCCTTTACATTTTGAAACTTTAAAACAATACTAAATAATGAGACTAGCAAAACATTCTTAGTTAATACTATTTTTAATAGTAAGGTGGCATTTTAATACAGTGTAGTAATAAACTTGTTTACAAATCCAACACCTCTGGTTCAGAACCTATTTAGAAAAAAATCACATTGATTACAGTTAAATCTGAAAGTTTTTATGACATTGAAATAGAATTTGTTTACTAAAAGTTGTAATACCACCCAGAATCAAGGCACTAATATTCAAATTTCACATTGTAAATATTTAAAGAATAACATTCTCAAATATCTTTTTATTGCTGAAAATCAGATATAGTCAGAACTTTGGCTATGACTAACCTGGACGAGATTTTTTAAATGATCATGAACTGTGATTGTGTCTGGGGCCCGGGGTGGGGGTGCCAATCCTCCTTATTCATGCTAGAGATGTTGATGTTCCTCAGTCTCAAATAAGTCATTTCGTGTGTTTAATAGGTGAGAAAAGAATATGACTTTTTTCTTTTAATGCTTTGAGTTTGAGTCAAGGCAATTACCATGTCCCATTGTCAACCTTTTTAAAATTTTCACATCTCCCTTTACTATTCTTATATTTACTTTTTGACAAATTTTACAGGTCTGAGTTGTATTAAGATATCTCAGTGCCCTGGTGAAGCAGAGGTTCTTATTATTAAAGCATTATGTTTCTATAAATTCCTGATCAGATTGGAAGTAAATGAAATGATGTAATGTTGAATTTGAAGCTGCAGCTGATGTTGCTATTGACTTCTTACCTCGAATGTGTTTGATTGATGAACTTCCTGAAACATTATCAGCTTCAACTACACTGATCCAGCAACCGTAGCTATTCAGAACACAGTGAACAACCAGCTAGCAAAGTTTTGTGTTTTTTTTAAATAGACTTTCCATAGCCAAAATTATCACAAAAGCTATTCACTCATAAGGGCATCCTTAGGCTGTCATCTAGAAGCAAAGCTTTGTTTGTGGCTTCCTGGTTTACTACAAATGAGAAGGGAGATAGATGCAGCCAGAGATGGGAGATTATCAAGAGGTGACAGATCACAGAGAAAAGACAAAGTGGTACAAGAACCTAAAAATCACAGCACGTAATTGAGTTCTATTTAGTACTAAGCAAATGTCTTCACATATCACAGTAGCCTCTGTTTCTGTAATACATGTAGCACCACATACATAATACGATCTTCTAGCAAAAATTGTAAGAAAATCTAAAGGTATGCTCACTGTTTCCTCCCTGCTGAGAAGGCAGGAAAGGGTATAAGTATATTTTAGAAAGATTGTCACTCAGGAGCATGGTGATAAAAATAAAGTAAAAGTGAACAGCTATGATGTCTATCAATATGAAATAAATTTACATGTTCTGACATGGAAATATGTCTCTTAGAGGTATGTGGAAAAGCAAATTTTGAAGTGTGTATAATATATTTTTAATTTTTATTAAAAATAAGAAAAAAGATTAGTAAATCCATAGAAGAAACCTGAGTGATTCTTACAGAAACTTGATAGTGGTTAAGTCTGGATGATGGGGTTACATATGACTTTGTCTTTTCTAAGTTACATATTTCTGTAATGTTTTCAATTTATAAAAATAAGCAGGTGTCTTTCTTAATCAGAAGAAACAAAGGTAACAAAATAACCAGCTTAAGAAAGCAGAGAAGTATTTAATAGATTTTAGAGAAAGTTGGTGCTTATTGCACGGGTAAGTGAATTCTAAACTTACGTGGAATGTCTACCACTTTGACAGTGCAGATAAGTGATTTATTGCTGTACAGGAACATCAGGCACTCTTTACAACAAATACTCTGGTTGGGTCTCAGAAGCTCTTTTTTTGAACCCTGGTCAATTTCCCCCGACTACTGAAATGAGTATATATATCTCTTTCTCTCTCTCACTATTGGGGTTTTGACAACATTTTTGTTTCTATGGCCCCACTCCCCAGTTCTTTGAAATTGTATTTGCTTGTTGTACATAAGTGAGAGAATCAGTAATATTCTCTTACAAGCAAATTTACCTCTTTTAAGATTTAGATTTTAAACTACTGGCTGATATTTGAAAGCATAACCATGCTCCTCAGTCCCAGTGTATTGTTGTAATTGGTCCAATTTATCTGATTCAGGTGCATTGTGGCCAGGTATGAAACCTGAAAGTGGTTTAATTCAGACTCCATCTCCAAGTCAACACAGTGTTCTTACCTGCACTACAGGGTTAACCACAAGCCAGCCAAGCCCAGCACATTATTCTTACCCCATTCAAGGTAAATAGGCATGGATGTGTGTGTTTTTTTTATCGTTGTTGGTTTTTGTTTTTAATCTACCTGTATCTCCAGACAAACTGGGTAATAGGAGCTCTGTCTTCTAAAATAGAGCGGGGTGATATGTGCATTTGTGCATGCTTTTTGTGTTAGGCAAACCAGAACATGGGAGTGTGGTTTGTAAGTAGTTTAACATTTGAATGTGAACTGCTTGGTAGAATTGAAGCCTTTCCTTTTGCATGTTTGGTGTTCAGCAAACCTATCTGTTCTCAGTGGCGTTTTGTCCTATAAATGAGCAGAAGACCCCATGGGTTAGAACTTGACTGACTTCTTTTACACGAAGTCCAGTAGGGTAGGGTGTGAAGTGAGTGCTGCTTTAGAGGATGTGTGCTGCTTTTCTGCTGTGGCTTTGTCATACCTCTACCTCTGTGTACCACTTCCTGGGAGAGCATTTTTTTTGCTCGCAAAGTTGTCTTGTTTCTATTTCATGATGAAAAGCATAGCATTAAAGCTTGAACTCTAAACATCTCTGTCTTCCCAGTTCTTTCTCTAAAAGGTTAGAAGTATGATAGGACTATTGGGAATGAAGACCAAGAAACTCAGAAGGCACTATGGAATTAACACCCAACCTTTCCACATCCATTGCAGTTTATCATTGATCCAGATTGGGAATTAATGTCCATGTACCTGGCTTCTCATCTGCCTCCTTTCTCCTAATTTATCCCAGCTTTTAAATGTTATTACTTATAAAATAGTTGCCCAAGGGATGAGGGCGGGACAGCAAAACCTGGTCTGAGGTGCTCTTAAGATACAAACTTTGGTGATAAAAAGTGTTCGATGTAGATTATATTAAACAAAATATGTTGGTTTTCAGTTTTCAGTTAAATGATTGAGAATTACTTCTGCTTGGTCCATTGAGAACAGAACTGGTCTCTGCATTCTAAGACATTGCTCTGAACTACCTTTACTTTCTGTTGTTTACCAAGTCTCCTCTTATTTATTTTCCCTTCTTTCTATGTTTGTCCCCTCCCCCTTCCTTCTTTCTAAAATGAGAACAACCCAGGAGTGAAAAAACCTCAAAGAGCATGACCTTGTCTGCCTTGCCCTCTACCCCCTTTTGTTTTTATAAAGTATTTCTCTAGGTTGGTAGGCCTTTTGGGTCCAACTACAGGCAAATCTAGTTGTCAGGTCCCTCTAACAGATACATGGATATATTCCTGATGTCTACACCTAGGTTGGCTACATCTAGATCATGAAAGAAAAGCAGTGGGTTCTCTTTTTTTGTATTAATAACCCTTTTCCAAGGTGGAGAACCACCACTTTTCTGTCATTGTATCTTGAATTTGAAGAACTTAATTGCTATGCTTACTTCTCCCTCCTTGTAAAACGAGAGGAAACACCTTTTGAAGGTCTTTTAGAACTCACTGCTTTGAAAGGGTCATGAAAATATATTTTAAACACTGTTAACCACTATCCTAATTTAGCTGTTAATACATTTTTCCCCCTTTTGATAGATTAACCTGGTTTCCTCACCTTTTGCTAATAATGGTCATTGGTGGTATTTAAGTGCTTACTATGTTCTTAGCATTGTTGTAAGCAATACATAGGTGTTACTCATGTACTTCACAACACACCAAGAGGGAAATACTGTTATTTATTTCAGTTTAAAGAAGGGGAACATACCTGACTGGTGTAGCTCAGTGGATTGAACACGGGCCTGCGAACCAAAGGGTCGCGGTTTGATTCCCAGTCAGGGCATCTGCCTGGGTTCATGCCAGGTCCCCAGCAGGGGGCACATGAGAGGCAACCACACATTGATGTTTCTCTTCCTCTCTCTCCTTCCCTTCCTCTATCTAAAACTAAATAAATAAACTCTTTAAAAAAAAAAAAGAGAAGGGGAACATAAAGCACAGAAAAGCAAAGTGGTTTGTCTAAGGTCAGAAAATTAATAATTAAGTCAGGATGTTAGCCGGGCAATCTGACCCCAAAGTATGAGTGACTTATGATTGAAAATTTATGATTTTTAATATTAAACTCATGATATCAATATCAACCCTCCCATAATTAAGAACCTGTAGTGACAAGTATCTAAATTCATTTTCTTCCCTTTTTCTGGTTTACCTGTTGGTCCTATTGCTCATTAGAACATTGGCAGAGAGTTTAAGGCAAAAGTTCACCAAATTGAATGTCAACTATAATTGAAAATTTTTTTTAATAAAAAAGGAGTTTACCATTAGTTGCTCGGTTTTTGTTTTTGCCACTTAGTTTAAAGGAAAAAATGGGAGAAAACAAGTTGAAACAATTGGCTAAAATAAAATACGGGTATTAGTGGCACATTTAAATTACTCGGGTTCTCCACTCACTTTCCTCACCCCCACTTTTTATTTCTTTTAGTGTGGACAATTCATGTTAGCTGTCCAGGGCTTCTTCCTTCCCCGTGTGTGTAACTACCCAGTCATTCCACAGAATAAAAACGAGGAGCGTGTGTTGATTTTTTTTAAAGTGGTCAAAACAGCAACATTCCCTTACTCATCATATCAGTCTTTTCCTATGCTGTCTGTATGTGGCCCAGTCTCTGGTAATTTTCTTTAGTTGAGATGGTTTAAATGATTAATATTCAAATGGCAAAGTTAATTACAGGAATTTTAAAATTAATTTTAACTTAATCTTTACTTTTAATGAATGTCTTTGGGTTCTGATATTGGTAATATACAATAGTCTTTCAATGACCAGATTTTTTTTAATAGACTATTTTTTAGAACAGATTTAGATTTATTTAAAACATTGAGCATGTGATGTAGAGTTATATGTATCCCCTCATTTTATACACAGTTTCCCCTATTATTAACATCTTACATTAGAATGGAACATTTGTTATAATTAATGAACCAATATTGGTACATGATTATTAACTAAGTCCATAGTTTATTCAGATTTCCTTAGTATTTTACCTCATTTTTTTACCTTTTTCTTTCCAGAATCCTATCCATGATACCACATTTCATTTAATTGTCATGCCTCCTTATTTTCTTCTTGACTGTGCAGTTTTTCAGACTTTTTTGTTTTTGATGACCTTGACATGCCATATGTGAATTTTTCAAGTTATACGTGTATACAAGATCTAAATGAATCTCATAAGTATTTATTGAGCATCACCTCACCTATAGGCCAGGCGCTTTGCTAGATATTAGAGATAATGAGTAAGATATTAAGATCAAACCTTCATGGAGTTTACAGACTAGATATGATGGGGTAGAAAATAAATAAACAAGCAAGTAAATAAATAAACTTCTTGAAAATTGCCCTGAAAGGAATAAAGAATAGATTTCTATTATTGGGAAAACAGTAAATGATTTAGTTTTAAATAGAAGGGTCAGGGAGTCTCTGAGGAGGAGTCGTCATTGAGCAGGGAGGATGAGAGGGACCCGCCAGGGAGAGCGATCCAGGCAGAGGGGTGAGTAGAAACTAAATCTGGCAACAACTTTGATGCACCATTAAACCTCCAGCTTTGGAGCAGTGTCACTTAATTTGACTGTGCCTCTCACAGTTCTGTGACCATAGTCATTGATCCGAGCTCTCCGTGTATTGACTATGTTGGGTGGACCTCTGCTGGGGCACAGTTCTCAGATGAATTGTCTTTCTCTGATTTCACAGAGAAAGCTGTCTTTCTCTATTGTCAAAGCAGGAGTGGAGAGTTACCCAAAAACAGTTCCTATGCCATTGACATTCGGAGAGCTCATAGCCTTTAGGTATATATCAGTAGGAGTTATTAGCTCCATGACTGTGGACAGATTAACTCTTCTTAGTCCCAGGTTCTTCATCTGAAAGCTGGTGTTGCAGCTGTAAGTGTTCCTTATATCTAATTTACCTTAATCTCTTCTACACTTTCTTCTAAGCAGAGTTCCCTTGAAGGGGATACAAAATTTCCTCTGATTTTGACCAGTTCTCCCAAGTTTCTGCTGCATTGTTCATCAGCCGTATTCTGAGTTAAGGTTTCCTGTTAACTTCCCCTCTAGAGGACTTAGTTGCTAATGGGCTAGGTACTAACATAAGTCAGGTCTACCTGGTGCTGAACCCCTATGGTGTTTGTGGCTGCAGTGGGAACCATATCTAAATGTGCTTATAAGTAAGTGGGAGGCGTTTTTCCACCTGAAAAACGGTCTCTGTGGCAGGTACTTGTCACTTAGGATTTGAGTAAAACCGTAGTGGAATCTGTGATTCTTAGAAGGGTGTAAAAAACTTAACCCAAATTCCTTATCTCAAGATAGGCAGCCTGATTAACTTACAGGGTATATTTTTACTTGGCCAGAATAATATTTATTTCCTGAGTTTTTCCAGGCTCATTGGTAAAATCATTAAATGCCAGATCATGGTATTTGTTGATCCACATTAATAATTCATTCTAATGCATTATTTGAGTAGTGCCCAAGAAGCAACTCCAGGTACTTTAGAATTTGGAGGACTATCTCTCTTTCTCAAAGTAATTATGTCCCTTCAGGAAAGGCATAGTTTGGGGCAAGTGACAATAAATACCATATTGTAGCATTTACATGTGGATTTACCAGAGCTCTTGTATTTTCTGCCGATTGTCACTAGGCCACATTGCAGGTGAGTCATTTTTCAACTGCTGGGGAAGATGGACTGTGTTCTGATTTATTGGTAACATTAGTATGAACCAGTGCATGGTGTGGTATCCTTCTAGGACTTCAGTAGGAATAGTCAAAGACTCAAGTCGAAACAGAAACTAATGTTTGAGCAGTTATCTAATCAACTCTAAATTATAGTACAGCATGTTAAAGAGCTAAACCAGTATTTGTTTCCTTTGCTGATATTCTTTATATCCTCATAGATCTGTTTATTTAAGAAACAGTATATGTTTAATTTCTTCTGGCACTTTACATAATATCTCAATATTATGTAAAATAATATGTACAATATTATGTACAGTGATATTTTACTTTAATATTTCAACACTCTCAATCCTGTAGCTTCAAGCACAAATGCCAGCCTGATATCCACTTCATCCACAATTGCCAATATTCCAGCAGCAGCAGTTTCCAGCATTTCAAACCAGGTATGGTGCCTTTGTTCATCTACCAGGTCTTCCTCTCTTCTTTTCGTGGTCAGTTTGCTGATCTAAAAAACAGTCCGCGTGGGCTGGAGAGACCCTTCTCTGGATGCTGTGAGAACCAGCACCCTGGATGGTTTGTCAGGCTGCCTTCCAGTTTCTCTCCTGCTATCAGCGATACGGCTCTGTCTGCCCCCTTTATCTACTGTGTGTATCTCTACCTCCTGCCCCACCCCTTCCAGAATGTAGGCTCCATGAGGGTAGGGATTTTTTTTTCTATTTTGCTCACTTACGTATTCCCACAGTTCATAAAAATGACTGACACTCATTTTCAAGGCACATAATAAATATTTGTGGAATGAATTAATACTGCTTCTACTTTTTTATTTAGCCGCTCATTCCCGGTGAGGTTTTGCTCATTGTTATATTAACATTTTATGCTTAGCTCACTGGTAATGTTTTAGTGCTTTTTGTCATAATGTTTTTATTTGTTGTTTCTCTGCAGCAATTAATATTATCAACCACTGTAACCATGGATCTTTTTTTCTGGCTGCAGTTAACATACTACTATTCTGGTTCATTTTTTGTGTGTGTTTGTTCTTGCATTTGTGCATTCTTTTAGTGCATAAATATTTATTGAATTCCTACTGTGTACCTGGCAGTCTTCAGGACACATCTGTCTCTCTCCCTTTCTTAGCTTTTTTATGGTCTTGTCTTCTATTATTGACAGTTTCCATTTAGTTTTCCACATGCTTTTCCTCCTCAGTAATGTTTAACCACATTCACAATATCCATTTACTGCCTCTGAAATACAGTCTAGTTGTAACCTTGTGGTATCTAAGCCTTCCTGCTGATTGGTGGATGTATTTTCTGTAATGTCCTGTTATTTCTCTAAGTTCACCATATCTAAAACCAACCTTTCATTCTACCCTTTCTTCTGTTTCCTTGTTCTTCAACAGTAAAACCACTTTTCTCTGTCGTGTCTCAATTGTTATCAATGAGGCCATTTTTAAATAAACCTAGATAATTCATCTCATCTCCCATTTTTTTGCTGTGTCTGTTCATTTTCTAAAACATCTGATTAATTCCCTCTAAATGCCACTTTTTATCCTATACTCACCTGCTCATTATCCTTTTGTATTTTTATTTGTTGGTTTGAATTTGATAATCCCCATTTCTGGCCCCCACATAAGCTAACCCCCATTGCCTAAAGAATCCAAATTATATAGAGATCCTTTCAGCCAGACTGAACATCTCTGACCCCTTAATAAAAACCTTTTCAGAGCCTATTCTTGTATTTATCTCCTCTGCCTATTTATCTCAGAAAGCTCCCTGACTATCACAATCTTCAGTGATAGTTATCTTCCTCTATTTTACTCATTTGACATAAAATTTATTGCCAATTTGTTGGAAATGTCTTTGTCTTAGCTCCTGTTAAAATTGTAACTCCTTGAATACAGCTAGTATGGTTATTCTTTTCTTTAATACTCTCTCTTCCCACCCATGCACAGACACACACACTTATGGGAGATGCTTATGTACTCTTTATAAGTGGTCTTGATCAGTTAGCATCTTCGTACTTATCACCAAGATCAGTATCAATGGAATTTTTAAGGTGTGTTTTTGAGCTGTGCATTGCATTATACCCCTTTTTAAAACAGTTTTATTAAGGTATAATTGACATTCAGTAAACTTTACAGATTTAAATTGTACCCTTTGGTAAGTTTTGACCTATATGTGCTTGTGAAACCACCAAAAATCCTTCGTGAATATTTTTTCTGTTTTGTTTTGTTTAATCTTCACCCAAGAATATGTTTATTGATTTTCAGAGAGAGAGAGAAACATAGATATATGCCCCCACTGGGGATTGAACCTGCAACCTAGGTATGTGCCCTGATTGGGAATCAAACCTGCAACCTTTTAGTGTACAGGATGATGCTCCAACCAACTGAGCCACCTGGGCAGGGCGTCTTTGAATATTTGAAAGAAAACTCAATTATTTTAGAAAGAAAGATACTCAGTTTTTAAACTAGGAAACTTTAATATAGGATATGTGATTTTATTTTTTTTTGTTTAAGTCCTTCTATCCTTAGAGGCACAACCATCTAGTGCAGTGGTTTATAAACTTCTTAAAGAGATCCTCCTTCAAGAATTCCATGCAGATATTTATCTGAAAATTTAGTACATAAAAATAGAACGAAAGAAAAAAGAGTTATTGTAGTAGGAAAAGGGACATTATGTGTACAGTGCATGGGACCCTTCCCTCTCAGCCTCCCCTCATCCCAGACAGCCCTGAGGCATCTCCTCTTGACTCTTAGGTTTCCGTCAGACCACATTTTGAAAATCATTGGTTTAGGTGGAAGGTATGGATAGGTAAATGAGAAATCAAATTAATGTTTTAGGAAAATAATCATGAATAAGAGGGACATGAAAGTCTCTTGTGTTGAAATTAACATTTTGCTTTTTCTAAAAGACTTGTTTTTTTCCCTTAATCTCTTTGGTCTGTAGGACTATCCCACCTATACTATCCTTGGTCAGAGTCAGTACCAGGCTTGCTACCCCAGCTCCAGCTTTGGAGTCACAGGCCAGACTAACAGTGATGCTGAGAGTACCACGTTAGCAGCAACCACGTACCAGACAGAGAAGCCTGGTGTCATGGTGCCTGCGCCTGCAGCACAGAGACTGTCCTCTGGTAAGCACCACAGCTCTAAAAACTTCGGCGTAAGTGCACTTCATCCAACAGGGGATGGTGACGGTTATTTTGTTCTGGTCTAAGTTACAGTTCCCGTGCTACTGGCTTTCCCCCTCAGGAGTATTCAAACGTTGGAACCAGGCCGTGCTGAGTCATTGGCAGGTTGAGTGTAATACCTCAGAAAACAGAAAAAGTACCAAGAATGAAAAGACCGTTTTTATGACTCCTACTCTGCCCTCCCTGTATCTTTAACATGATTGTCCCCGGGAACTTCTGATTCATGGCACATTTTATAAAAATTGGAGGACTCCAGTTTTAGTCTCAATATTTTGGACTTCTGCCCAGCCTCAGAATAGTAGTTCTTAACTTTTTCTGTGTCATGGATCCCTTTAAGGATTCTAAGGAAAGCTAAAGAAATACATGAAATTGAACCTACAAATTCAGATCTGTACATTTAGCTTTGAAATGTATCGATGAATTATGATGCCCAGGTTAAAAAAAAAAAAACAAAAACCTGACCTAAAGGTTTTATGCACACATTCAATAAACACATGCACATACTTTTTATTTATCTCTATTTTTCATGAAAATTCGATGGTTTGTTATCGTATCATATGACTGGAGGAATATTGTTATTACCACTGATGCATTTTCCAGAACAGTGCTCTGCATCCGCTGAGGCAGTTTTCAGTGCATCTTGCTTTTTACCACTCTTCTAGGCAGTGGACATTGCAGATGGTCACTTCCAACTTAAATTACTTTGAAATAATTATATATACTCATGCTTTAGTTTTGAATTCATATCTCTGAATATCTTTGTTCTTCATAATAATTTTAACTTTTTAATAATGGAGAATTTCAAGCATAGAAGTTGTCAGAGTAGTATAATGAACCCTTATGTATCCATCATCCATCATCAATAATTAACAACTCATAGGCAGTCTTGTTTCAACTGTACTTCATCCAATTCCTTCCCCAAATTCTAAGCATCATATTTCTAAAAGATAAGTACTCAACATGATCACAATTCCATTATCCCACCTAAAATAATTCAACAATAATTCCTCACTATCATAAAGTACCAGAAGTTATTCATATTTCCAGTTTTCTCTTAAATATTAGGAGTTTTGTTTTTCTTTTTACAGTTTGTTTAAATTAGGAACCAAGTCAGGTCCATACACTGTGATTGGTAGATACACATTTTGTCTCTTTTAACCTGTAAATTCCTCTAATCTCTGTTTTATTCACCTATGTACTTTATTTGTTGAAGGAACTATTGTTTAATCCCATACCATTTCCCTGAATTTTGTTCATTATATTTTTAAGTATATTTTATTGATTATGTTATTATAGTTATCGCAGTTTTTTCCTCTTTGCCCCCTTCTGCCCAGTACCCCTCCTTCCCTCCAGCAATGCCCGCCCTGCCCCCCGCCCGCCTTAGTTCATGTCCCTAGGCCTTGCATATGTTTTTTGGCTTTTCCATTTCCTATTCTATTCTGAACATCCCCTTGTCTATTTTGTACCTACCAATTATGCTTTTTGATCCCTGCACCTTTTCTCCTATCCTCCCTTTCCCCTTCCCAGCTGATAACCCTCCATAGGATCTCCATACCTCTGATTTTGCTCCTGTTCTGGTTGTTTCCTTTGTTTTGTTTTGTTTTTAAATTCAGTTGTTGATAGTTGTGAACTTACTGCCTTTTTAACGTTCATAGTTTTGATCTTCTTTTTCTTAAATAAGTCCCTTTAACTTTTCATGTAATAATGGCTTGATGATGATGAACTTTAGCTTTACCTTGTCTGGGAAACACTTTATCTGCCCTTCCATTCTAAATGAAAGCTTTGCTGAATAGAGTAATCTAGGTCATATGTCCTTGCTTTTCATCACTTTGAATACTTCTTGCTAGTCCCTTCTTGTCTGCAAAGTTTCTTTTGAGAAATCTGGTGATAGTCTTATGGGAACTCCTTTGTAGGCAACTCTCTGATTTTCTCTTGCTGCTTTTAAGATTCTCTATTTTTAACCTTTGGCATTTTAATTATGATGTGTTTTGGTATGGTTTTCTTTGGGTCCAACTTGTTTGGGACTTTCTGTGCTTCCTGGACTTGTATGTCTATTTCCTTTGCCAAATTAGGGAAATTTTCTTTCATTATTTTTTCAAGTAAGTTTTCAGTCTCTTGCTCTTCCTCATCTCTTTCTGGCACCCCTATGATTAGGATGTTGGCACATCTGGAGATGTCCCAGAGTCTTCTTATACTACCCTCATTTTTTTGAATTCTTGTTTCCTCTTACTGTTCTGGTTGAATGTTTATTTCTTCCTTATGTTTCAAACCATTAATTTGAATCCTGGCTTCTTTCCCTTCACTGTTAGTTCCCTGTAGATTTTCCTTTATTTCAACTTAGTGTAATCTTCGTTTCTTCCTTTATGTTGTTGCTGTACTCAATGAGTTCTTTGAGCATCTTGATTACCGGTTTTGTGAACTCTGCATCTGATATGTTGGCTATCTCCATTTTGTTTATTAGTTCTTTTTCTGGGGTTTTGTTCTGTTCTTTCACTTGGGCTATATTTCTTTGTGTCCTCAATTTGGCAGCCTCCCTGTGTTTGTTTCTGTGTATTAGGTAGAGCGGCTTTGACTCCCTATAAAAGGTACCTGTAATTGTGTGGAGTGGAGCCTTAGGTAATCTTCAGGGTCAGCCACCCGCTTCACCACTTTGTGGCTGTGTGTGAGGGGAGGACTCAGAGAGGGGACAGTGCTGCTGCCTGGCTTCTGGGGGTCTGCCCAGCACTCACCCCATTTCTAGTCACTTCACCCACTTCCTGTAGGTAGCTGGCACCCTTCCAGCTGTTGCCCTGGTGTTGAATCCCAGAGTGGGTGGGTTTGCGTGCATTTTAAGACTGCAGGCCCTTTAAGTGAAGTTTCCTGAAGATCCAGCAGTTTCCTCCGCTGCCCCAACCCCCACTGGTTTTTATAGCCAGAAGTTATGGGGATTTATCTTCCCAGCACTGGAACCCTGGGCTGTGTGGTCTGTCCTGGGGCTGGGATCACTTGCTCCTAAGGTATCCCTCCCAGTTTTTATCCACCACACGTGAATGTGGGACCGCCTGTGCCTGTGCTGTGCCACCGCCTCTCCACGCCACACCATGTCTCCTTGCCTCTCTGCTCCATCTCCGTGTCTCTGCCCCTCCTACTTGTCTGATGAATGTGGTTTCTTTAAATCCTGGTTGTCAAACTTCCATTTTCAGTTCAATTTTCTGACAGTTCTGGGTGTTTCTTTCGTTGAGATTTAGTTGTACTTCTTTTGGAAGTTGTGCAAGGAGATGAAACGTGTCTACCTGTGCCTCAATCTTGTCAGGAACTCTTGTTTATTATATTCTTGTAGAGTAGTTTAACATGTCTTGCTATCCTTTGTATGTTACTGTAAGTTAGTAAATGGATCTAGAGCAGTCTGTTTCAATTAGACACAGTATTGTGCTGTGCACCCCTCCTTTGACGTTTGACAATGTAAGAAACATTTTTGGCTGTCGTACTGGGAGTGCTGCTGGCATGGAGAATGTAGGGGCCAAGGATGCTCCCTAACCAGACATCCTACAATGACAGGACAGCACACTCCCAGCAAAAATTATTGGGCTGAAAATGTTAATTGTGCCAAGTTGAGAAACTCTGATCTAGAAGCTTGATCAGGGTCAGTTTTTTGTTTGTTTGTTGTTGTTTCATTTTGTTTTTTGAAAATAATTTCATAGATGAGTTCTTTCATTGGGAGGCAGGCATATAAATTCTAGTTATAACTATTAGCAATGTTAGAAGCTTTTGATGCTCAGTACCCACTTCTGCACTCCCAAATTACATAGATTGCTTTGGTTTTTTCATTTTTTGTCCCTGCAGTATGATTCTGAAGGGCAGAAAACCTGCTGACCCTCTTCATGCTTTGGTTCTTACAACCTTTGACTGGCAATGAACGTCTTGCTTTTCCTTTCCAGGAGACCCTTCTACAAGCCCGTCTTTGTCCCAGACTACACCAAGTAAAGATGCTGATGACCAGTCCAGGAAGAACATGACTGGAAAGAACCGGGGCAAGAGGAAAGCTGATGCCAGCTCTTCCCAGGACAGTGAATTGGAAGTATGGGAAGAACCTCATTTAAGTTGTCAACTTTGTTTTTTTCCTCATTTCTTAAGTTTACCAAACGTATATCTGAAAGTCACAGGATAATATGGTTCTGTGTTGTGTACCCTTTCATTCCTGGGCGAGAGAAACTGAGTTGGCCAAGTGAAAAGAGAAGTATAAAAACACATTTCTCCATGCCCATAACTTTCTATCTCACTTCACATACTTTCACCAAAAGCATCAAAAAAGCTTTTCTGAATTTAAGAAACCAGTAACTCTTTAAAGGAAAGAATAAACTGTTCTCTATATTCAGAGGAGAACAGAAAGAACAGTGTATCATATTCAGAAAGCAGAGGGTGTCGTAAGTAATGTCATACAAAAATCGCCATTCAAAAATCTCAGAGTAAAATGAGAGTCTAAGAGTGCTTTAGGCCAAATTTCAGTGAACGTGCAGCCAGATCTGGTAACTTGTTAATGAGATTTACGTGTATTTATTCTGTGGTTAAGCACTGTAAGAATTTACTATGGGCATATATTTGGCTTCGTTATTAAAAAGACTAGAAACTCATGTAAATTACTGATAGTAGTAAGTTTTGATATAAATCATTTTGCTTTTTTTCAATTTAATATAATCATTTAATAAGGGGGAAAGCTGTTTTTAGAAACAGGTACATTGATAGGTATTCTGAAGGCGCAGGTAAATTCAAGCTGTATTTGGAGCCTCTCTTTCCTAGTGTTCTTCAGCGGGGGAAAGGGGAAGAAAGAAAGAAAATCTAATACATCTGTTTGGAAAAACTGAGAGAGAATTCACTCTTAGTTTCAATCTTGAAAATTGTGGTAAAATATGTGTAACAGTATTTACTATTTTTTAAGTGTGATTTAGTGGCATTAAATATTTTCACAATGTTTTTTCATTGTTACCACTATCTATTTCCATGATCCTAAAAACTTTGTACCTGTTAAACAATAAACTCCCTATTCTTTCCCCCACTGACCCCTATAAACTCTGTTCTACTTTCTTTCTCTTTGAATTTGCCTGTTTTAGATGTCCCATAAAAGTGGTGTCATGCAATTCTATTCTTTTGTGCCAGGCCTATTTCACTTAACATGTTTTTAAGGTCCATCCATGTTGTAGCAAGCGTAAGAACTTTGTTCCTTGTTATGGGTGAATAATATTTCATTGTAGTATTATGTATATACCACATTTTGTTTATCCATGCATCTGTTGATGGACTCTTTGGGGTTTTTTTCACCATTGAGCTATACAGTTATCTCTTTGAATCCCTCTTTTCAATTATTTTGGGTAGACCTAGGAGTAGAATTGCTGGATCATATGGTAATTCTGTGGTCAACTTTTTGAGGAACCGCCAAAATATTTTCTATAGTGGCTACATTGTTTTACATTCCCATCAGCCATATATGAGGGTTTCCATTTCTCCACATCCTTTTCAACACTTAGTTCCCATATTTTTTGATAATAGGCATCCTAACAGATGTGAAATGGTAGTTTTGATTCACATTTCCTTAATGACTAAAATAACATTAACTATCTTTTCATGTATTCATCAGCCATTTGTTTATTTTCTTTGGAAAAATGTCTATTCAAATCCCTTGCCCATTTTTTATTTGGGGTGTTTTTTATTGAGTTTTAGGAATTCCTTACATATTCTGGGTATTAATCCCTTATCAGATATATGATACACAAAAGTTTAACATTTTGATGAAGTTGTTTTTTTTATTTCATTGCTTGTGCTTTTGGTATTACACCTAAGAATACAAGATTATGAACATACCTATGTTTTCTCCTAACAGTTTTATTATTTCAGCTCTTAAATTTAGGTTATTGATCCATATTGAGTTAATTTTTGTATGTACTTTAAGGCTCTAATTTTATTTTTTTGCACACGGATGTCTAATGTTTCCCAGCACCTGTTGGAAATAATTTTTTTCCCCATTGAATGATCTTCATTTCCTTGTCAAAAAGAAATCAATTGACAGTATATGTCAGGATTTATTTCTGGGCTCTCTCTTCTATTTCATTGCTCTATTCTTATGCTAGTACCACATTGTTTTGGTTACTGTAGCTTTGAAATCAGGAAGTGTGAAACTTCCAACTTGGTTTGTTTTCAAGGTTATTTTGGCTATTTTGGAACCCTTGAGAGTCCATGTGAATTTTAGAATGAGGTTTTCTATTTCTTTAAAAAACACTGTTGGAATTTTGATGGAAGTTGCATTGATTTTGTAGATTGCTTTGGGTAGTATTGTCATCCTAACAATGTTAAGTCTTCCATTCATGAACATGGGATGTCTTGTCATTTATTTAGGTCTGTCTTTCATTTCCTTCAGCAGTGTTTTATAGTTTTCAGTGTACAAGTCTTTCATCTCCTCAGATTTATTACTAAGATTTTATTTTTGATGCTATTATACATGGAATTTTTTTAAATTTCTGTTTGGATTATTCATTGCAAGTGTATCAAAACATAACTTATTTCTGAATTGATTAGCTCTAACAAATTTTTTGTGTATTACTTAGTAGTTTCTACACAGAAGATCATGTCATCTGCAGAGATAATTTTACTTCTTCCTTTCCCATTGGGGTACCTTTTTCCTTTTCTTGCCTAGTTATTCTGACTAGACATGTCCGTACTATGTCGAGTAGAAGTGGTGTAAACAGACATGCTTTTCTTATTCCTAATCTCAGAGGTAAAGCTTTTAGTCTTTGACCACTGAGTATGATACTAGCTGTGAGTTTTTCATGTATGGCTTTTATTATGTTGAAGAAGTTCTCTTATAGTTTTAGTTTATTGGTTTTTTATCATAAAAGTATGTTGAAGTTTGTCAGATGCTTTTTCTGCATGAGGGACCATGTGGATTTTCCCCCTCTGTTTTATTACTGTGCTGTTTTATTACATTAATTCATTTTTGTATGTTGATCCTTCCTTACAACCTGGAAACAAATCCCACTTGGTCATGCTGTATACTTGTAAATGCTGCTAAATTTTGTTTGCTATATTTTGTTGAGGATGTTTACATTGATATTCATAAGTATGTTGGTTTACAGGTTCCTTTTTTTTTCTTTGTAGTGTCTTTATCTGACTTTGGTATCAAGGTAATGCTGGTTTCATAGAGTGGGTTAAGAAGTGTTCCCTCCTTCAGCTTTTTGGTAGTTTAAGAAGGATTGCTGTTAATTCCTCTTTAAATATTTGGTATAGTTTAGTACTGAAGCCATCTGGTCCTGGGCTTTTCTTTCTTGGGATATTTTCTTTTCTTTTTTCTTTTTTTATTTTATTTTTTTAAATATTTTATTGCTTATGCTATTACAGTTGTCTCATTGCCCCGCTCCCACCCTCTCCACCCTCCACATTCTCCCCCACCCACATCCCCCATTCTAGTTCATGCCCATGTGTCATAAGTTCTTTAGCTTCTACATTTCCCATACTATTCTTGCCCTCCCCCTGTCTATTTTCTACCTACCATCTATGCTACTTTTTCTCTGTACCTTTCCCCCCTCTCTCCTCCTCCCACTCCCCTGTTGCT
>CM052542.1:15739712-15771920 GCA_028533065.1 Trachops cirrhosus | reverse complement strand
ACTCCATTGATTTGAGACCCAGCTTTCTTTCCATCACTATTGGTTCCCTGTGCGTTTTCCTTCATTTCACTTAGTGTAGCCTTCATTTTTTCATCTAATTTACGACTAAAATCAACCAAATCTGTGAACATCCTGATCACCAGTGCTTTGAACTGTGCATCTGATAGGTTGGCTATCTCTTGGTTGCTTAAAAGGATGAGTCTGGGGCTTTCAATTGTTCTTCTGTTTGAGCCATCTCTCTTTTTTTTTCTTTTTTGGTCTGTTGTGCCTGTTAGGGATGAGGGGCGGAGCCTTAGGTGTTCACCAGGGCGGGGCAACCCAGTCTCTGGGTTGTGACACTGTATATGGGGCAGGGGTCTGAGAGTGAACAATGGCGCTTGCTCCACTCTCTGCTGATTTCAGTCCCTTCCACTGCTTTCCCCAAGCAAACTGGGCCTTTCTGGTGCTGATTCCCATGTGGGTGGGCTTGTGCACCCCGTGGGTCTTTCCAGCAACCTCTCTTGTGAGGCTGGGCGTCTCTCCTTGCACCTCAACCCCCACAGGTGTTTTCAATCAGTGCCCCAAGGCTCTATTTCCCAGCTCTGGGATCCTGGGTTGCGAGGAGTGCCTTGCTTCACAATCGCCACCTTGCTGGGTCTGCTGGTTGCCACCTCTCGGCCAGGGTTTGCCAGATGCTGCTTTGCTCACCCATGGTCCACCCACTGCAGTCTTACATGCCTGGTCCCAACGCTCTTTGTGCCGCACAACCCCTTTCCGCCCAGCTGCCCAACTCTACCCTTCCTACCAGTCTGGATGAATGTGTCTATTTTAACTCCTTGGGTGTCTGACTTCCATACAGTTCAATTTTCTGTCAGTTCTGGTTGTTAATCTGTTTCTAAATTGTTGTTGTCCCTATCTTGGTTGTGCAAGGAGGCACAGCGTGTCTACCTATGCCTCCATCTTGGCCAGAAGTCTAAAAGTCCTTTGGGATATTTTTGATTACTGATCCAATCATCTTTTTTTTTTTTTTAATTTTTTTAACTTTATTTTTTTTAAGATTTTTTTGTATTTATATTTAGAGAGAGAGGAAGGGAAGGAGAGAAGCATCAATGTGTGGTTTCCCCTTGTGTCCCCAAGTGGGGACTTGGCCTGCAACCTAGGCATGTGCCCTGACTGGGAATCGAACCGGCAGCACTTTGGTTCGCAGCCCACACTCAATCCACTGAGCTATACCAGTGAGGCCTGATCCAATCATCTTATCAGTTAAGAGTCTATTCAGAATTTTTATTTCTTCTTCAGTCATTTTTTCACTTTGTGTATTTCTAGAAATTTGTCTATTTCATCCAGGTTATTCATTGGTGTACAGTTGTTCATAATAATCTCTTACAATCCTTTTTATTTCTGTAAAATTAGTCATAATGTTCATTTCTGATTTTAGTGATGTGAGTCTTCTTTCCTTAGTCAATCTAGCTACAACTTGTCAGTTTTACAGATCTTTTCAAAAAACCAACTTTCAGTTTATTGATTTTCTCTATTATTTTTCTAGTCTGTGCTTAATTTATTGCTATTCTAACTTTTATTATTTCCTTTCTTCTTCTGGCTTTTTCTAGTTCCTTCAGTTATACAGTTAGGGTATTGATTCAGATCTTACTTTTTTGTTAAGGTGTGTGCTCACGGCTGTGAATTTCCCTCTTTGCGCTGCTTTTGCTGCATTCCATCGGTTTTGTTGTGTTTTTATTTTCATTCATCTCAGCGTATTTTCTAATTTCACTTGTGGTTTCCTTTTTGATCCTTGGTTATTTAAGATTGTGTTATTTAATTTTTACGTATTCGTGAATTTTTCAGTTTTCCGTTACTGATTTCTTGTTCTATTCCATTGTGATTAGAAAAGATGTTCACTGACTATTTTTTATATTTTCCTCCCTCAGCGGGTATTTCTGTGGGACTTGGATGAAACCATCATCATCTTCCACTCCCTTCTTACTGGATCCTATGCCCAGAAGTATGGAAAGGTAACTTGAATCTTTCTTCCTTTGTTGTAACTCTCCCTTTCCGGCTATATGGGCAGGTAACCAGAATTACTTTCTCTGCTGCCTCCATTGTACCTTGTTGGCCTTTTATACTTTCCTTTTTAAATTTCATCTCATGGCTTGTACCAGGCAGGCTGCATGATCAGGCAGAGTTGATGATGAAGCTGGAGAGACTAGACCTGGGCCAAGTGCTGAAAGCTGAAGTTATTTGAGAGTGGTATTTTATATAAATGAAGTACGGAAATGATTCTCAAAACAGAGTGGAGTCTCAGGATTATGTATTCCAAGGACCAAACTGTTATCCCTTAAATCACTTTTAACAGCCCCAACTGAGCATTTCATTTAGCTGAGTATATGCCAGATAATGTAAATTCAAAATACAGGTAACATATAAACTATCTCTGTAAAATAGATTACATCCCTTCTTAAATATATCAAGCAGAATTTAACTTGTCTAGTCACCAACGTAAACATCAGTTTTAATAGAGGGATGAGCCATTTTTGAGCTATTGCCTGTATAATTCTACACTAAATTACCTTTGGGCTTTTATTTTTCTGTTTCTGTGAATACATTTTATAAAAAAATATCTGCCTCCTTTGCTCTCTTACTATTCCCAGTTATTACTGTCACTGATATTTCTGTCAGAAGTAATTTCCACAGGCTTTTAGCATATAGACTGGTGAGCTCATACGCTACACAGCTAGGCTGTTTATAAGGCGTATAAAAGAAGAGCACACGGTCCTGACCGTGTGGCTCAGTTGGTTGGCGTCATCTAGCAAAGCCTTACCAGGGTTGCTGTTGGACTCCCAGTCAGGCACATGCCTAGGCTGCAGGTTTGGTCCCCAGTTGGGGCACGTGTGGGAGGCAAGCGATTGATTCTTCCCTCTGACATCATCGTTTCTCTCCCTCTCTTTCTCCCTCCCGTCCCCTCTCTCTAATCTAAATAAAGAAATAAGTAACATACAGCCTCTCTTGTTCATTTTAAAGCTAAGTGCATTGCTTTTCCTGCAAATATTTTGACTCTTCAGCCTTTGTTTACTTATTTCCTGGTTGTTGAGATTTTCGGATAACTGACTTATGGTGTCACACTCTGTGTGTGTGTGTGTGTGTGTGTGTGTGTGTGTGTGTGTGTGTAGGGAAGATAATAGGTGTTACAATATCAATATTTTAGCTATAGTTAGAATTTCTCCTCCCCCAAAAAAATAATGTTTTTTTTTTTAAAGTGGGTTTAGTTTTCTAGAAACTAAAGTCCTGAGATTTTTAACTTTTTGCAATTCCAGATTCTTGTAACTGTGAATGAAATTGCATCAGTAATAATTGTGCATCAGAGGCACAATTGTGGGTCTGTGTTGTTTGGCCTTGACCCAGAATAATTTTGAAATCATTTAAGAATCAGAAGCAGTGCTGTGAGTACCAAGTTAGGCAAATTTTTCTCTTATTGTCTTCCAGGATCCAACAGTAGTGATTGGCTCAGGTTTAACTATGGAAGAAATGATTTTTGAAGTGGCTGATACACACCTATTTTTCAATGACTTAGAGGTAAGCATTTAAAATTGTTTCTGTACTTGGGTGAAACATTTGTTCAGTAACTGTTGAACCTGTGCTTATTGTCCTTAGAGAAAACGTGGTTGGGGGGTATGGAGAGGCCGCGTGGATCTACACAGTCTTGCAGGAATGATGCGTGCTTAGGCCACCACAGTTTTGATTCTGGCCATCAGTTTTATTGGCCCCAAATTTGATTTTTGTTCTGGAAGTGATCTTGTTCTAGAGGAAATCCCAACCCGTTAGGCAAAACACTTGATACATAAACCAACATTCCAGTTTAATCATGTATATTAAATAATATATAAGGTGGGTTTGATTATTTGTGCTTTGCTGTTCTTCAGTTTTACCTCCTTAAAAGAGTCTCCAGATTTGTCAGATCTGTAAATGGCTGCTGTGACTCATTATATTTTACACATGCTGATTTGCCTGCACATGCTAATGTGTAGGTTACCTTGATATCCAGAATCATGTCATAGGTAGGTACAGGGAAACCAGGAAACACTGAGCTTCTTGGGGAGTTTTTTGGCTTTGATATTTGAGTTTACCTTTGAGGTAAACACGGTGTGGCGGAACGAGCACAGAACTGGGATCAGAGGAGCAGCGTGCGAGTCCCAAGTTAGGAAAGGTACCGTCCCGTTTAGGGCCTCAGTTAAGCAGTTACTCTACACAAGGAACTAGGGCCAGTTGCTCTGTCTTGGGGGCGAGTGCGTCGCAGGGACACAGACGTAGGGAGGAGCAGACGTGTCACTTCATGTCCTGTTGAATTTCAAACCGTGTACCACGTGTATCACCTGGTTTTAAAAGTAGTGGAAATTTTGAAGTAAAATAAGGTAGCTTTTTATAAATACGAAGTAATTCTGTTCCTTTTAAAATACAACCTAGTTCTACCAAACAGACAGTTCCCCAACAAATTAAATTAATAGAGCTCTAAACGCCAGTGCTCTTGTCTAAGTTCTACGGCGCTTTAATCTCTTTCCTCAACTTCACATGTTGATAAGTTAGGACATCAGAGTTTTTATTCAGCAAACATTTATTGAAAACCTACTATGTGCCAATAATTATTGCCAAATTGTATTTGTAATGATTTTCTAGACATAGTCCTCACTCAGGACTGAAAGTTCTGTGAAGAATTTGACCTGAATGTGTTCCTGCCCCCCAGGTCAGTGGTTCTCAACTTTAGGGGGCATAAGAATCTCCTGGGGACCTTGTTAAATAAAAGGAAGATTCTAGGACTTCACTCCCAGAAATTCTAATTCAAGTAGGTCTGGGGTGAACCCAAGAATATGCACTTTTTAAAAATTTCCCCAGAGGATTCTGATGCATGTGGACATGACAGCACTGCCTTCGGTGGTGTTAGAGGAGTGCATCTGTTAGAGTTAGGCAGTGGGTGGCATTTTATGTCAGGACTGGTGTGGCCTTCGTGGAAGGAACCTTGGATTTGAATAGGAAGACCCAGGCTCTACCCCTCAGGTAAATCATTTCACCTCACTTTTATAACATCAGGAGATTGGCTTAGACGACCTCTTCTGAGTACCAAGCTTGAATTTATAAATTTCTGTTTTCAGTCACTCTTAGTTTTCATATCACATTCTACCAACATCTGTTCTGTCTGCAAGAATTTATTGGGTACATGCTACGTATGAACTAGACCAGAGGGGTACAAAGGAGAAGTAAGATAGGGGTCGTGCCATAGGGGCCTAAAGTGTAATTGAACTTTCAGTCTACTGTAGAACATAGACACACACCTGACCGTGTCAGGGAGCTTGCACTCATACCCATGAGCTGTTGGAAAAATGAACTGTTGAGATAAAAGCATGAATGAGGGTGGGGATGGTCAAGGAAGATTTCGTGAAGACTGTGTAATATGAATTAGGTCTTAAAAGAAGTTGGGCAGCAAGGGGAATAAGAGTGATCCTCCACCCATAAGAGAGGCCGTAAGGTATTTCATCACCCCACCAGTGTTTACAATACGTCACGGTGGCAGCAGCACTTCTGCTCACTGGACTGAAGTAGTATATGGTTTTGTCTTTTAACAGGAGTGTGACCAGGTGCATGTGGAAGATGTGGCTTCTGATGACAATGGCCAAGACTTAAGGTGATAAAAACAATGATGCTGTAAACATCAGTGCACCTGTTTTGAACAAAACACTGCCTACCTTTAGAGTAAAACAAAGATGAATAAGACACAGCCTTGAAAGAGCTCACAGTCTGTTAGAGGAGACAAACATAGTTAACAGTGCCACACAGTATGAGGTGACAATAGAAAATGTGATGGAGCACAGAAAAGAAAGCATTTCTGATGGGTGTGGGGGCGTAGATGGTTGCCAACATTAGAGTGGCCTTTTCTGTGCGATAGAATTTGAGCGTGACCTTGAAGAATGGGTAGCAGTGATGGGACAAGGAAAAAGCATTCCAAAGTAAAGGATATACTGGTTTCCCTCTGGCCAGAGTTTTAGTCAGAATTGTGCTTCCAGGCTGGTTATATTTATTTTTTAAAAGATTTTATTTATTTGCTCTTTTAGAGAGAGGGGAAAGGAGGGAGAAAGAGAGGGAGAGAAACATCGATGTGCAAGAGTAAACTGGGGGACCTGGCCCACAATCCAGGCACGTGCCCTGACTGGGAATCAAACCAGATGACCTTTTGGTTGGCCGGGCAATGCCCAACCCACCATTCTTACTACATTTTACTGTGGCTAACCGGTAATTACCTATTGTAGTCTTGGCAGCCTTATTTTCTTAAATATAGAATACCACATAACTTAACTGAATTATGTTTTGGCTTTTGATTAAACCAACCTGTCTCTAATTCTGTCAGTCATTTTAAAATCTTTATTTAGGAAGTATTAGTCCCGCCCAGCCTGTTGAACTATATAGGCATTTCTTCTTTTATTGTGCTTCATTTTCTTGTGCTTCACAGATGTTACATTTTTTTACAAATTGAAGTCAAGAACCTCCACCAACCTTGTTTTATTGCAATATTTGCCTTTATTGGGGTGGTCTGGAACCAAACCCATAATATCTCTGAGGTATGCCTATATCAGCTATCTATTGTCATATAACAAATTATCCCAAAAGCTAGTAGCTTAAAATAATAAGCATTTATCATCTCATAGTTTCTGTAAGTGAGAAACTTGAAAGTGATTAGCTAGGTAGTTCTGAATCTGGGTCTGTAAGATTGAAATCAAGATATTGGCCGGAGCTAAAAATCATGTAAAGGTTTGTTTGGAGCTGGAGCATCTGCTTTCAGCCTCTAACCTGTGGCTGGTAACAGGAGGCCTCAGTTCCCCCCTGCGTGCCTCTGTGTGGGGCAGCTTGAGCGTTCTCCTGTGACAGCTGGCTGCTTTCAGGATAAATGCTCCAAGAGAGAATAGGAGAAGCCTCGTCTCTGAAGTCTAACACCGTCACTTCCACCACATTCTGTTTACATTCAAATACAGTACATACCCAGAGGGAGAGAATTAGAAGAGAGGAGTGGTAAAGAATTGTGGACATGTCTTAAAGCCACCACATTGGATCATGGACTTAATAAACTAGCCAACAGATCACCCAAAGAGAATATATCCCCTTACATAGTTGCAATAATTTTGTATGTGCATACACACTTTTTTTTTAAGAGTTTATTTTACCCAAACTGAGGACATATGCCAGGGAACAAGATCTCAAATGCTCCCCATACACAAAAATTTTATATTCTGTTTTTTGGGGTGTTTTTTTTTCATTGTAAGATACTGTCATTAAGGAAAGGATGCTGTATTTTAAGCCAGCCTCTGTGGGATGCTGGTGCTTGAGTTGTTCGTATCTCTCTTGCCCTTTCTTTGATAAAGTAATAGGGGTGAGATAGAGGACTAGTGAAAAATAGACTCCGCCATCAGCCTTGGTGTTAGGTGCCAGGAATAGGGCAGAGAATCCCAGACGGCACTCATCCAAAAACCCCATGCGGTATAGATTTTAATTGTCATTATCCTCTCTCTCTGCAGCAACTACAGTTTCTCAACAGATGGTTTCAGTGGCTCAGGAGGCAGTGGCAGCCACGGCTCCTCTGTGGGTGTACAGGGAGGTGTGGACTGGATGAGAAAACTGGCTTTCCGTTACCGAAAAGTGAGAGAAATCTATGACAAGCATAAAAGCAACGTGGGTGGTAAGTGTGGCCTACAACCAGTCTGACTTTGTTTCCTTCTTATTTCCTGCTTCCTTTTTCAGGGGTTCCTTAGAACTCCCCGGCAACTGCTTATGAATTTGAGTCACAATAACATTTTAATTCTGTATTTAAAAACATGAAAGTTCAAGTAAAACACTTTGGGGAGGAGCTCTGCATTTTTCCTAGACTTCTCTTAGCATAACTTTGCAAAGTTCTCCTGTTCTGTTTAGACAAAGTCCTTTTTAAAGGAAATGTGTTTCATTGATTATATTTGATAACATGTGTTTTATTCTGGAGTCAAAAAACCTACTGTAAATACTGGGTAATAGGTTTCCTTTTCTTCCTTTCTTTTTTTTAACCAATATATCAGGACAAGTCACATAGAACTAATGACTAGGTTTATAGTAGATGGAAAACCCAGGTCCAGGAGTATAGGGTGGTGGTGTTCATGTGTTAATTTGAAGGACCTTGGGAATTCTCTCTACCTAGAAATATCTCATGTGCCACAAGGCCTAAAATTCTGTTATTTGGAATGAATGAGTGAATTAGTGATAGATTATCCAAAGTATAAGAGGTATTAGATAGCTAATCTAAATTCCGTCTTTCGCATTAGAGAAAGTTGATGTCCATTGTGAAAGTAACGAGGGCAGTTATCATAGCAAGTTAATGACCTATCACAGCTGGAATTCACATCCCTTAACTCTTGGTCCCCTTGACATTTATGCAGTTCTTTTTTGAGTGATAATACACCCTGATGAGAAAATATTTAAACTATGAACCATCACCCTCAAAATTCTACATACACACAAAATGTTGTATGAAGTTTCAGGGGCTCCGTAGACTGCCTACAGGTATATTACCTCCAGGCCAAGAGAACCTTCCTGCCATACCATGCTACCACTTTCCGTGGTACAGGAAATAAAGATAGGACTTTGAAGGCCAGTTTGGTTCTTTCCTGTTCTAGCCCTCTAATACCAGGTAAAAATCACAGGCATCTGGGCTTTGGGAATCTAATTAAAGTGTCTGATTCTTTCTCTGCCTAGGGAATGCCTAGTCCTAGTTTCTTGAAGAAAGTAATATAACCCTCTGTGAGAATCCCCAGAGCCTAAAGTAATGTCCACCTGTATTTTGTAAAAATTTTGAATTACAAAGGTGCCACATCATACTA
Source organism: Trachops cirrhosus (assembly GCA_028533065.1). Taxonomy (NCBI): domain Eukaryota; kingdom Metazoa; phylum Chordata; class Mammalia; order Chiroptera; family Phyllostomidae; genus Trachops; species Trachops cirrhosus. The sequence goes on along the minus strand of CM052542.1, from coordinate 15,763,059 downwards.
TTCATTAAACATATGACATATATATACTTATGTGTATATCATACATGGCATAGAGGTATTGGTTTTGTTTTATTAGAAACATTTGTTTTATTAGAAACATGTCATCTAATTCTAGGCTTGCATTATGAAATCATCAGTCTGAAAACAAATTATACACAGTTCTAGTCCTCATAGAAATGTCTTTTGTTTTTATGGAACGTTAGTAATAGACTACAGGATTTTTTTTTACCTTTATTATAGAAAATTCAGGGCCAGATTCAATATTTGAATATTAAAACTCAAGTGTCTGATAAAATGCTCTCATCAGACAAATTCTGTTTCATTGTGCTTAATTATCTGATCTTAGCGGTATTTTAGTCTGTTCCCAGCTGGAGTTGTTTCAGGAGTAAGTTCGATACAAGTAAATGACATTCAGAGAGTTGGTCATTCCCTTGGCATCTCAGGTGGACGTGTTCTGAAAGGGGTAGAGAGTACAGTCGCCATGGGAGCATTGTACGTAATGGAAAGACTGCTCAGACCAAAAGCCAGTAGCTTTCTATGTAATCTTAGCACCTCTTTCCTCCCTGAGTTCTGGTTTCTTTAGAAAGAGATTGGAGATGCTGCAGACTCCTCTAGCTATAACACCTTTTTCCCCCTTTGGTTCTTGAGGTGATGTCTAAATCAGTGCTACTCAAGGCATGGTCCACCATTCTGCAGATTCTGCTCCTGATTTGTGATGAAAGAGCTTGTGCCAGAATCTAATCGCAGTGTTCTCATCAGCTGGTTTTGCTTTGTGCCCTCTAGCAAAAACATTCTGATGAAGGAAATAAAAAATGCATTTTGAGTAGGTTACTCTAGGGTTTTACTAAGAACAGAAGTATATTATTAGCTCAGTAGAATATTTCAATGACACACTATTTCTAAAATGAATTTAGTCCTCAGTGTCAGCACGGATATGTTGTCTTATGATAAATGTGTCTGTTTTTATTCCCGAAGGCCTTCTCAGTCCCCAGAGAAAGGAAGCGCTGCAGAGACTAAGAGCAGAGATTGAAGTTTTAACAGATTCCTGGTTAGGAACTGCATTAAAGTCCTTACTTCTCATCCAGTCCAGGTATGAAAATGGTTCTTTCAGGTCTCTCATCCTCTCAGACATACCCTTTCCTATGCTATCCAGGACAGGCCATTCCTAAAATAATATTTCGGCTGGGGTGCAAGGAATTGAAGTGAAGGAAGGAAGTGTTTAGAGTAGGTGGGAGGCACGGTCATTTTACACTAACAACACACCTTAGAGATTTGAGAATATAAATGAAAGCCTTTTTCTTTCCCTTTACTTTTTGCTCACAGAATTAAAACTCCATAATTCTATTCTTCAGTCCATGAGATGAGCCTGGTGACATCAAAGAGTACATACAGGAGACATATCTCAAACATGCTAGGGACAGGAAACACCAAAGAAATGTATCAAAATAAACTCCGGAAGGCAGGATTGAAAAGAAAAGGGTACATTAAGCAGATTAAGGAGATTTCAGCTTGAAGGTTATAATGGAGAATAAATACAGTCATATTTGTATCAATATCCCTTACTGCTTCCTTCCTCAAAGTAGAAATTCCAGATCAATAACCTAGTAGAGCAAACAATAAAACTGACACCGAGGTCATTCAGTGAAGTTTATAAAGAACATGCGACATTAATGTGTATTCTAAAATCTGTATTGCTGTTGTGTGAAGAGCAGAGAGGACTTAAATCACATCTCATTTAAGGGCTGAGTTGTATTCGGATAAAATGGCTCTGTAACTGAAAGTCTTGGTCATCTGTTTTCTAGAGAGTGGTATCGTTGGTAATCGCTAACAAGTGCAGTGAGATAGATTGGTCAGAGGGAAATGAGGCAAAAATCAGGTGTCTGCTCTGTGCCCACTGGAGAATCTCTGTCCTTTATATGGAAAGTTCATAAACCTGAGATAATCAGAGCAATAAATGAACATTGGCACTGTACAAATATCATGCCATGCCCTTTAAGGTTAGTTTTTAATAATTAGATCCTAAAGAGAAGATCCATTTGCATGCTTGCTCCTGGGTTGGTTTGGTTTCACCTTTTTCTTTTCTTTTACTTCTTTCTCCCTTCTAGAAAGAATTGTGTGAATATTCTGATCACTACAACACAGCTGGTTCCAGCTCTGGCCAAGGTTCTCCTATATGGGCTTGGAGAAATATTTCCTATTGAAAACATCTATAGTGCTACCAAAATTGGTATGGTTTCTATTCTGCTTCTTGTCACTGGCCTTACAATAATATTTCCTACTTAGGATGCACTTATAATTTATCATTCTCTCTCAGACACTTTCTGTATATCCATAGCCCTCACAGCAGTCTTCTGACATTACTGATGAGGCAGTTCAGGCTTATCGGTTGTATAGCTTGCACAGGACTTCATAGATAGTACGTTACATAAACAGGATTCAATTCCAGATCTGTGGGACTTCCAACTTATGCTCTTTTCCTTCATAATATTTGAGAGAACATAATGTCTAGTTTAGAAGTCTACTTTTGCCTCATTTCAGATTTCTTTTTCACAGAGAGAGCACTGCAGTATAGTATAATAGAAAAGTCACTAGGTTAAAAGTCAAAGACTAAGCTGTATATTTAAAAGTAGTTGAACCCCTCACATCCGTCAGGATGGCTACTGTCAAAAAACAGAAAAATACCAAGTGTTGGTGAAAGATGTGAAGAAATTGGAACCCTCTTGCACTTTGGTGGGAGTGTAAAATGATGCCACTGCTATGGAAAACTGTATGGCAGTTCCTCAAAAATTAAAATTAGAACTGCCACATGATCCAGCAGTCCCGGTTCTGGGTATACATCCAAAAGAATTAAAGCAGGATGTCAAATATTTGCACACCGTGTTCATAAGAGCGTTGTTCACAATAGCCAAGAGGTGGAAGTAACTCAGATGCCCCACAGATGAATGGATAAACAAAATGCCGTATATATATGCAGCAGGGTATTACTCAGCCTTAAAAGGGAAGGAGGTCCTGTCACATGTTACCACATGCTTGAACCTTGAAGACATTATGCTAAATAAAGCAAATCACAAAAAGACAAGTACTGCATGTTTTCGTTTATATAAGGTACCAAGTGGTCAAATTCATAGAAACAAAGTAGAATGGTGGTTAATAACAGGGCTCAGGAGAAGGGGAAATAGGGAGCTGTTTAACGGGTATGGAATTTCAGTTTTACAAGATGAAAAAGTTCTGCAGATATGTTGCACAACAATGCATGTGTACTCAATGTCACTGAAATGCACACTTGAAAATGGTTAAGATGGTCAATTTTAGGTTATGTGTTCTTTTACTACAATTTTTTGAAAAGGCAAAAAAAATACTAAGGACTAGCTTCCCCGCTTACTAGCTCTTTCCTTATTAGGCAAATTATTTTATCTCTGATCCTCAATTTTCTTGTGTAAAATGAGAAACTAACAGGGAGGTTGTGAAAATCAAATGAGCCTATATTTATGAAGGTACTTTTTAACCCCTAAAAATGTGTTCAGTACCAAGTACTGCCATACGTCGTTTTATTGCGTTTCACACGTTATGTTTTTTACAAAGTGAAGGCAAGACCCTTCACCGGCAAAGAGATCACAGCTTGCTTCTTTACAGTACTTGCTTTAACGTGGTGGTCTGGGACTGAACCTGCGGTGTCCCCAAGGTATACCTCTGTATGAAATAGTAGGTACTCAATAAGTACTTGCTGAATTAGTTAATTAATTGGCACTGAATTTATACAAAACCAGCTTGTTTCATCGAGAAGGCAGCACAGGGTCTCACTTGGATCCTTATGTGGGAGCAAGAGGATTATGACAACCATCTTCTTACCTCCAGACCCTTCAGCCTGTTCTTGCAGTTCCTACTTCTTTCTGTAGCAAAGGAGAGGCGCCTGGAGTTGAAAGATGAGCTGTGGTCAATTATTTTTTAATCTACTACTTGCCTATTGATCAGATTTCTCCACCAAAAAAACCCCAGGCTTAATTATTTCAATACACCAGTATCTGTGAAGGTTGTAAGCCCACTAATTGACATTTATTTTTCTTCATTCATTCACCAACTATTTATTGATCACTTTTATATGCAAGGCATTTTTTTATTTTTATTTTTTTAAATATTTTATTTATTTATTTTTAGAGAGGGGAAGGGAGGGAGAAAGAGAGGGAGAGAAACAGCAATATGTGGTTGCCTTTCGAACACCCCCTCCTGGGGCCCTGGCCCACAACCCAGGCATGTGCCCTGACTGGGAATCAAACTGGCGACCCTTTGGTTCACAGGCTGGTGCTCAGTCCACTGAGCCACACCAGCCAGGGCACATGTTTTTAGATAGGGATACAGCAGTAATTTAAAAAGACAAAAGTCCTTGGACCTAGTGGGAGGAAACAGTCAATAAGCAAGTAAAACAAACTGTATCAGATGGTTATAAGTGCTATGGATGAACAGGGAGAGAAGATCCCGTTGTTAATAAGATACTTTGGGAAGGCCTCAATGAAAAGTTACCTTTTAAGCAAAGACCTAAAGGAGGTGAGGGCATTAGCCATTAGCCTGTACCCCGGGAAAGAGCATCATGCCATGCAGCGGGAACAGCAAGTGGAAAAGGTTGGAGGCATGTTCAGGGAAGAAGAATGTTGGGAAATAAAGTCACAGAGGTTAAAGGGGAAAGTGGGGAGATCCAACAGGGCCTGTAGATTATTTTAAAGACTTTGGCCTTTATTCTGATGAAATGCTATTTTAAGGTTTTGAGCAGAAGAGTGACATGATCTGACTTACAAGTTAAAGATATCAGTCTGGCTGCTATGTGGCGTCTTGAGGAGGGAGCTGGAAGTCAAATGAGTAGGTTATTGTAATAATCCAGCATGAGATCTTGGGTGGCTTGAACCAAGGTAGTAGCAGTGGAAGCTAAGTAGTCGGTCACTGGCTATATTATGAAGGCAGAGCTGACAGCGTTTGCTGATAGTCTGGATGTGAGGGGTGGAAAAAAAAGAAGGATGACCCAAGAATTTTGGCCTCAGCCACCGGAAGGATGAAGATGTAATTTACTGAGATGGAGAAGGCTCTGGTACAAAGGTTAGGAGTTTAGTTTTGGACATTAAGTTTGTAATAATTATCAGATCTTCAAGTGGAGGCAATTGGATATCTGATTCTGGAAGTCAAAGGAGGGCTACTGGCTGGAGATGCATGATGGGATTTCTTGGTGTAGATGTGGTTATTTAAGACTGGGTGAGGCCATAGGAGTGAGTGCAGACCAGGAGAGTAGAGGTCTAAGAACTCAACCTTGGCTCTTTAATATTTAAATGTTTGGATCTTGAGGTATGTCAACAAAATAATGTCCGGCCTAAACAAAAAAGTCTTGTGTTTATTTGAGCCAAACTAACCAACAGTTGCCAGGAAGCAAAACCTCAGTGGATTGAGATTGCTCCACTTGAGAATGGCAGTTTTGCAGCTTATTTTGTATATTAAAATCAAAGGAGGAGATTTAAGGGGGTTACGGGAAATTCAGTGGTCTTCGATTAGGGAGGCTGGAGAAAGCAAAGCAGGGAAGTCTCTGAGATTTGATAAAAAGCAAAACATACTTCTTTTGAGTATGAGAGACACATACTTCTTTTACATTGGTGGGTACAGGATAGTTAACATTCACAGAACATAGAGATGGTATGTGGACAAAATAACAGTGTGGTCTCATGTTTTGGTGCTAGTGGTCGTGCCTTTGAGGGGTCTGGTAAAATGATTACTCTGACATTTCAGAGGTATGTTATCTTCTTAGGCACAGACAGTAGGCAATTTCAAAGTTAAAGATTGGCCTTTGTCAAGGAAGCTGCTGACCTAAGACCTGACTACCCACTGTGACCCACTTTTAGTTAGGTTGTACCAAGCAGGACTTCTGAGTATGGGTATGTAAGTTGTCACTTGTGATATGGTCAGTCATCTTAGATTTGTGAATTTGTGTGTTTATTACAACAATTTTCCCGCAGGTGGCAGTCAAGTGCCTTGAGGAAGAGGTACCTTTTTTTATTCACACGGGAACCCTGGTGTTAAGTCACTGGATCTGATCAGAGGAAAGGATGAGAAGGTTATTGGAACAGAACGAAAAAGGAAGCAGAATTAGGACCTTGCTTAACTGAAGGAGGTGGCAGAAGCAGGGAAATAGAATATAAGAGATGGTGAAGGAAAAGCAATGAAAATAATTTCCTTTTTATTTATTTTTTTAAAGATTTTATTTACTTTTAGAGAGAGGGGAAGGGAAGGAGAAAGAGAGGGAGAGAAATATCAATGTGTGGTTGCCTCTTGCTCACCCCTTGCTGGGGACCTGTGGCCTGCAACTGAGGCATGTGCCCTGATTGGGAATCAGACCAGCGACCCTTTGGTTCACAGGCTGGCACTCAGTCCACTGAGCTACACCAGCCAGGGCCTTTTTATTTATTTCTGCAAATGAAAAGTAGATGCAAATAAAAACATGCATCATCTGTGCATGTTTTAGGTGTAGGTTCCAGATGGGATTTGAATTTTGATATGTTGCTATATATCTAAAAACAGTTTGCAGTAGATTGAAATCACCCATTTCCCAAGGTCAAGTTCAGTAATACAGTATCTCACTTGCACTTACAAAGTATAATAATGAGGAAATTGCAGATATGACAAATGTTGCTGCCATATTCATTGGTACTCTGGGGCTCCTCCCCCACTGAAAGGCACAACACCCATGCCTAGGACTGTTTCTGGAAAGTGAAGAATTGGAAGGAAAATGACTATTTGTCTCTTTCCTATTACTAACAAGAAATCAGCCCTGGCTGGTGTGGCTCAGTGGATTGAGTGCCAGCCTGTGAACCAAAGGGTCGCAGTTTGATTCCCAGTCAGGGCACATGCCTGGGTTGCAGGCCAGTCCCCAGTAGGGGGAGAGCAAGAGGCAACTGATTGATGTATCTCGCACATCAATGTTTCTCTCCCTCTCCTTTTCCCTCTTCCTAAAAATAAATAAAATCTTAAAAGAGAGAGAGAAATCAGGGCCTTACATTCCCACTTCTTTTTCCTGCACTAAAACAGTTTCCCCTCAGAGATATCCATTCATCATGGCACAATGTCCAAAGCCTAGACTTGGAGTCTGGAGCCCAAACTCTTGCTATAAGCTTATTTGGATCTAGAGTAAGTCACTAGTCCCATTTCACCTGTTAAAATAGGAAATGATGCCTATCTTGCTCGATTATTTTGAGAATCAAATAAGGAGTAACTTGAAAATTGCTTTGTCAACTGTAAAATACAGGAGATGTGGAAGAGGGAGGTGGTGTGCGCAGTTCTCACACTGCCTAGGGCTCTTAGCCTCCCATGGATAGATCCAGAGGGCCTGGTGGATCTCTAGCTGCCGCCACTATGCCCCACCAAGCAAACTACAGGGGCCGCCACATACTTGGTCTAAGCACAAGCAGGCAAACCTAGAAGCATCCCTTTGCTTTGGTGTCGGGAAAAAGGTAGGGTGGAATGCCCTAACAGGAGATTGCTTTCTCTCATCAGGTAAAGAGAGCTGCTTTGAGAGAATTGTGTCACGGTTTGGAAAGAAAGTCACATATGTAGTGATTGGAGATGGACGAGACGAAGAAATTGCAGCCAAGCAGGTAACCATGGTAAAGAAAATAGTCTGTGTGGGAATGCATTGAGCAATTAGAAAAATGGTGAAACTCTGAAATTTTAGTAATCTCATGCATTTACAGTGTTGTTTCCCTTTTCCTCTTCCTCTCCCATTTTCTTTTAAGAAAGAGAGTCATCTTTTTTCCCCAAGTGGAGATTTTTTATAAGTTGTTAGATCTCCCCCTTCCCATCCTCGCTGCCACTCAGAAATCTTAAACTCTTCAAACCCAGCTACAGGAACCCCATCATTAAACCTGATGCAGGCCCTGTCTTCCATCTTCATCGCAGAGGGCAGTGCCTTTTCTAAAAAATAATCATTTAATTTTATTTTTGAAATAGATGTAAGTATATCATCTATAAAACTTCTCATATCTCTACATTAGAAGACAAAGTTTTCTAACATGTTTTAAAGTCATCACTTTAAAATGATGCACTTCATTGGGATTCAAACACTTCTTTAAAATTTGAAAATATAATACCTTTCAGTTGTCAAGAACAGTTAACTGATAATAGAAAAGGTAGAAGTTTACTAATTTTGAATAAGTGGATAAATTGAAAAGTATTGAATCTACAAATCTTTGAGTTTTCTTTTTTTTTAAATATCCAAGTATCAAGATAAGCTGAACAGAAAACTCAACTTTTGGATTGCTGTATCAAAAAGTGATAACCTGAGATTTTTAAAAATAATAGTGCATATTCACTTAGCACTCCCCCAAAATATTATCAATAGCAAAAGCAAAAAAGGGTTTTGTATCATTAATAAAATAAAATGATTTTAAAATATTTCTTTATATAAAATACTTGCCTGTATTTTATAATATACAATAATTTATAAGTGTATAAATATATAGTAATTAGATATACCCTTGACTATATTTCTCAATCTCTCTGATTTCTATATTTTTACCTGTAAAATGAATGGTTTTGTTACAAAATCTGCTCAACTTGCTTGAAAATTCTTTGACTTTATAATTCAATGCCTGGAGATGCTTTTTTTGCCTTGTATATCTACATTTTTTTAATGGTACTATCATTGGGGTTTTTTCACATGTTTAAAAACATGTAAAACTTACATTTCTTTAGAATTGAAACAGCTCATGGTCTCCTGCCTGATGCCAGTAGCAAAGAACATACCCTTTCAGGAAAAAATACAGGATTAGGATAAGGGTGATATTATGGGCAGATTTATGAACATCTTAAAAACATGCCAGTTTGTGATAGCAGAATGTTGAGCGCAGTTGCAGAAGTTGAATTTGAAGTAATTTTGATATATTTATTGAGTTTTTTCTACTTTATTTAAAAATAAATCACAGATTGGGGAAAAATAGATTAAATGGGTAGAGATCATGTACAAATCAATAGAAAGAAAACACATTTCCAATAAAAAAAATGGGAAAGCACAATGGCCAGAAATTCACCAAAAAGAAAACACGCAAATGACTGATAAACATGAAAAATGCTCAGCCTCAAACAATTTAAGAAATGTGAAATTAAAAAAATAACTTGTAATATAGATGATCAGGATAGGTTTTAGGCATAAGTACATTGCTTCTTTGGAGAAATGGTTTTTCTCTCTTATAGAATTAGACTCGAATCTGGTTAGAATGTATTTTGAAGCTTATGACTGTGTGCTCTGGTTTATGGAAATGAGAACCCGAGAGGAAGGGGGATGAAGGCAGGAAGGGTGGTTGGAGCACAGTAGGTGAGTAAATGACATTAAAAGGTGGGCCAGGAATGTGCTGAGAAGAGGTGACAACTGGAGGAAATAGTAGTGACTACAACAAGTGAAAAAGGTCATCTTTTGCAAACTGAAATGACATAACTCGTTTCTGAGGGCGAAGAAAAAGTGAAATGTATTCCCCTAATCCAGTTAGCCAGGATTCATTAACATAGTAATCCCAGCATATCTGGAGGAGTTGAGAAAGCACCTTATAAATATTGAAAAGCACTACAAGGGCAGTATCTTAGGTCTGTTAGTACAGAATTTAAAGTTTGTCATATACATTCTGATATCCAATAAATGGAATTTTGTTTGAAAATCTTAGAGGAGCCCTAGGAATTCAGAAGAAAATGATAGATCCTATTAAAGAAAAAAACATCAGGAGAAAGAGCAGATTTGTCCAATTCCATTTGAAATCTATAGAAGAAATTGGGAACAAAACTGATGAAACTTCATTTCAACAGCTTCATGACTCTTTGTGGTGTATTTTTTTTTTAATTTTATTTACTTATCTTTAGAGGCGAAAGGAAGGAGAGAGGGAGAGAAATATCAATGTGTGGTTGCTTCTCATGCATCCCCTGCTGGGAACTGGCCTGCTACCCAGGACATGTGCCCTGACTGGGAATCGAACCTCAATCCTTTGGTTCGCAGGCCCGCACTCAATCCACTGAGCTAGACCAGCCAGGGCTGTTTGTGGTGTATTTTAAAACAAGTTGTAATCTTCACGATAGCTGTGCAGTTGATTTTCTAGGTCCCCTTCTGTATATACTGCTGATGGTAAGTCTTGAGCACTCACCTGCTATTCAAACTGAATAAAGCTTACAATCCAAGGAATGCCTTCTCTTTTGCAAGCTGGAATTTTTGAAGCCATATTACCAGGCTCTGTAGAGTGGGATTTCAGGGCCTGAAGCTCTCATTTGTATGTGCTTTGGAATGGAAAAAAAAAAATTCTAAGGAGAATCTGAACCTGACCTTCAGTGTGCTTCCTTGGGCCATCTGTCTACTTGGAGAGGCAGTGGCCTTCATTCAGAAGCATTTTTGTCGTTGTTGTTAGGCTTCTCATTTTTTACTGAGAAGAAAGACATCAGACTTTTGAATTGTCTGATAACACACATTGAGTATATTTAAATGACAAGGAAAAATTCTGTAGTTCAAGTTTTTATAGTTCAAATAGTGCATCATAAAACATTAACTCATTTTTTCCTGAGATGTTATCAGTATCTTAGCTGAGAGAAGAAATGTTTTGGGAAGACTGACCAGAGTCTTACGCTCTCTGGAGGATGCAGTGGTGTGCCCCAGAACGCAGCAGGACTGAGCCACTCCTTTCCTTAGCCCCCTGCTCGTAGCCGCTGATGGCTGACCGTCCCTCTCCCAGAACTGCCCTCAGCAGAAGCTGCCTTACCTGAGGTTACATCACCTTCCCAGAGACAGCTTGCTTCTGGTCAGTGGAGGGGCGGGGCACAGCTCTAGTCTCCCCCGCTCATCTCCGAAGGGTGATCCAGCTGCTGAGCTCTCTCTGGGGTGGATCAGCGCCTCTCCAGCAGCTACACCACAGTTCAGCTTCCCGCAGTGCCTTCTGAGGGGCATGAGACTTGGCTACAAAAAGGCAAATAGAATTGACTTTTCCAAGCTTCAGATTCTCAAAAACCATTACAATTAATGGGGAATTGTTTGGAGAAAGTCCTTCCTGCTTCTGAGCCCTGGAAAGATTGTGATGTTAACCCTTCAACCTCAGTTGTCCCTTCTTAACACAGGAAGCAGGTGGAAGAGTCCTGGCTGTGGAATCTAAACTCACACAGGTCCAAATCTGAATCATTAATTGTGTGAACTTGGACAATTTGCTTGTCCTCTTTGAGTTTTCTCATCTGCTAAATGGATCTGCGGAAGTTCTTTCCCTTCTACCCCAGTTTTCTTCTAGCAAGTCTTTTTCTCAAACTTGGAGGCAGTGGGTTGTCAGCTAGGACTGCTGTCTGAATTTTCTTCATTCAGTAACATGCAAACCGTTGGCAACTATTAATGAACTGTGAGATTGGTGGTAATCAATTGGTATTGTTAACTCATCATGTTTTCATTTACCACTTCATGTAGCAATTCAAGGACCTTTATTATTTTCCCACGTGTTTGTGTTATCATTGGAGTTTTGATTCTAAAGTTCTTCTTGCGCTCTGGGAAAGATACTAGTAGATGCAGGTATCAGTGCTTCTTAGTCTGAAGAAGGGAGAGGGGAGATAAAGAAACACTTGAGTAGTTAGCATCGTAGGTGTCCCTAAGACGACGCCCGCAATCATCGTCCACGGAGTACACCTGCTGGAGAGTGCCCTAGGGCCTCTGCGGTTCGGCCTCCGCCCTGGGACGGTCCTTGCTGCAGCCTCTTTGACACTTTCTGGTCCTTGTTTGAACACACCCAAACGTTAAGGAGGCGGCTTCCCAAACGTCTTGTTCTGCCGTGGGGTTGTCCACACTGTTGGGATGTTCCACCTTCCGCTGCACTCGTTTATCTCTGCGTTTCACATCCTGGTCCTAGTCTGGGACGCCTGTGCACAGCGTAACAGGTCTGCTTCCTCTTCTATTAAAAACCTTTTAAATACTGTGTGTGAGCAGCAAGCTAGAAAGAAATTGAGTTACGTGCCAAAAGAACTGTTCTAAGACTTAAAAATTCTGGGTAATTTGTAACCAGTTTGAACAAGACAATCACTAAAGCTAAGCTCCTTCAGCTTCATAAAACACGGTTTCTAACACTTGCATTTGTCAAAGCCCTTTAAAAGGCTTTCAGAACAGCACACAGGATTCTGGACATAATTCTGACTGTATTATATAATGGGATTCTTATTTCCCAGATCCGTATGTTCTGAATCTTGGTCATGAACAAGATTTGGACCTATAAAAAAAAGTAATGTTAATACTAATTTCTGATGTGGGTATTTTGTTTGATCCTAAAGACCCTATATAGTAGCTAGAATAAGTATTTCTCTCATAAAAGCACAGTTATCCCTGAAACTTAATAGAAATCTCTCGCATTTGTAGTGCCGCATAGTGTGCAAAGTCCTTATCCATAGGACTTATTCAGTCACCCAGTACCTTGGGGAGAGGTCTGTGGAGAATGGGGTTTGGGTAAATAAGACTTCCCAAAAGAAGTTGGGTTAACCAGCTCTCCCCACTCTCTTCCAGCACAACATGCCTTTCTGGAGGATCACAAACCACGGAGACCTCGTGTCCCTCCACCAGGCTTTGGAGCTTGATTTTCTCTAAGAACTGGAATGAAGAGCCTTCCCCATGAGCTCCGTTTCACTCCTGAAGCGAGCTGGAGACTGGAACCAACTAGGAACTCTCTCTCTCTCCACGGAATGCTGGCGAGAACACAATCAGAGCCGGTAGCTGCAAGGGACGAGGCTTAGTTTGGCTAAGAGTGAGCTGCAGCCCCGTGTTCATCCTTGTGCACAAGCAGGAGACAGTTGGATTGGGAGAGCAATAGACTCACTGCAGCTACAGTGCTTTTAATTCTTCTGGGGTTTTTTTCCTTTTGTTTTGTTTTTATGTTGTTTCAAAAAATGAAGAAAAAAAAAAGGAAAATCTTGGGACAGAGTTGCCTCTTTGTCCGTGACCTGAGTGAGAACTGCTGTTAACTTGTGGTGATAGGGAAAATGTGCAGACTTTTGTAATAACATCTCTTGCAGTCTTTGTAATCTCCTTAGCTGTAGGACATATTCCCAGTGAATGTATATGTAATTTTATAGGTAAGGGTCTGGTCTCTGAAGCAGGTTCTCCGTCCTTTTTCTAGCAAGAAAGGGGTGTGTAAAGTTTCCCTGGAAAATGGTAGTTGAGCTATCTGAAATACCTCTCTGTGACAGTAGCACGCCGGCAGCGGCTCCAGTGGTTTGCCTGGGATGGTTTCCCTCCTGTTCTTCCATCTCCTAGTTTGCTGAACTGTGGGGCACGAGGCACTGATAACGTTAGACTTTGTTGTTCCCATCCTAGAAGCCTTAGTCCCCTTTCGAATCCCTCTTCCCCATTAACCAAATGGCACAATCCTGGAAACTCCTTCTCTTGGACAGCAAGTGCTAAGCCTTCAGCTTGACTCATTTAGTCAAAGACAAGGCCCCGGGGGCTTACCTCCGAACTGGAAAGAAGGGACTAAGGCTTTGTGTGAATTTCCAGTTAGGCTCTCGAAACAGGAATGTTCCACCTTCCCCCTGCTGAGAAGTACTCTCCGTGCAGTAGATGCTCACCCGACAGCCTTCTCTTTCTTCTCGGCTGTGGGTGTAGGCTCGTGTCCCTCTCCCGCTCTGTGCACCTCGCGGCCGGCTCCGTTCAGCTCTGGCCAGTCCCTAGGCTCTGGACCCAAGATGTCAGAGTGAGTCTACGAACAGGCTCGTAACTACATTGTGGGCAAAACTACCACTGTAGCTGACTTCCTCTGAAGCCCTTGCGCCCTACAAAGGGTATTCTGGGCATATATTTACCCAGATCTCTACCTGAAATTGAACAGGAGATAGCTGTGATCAAAACCCATTTTTCCCATGGTACACCCTTCCCACTTCTCAAATCTTATTCTGAAATGGGAAACTAGAAGCCAGGAAGACTTTGCTGTTTTAAAGGAAGTTGCTGGACCCCCTACTCCATGCCCAGAAACTTCACCCTGGGCCAAATGCAGGAACATCTCCCAGCCTGACATCGGGGAAGATTGGCGGGTGCCAGGCACTAGGCCCAGCCTCCTGGCCCAACTGTGTGTGTGGACGCTCCATCCCTCCAAGACCAACCCAGGCATCTGCTCAGGAGGGATAAACTTCGCTGGAGCTGAAGAAGTGCAGCCTGTCCCAGGCTGCCGTGAGGAGTGACGATATAAGCATCTCAGAGGGATGTAGTCTGGGTTCTCAGTAGGAGGCATCCTTGACCAGCCCCTGTAATGCTAGCTTATCCCCAGAGATTCTTCATGCCCATTTCCAGAGATGTAGCATCACGAAGAGGCTGGACTCCTCCCAAGGCCGGATCACTCATATGGCAGAGAAAGGATGTTTGTACACATTCCTTCAAAACTGGTTGAGAAACTGCTTCAGGGCTCACCATTTCAGGAAAGAGGTTTCTGGAGAGGCGTTGAAGTCAGTGTTCACTGTGTAGCTGCTTCTTTGGACTTGTTCCCATTGATGAGGTGGGGGTGGGGGGCAGTTATATAGTCTGAGGCAGACCTTGCCTTGGTCTAATTCCAACACAGTTGCCCAGAAGCTGCTCTGCCTTGCTTGGTAATTGATCTTAGAAAGCTCTAGAATGGTCTTTTCTCCAGGCCCCAAGCCCTCCACCTGCCAACAGTATGACTGTTGATTTGCCCTGGACATAGGCCACCCGGTTGGTGCTTTGCTTCAGGCTTGAGAGGCTGTGGAGTGGTACCCCCATTATGCACACAGGTCCACACACAGAGCCCTCCCTCCCGCTGCCCTTTGGGAAAAGCTCTTTATTCCTAGACGATGACTTGGGCCCCTTTGTCCAAAGGCCATTGGGCCTTTTCCCTCCTGCCCTGACTGCCCAGCCTAAGTGTTTGCAAAAGGAACTTGAAATTGACCAAGAGAGGAGAGGAAGCTCTCTGAGCAGAGCAGCATCCGCTCTTCCCTGGTGGTCGCCGCCCTCATTCAGAGGGCAGGCAGAAAATGGGACCTGGCTTCTGTTTGCCAAGATGAATTGTCCAGGAAACAGTGCTCTTTTACCCTGTGTTTTCCTCCTCCCCAGTACCAAGATCTGGAAAGGAAAATAAGTGGTAGCACCAGGAGCTTTTGGAAGCTGAGGGTCCAAGGACACAGGTGGTCCTTTCATCAAGGGGGGGGCCCTCTACTAGAGAGAGTCCCTGTGAAATCGGCCACATGATGAATCCTTCCCCCGGCTGGGGACTGTGAGTTCTGTAAGATGGGTCTGCACATTTCATGGTGAGGACTGTCTCTGGTGAGGGATCTGGAGTTATCCAGTGTGTTCTGGATTTAAGAGGTGGCTTGACTTTCGAATGTAAAACTGTGCCTTAGCATCACCCTGTCCAGTCCCCCTGGGGCAGCTGGTGGTGTCCAGGAGAATGGATTCCTGCTCCAGATTTAGATGCTTTTATTTGTTTTGGGGTGTTCCTGTCTTCTGCTCTGCAAGTTGGGGGGGGGCCAAAGTTAGTGTCCCAGGAGACTCGTGCCACAGCGTGTTCGCAGTTTACACAAACTCAGCTTTAAAGCTCCCAAGTAGAATCTGACTGGCAAACCCCAGCTGCAGCATATGGAGCCTCTAGATGTTCTCTCCCTTGAGTGGGTGTCAGTGTCACTGAAGCATGGGTGGGCGGGGGAGTGTAGGGGAGGGCAGCTATTCTCCCCCTTCCTGGGACAGGGAGGGTCTAAGCTAAGGGTGGTGAGCTTGGGGCATTCCTCTCTCTGCTCCTGCAGGAAGGAGCAAGTAGGGTCCCTCTTAAGCAAACGTGTATTTCTTACCGCTAAATTGGTTTTCTTTTTCATCCAAAAGTCAGAACTCCCCAGATTCACAATATACAAGCCAAATCTGAATTCTGAGATTCTAAAATATCTTAAACCACGAGAGAAAATGTAGTTCTGGCCCATGCCCAGTCCGCAGCAGGCCCTCAGTTTCTTCCTCTCCTCGGAGTCAGACCGCTCTAGCAAGCAAGGCTCACAGGCTAGTTCCTAATGCACTGACAGGAGCCATCCCACTAAGGACGACTTCTACTCACAACCTGACCCCCCCGGGTGACTCATGCCTCACCTAGCAGGAAAAGGCATTGATCAAATTGGATATATTTATGTGACTGCGGGCATTCGTGGCTGTAGAGTCTTTGACCATAATGCTATATGTAATGGGGACTATCTTGTAAACTTGAAAAAAATAAAGTTTTTATTTTCTATACAGTCTGCTCCTGTGTCTTTTCTGAGTAGGCTCAGCCTAGTTGCCCAGCTGAGTAGGATCCTAAGAAGGGCTTCATAAAAATCTGAAGAGCTCGTTAGCAAGTTAGCATCCCTTTAATAACTGAATCATTAATTTCACCAAAAAAGTAGAAGCAAACTCGCCAACCATTTGGTATAAGTAAGTGTACATGGGAAAATAAAAAGTATTTTAAAGTTATTTACAAGGGAAAATTTATTAATTGTGTCTAAAATATATTGCTTTTTAAAGTTTAGGACTGGTATGGCAACAGATTTCGTGTGCTGTCAACTGCTGACATTTAATGATTATACAGACAGTAACTTGCTGTGCTGAGCTTGCAACGCAAAAGCAATAAACTGAGAGACTGACATCAAACCTCGTTTGATTGGGCCTGATTTCATGTCACATCAGCTACTTCCTCTCATTTCATTTCTTCAGATTTGGGTCTGACTGTCCATTATTGGCCTGGAAAAATAATTCTTTTGCCTTTTATTTCAGTGAAGGAAATCAGGATTCGGTTCTAGCTTGCAAGTATCATCCATGTCAGACTACAAGATATATTTTTTCCCAAAATAATTACCCCAGAAAAGAGGGGGTGCATGTATTCTAGGCATTAAATCTTTTCATCAGAAGGTGCACATTTTGGACCATACTGTAACTGAGCAAACTTGTGAGTTGCTGTAGCCTTACTGGCTCATAAGTAGAAATATTACAATACCAGTTGCTTCTCAAGCCCAAAGAGTAAACATCTCCATCTCCCCTACAATGAGTATAACATCTGCACATTCCTCAAAAAAAAAAAACTTGTGGCTGGCAATTCGGGAGATTTTTACTCTTCAAAAACAAGTTTCTTGACATTTAAAAAAAGGATGGGAATCTCCAAAGGAAATTTTTTTATTTTATTTAATTTTAGAGAGGAAGGGAGGGAGAAATTGAGGGAGAGAAACAATTGGTTACCCCTTGTGCGCCCCCAACTGGCGACCTCGCCCTCGACCCCTGCATGTGCCCCAACTGGGAATTGAAATGGGTGACTTTTCAGTTTGCAGGCCGGTGCTCGGTCCACTGAGCCAAACCAGCGGGGGCTTCAAAGGAAATTTCTAGTGGCATGTGGCATCACTCGTCTTTTCAAAATTCTTGATTCTGTAACCTTTTAGGCGTCTATACAAATGAAGCTCGTTAGCTTTTCAGGCAGTGCAGCATGCGTCGTTTGGAGTTGATTGCATACATACTGCTATCGTTTGACAACTTCATCTAGAGGATAGATCAGAACCTAGGCAAGAAATCAGAAACATCTTTTTGGATTTTCTCAGGGGGAAATAGGGAATTGCCTAAAACTTTGCATCTGCCATTGACATATTTGGCATCTCTGACCCAGTCTCCACATATGACAGGCAGAAATGTGGAAAAGTCAGTGGAGCAAATCCTGGGTTTAGTGAAACTTAGGACGCATGTCCAAGGCTAGGTTGGGCACTTAGCCCACAGCCCGGGGTCTTGACCCTTGGCATTCCTTATGAGTTGAGAAAAAGGATAGATTTCACTGTTGTATGTGTGCATGTGTGTGTTTAAATGTATTTGCTTCAAAGAATGAACCTTTTCCTGAGTTAATGACATCCTTTCTTTTAGAGATGATAAAGATAATAATGATAGTTTTTACTGCCTTTTTTACGTTGATTAATTTGGTGACCACGTTCACCATTTTACTGGTCCATGAAATTCAGAAGTCTGGAAATCCTTTCTGCTTCTACTATTTTAAGTGTGTGAAAAAGCACCAGCATCCTCTTCCCAGAGCTCCCCCTGCTCCCAGCCCTCAGCTCCGTCGTCCTTGGCAGTAGGCCAGTTTAGCTGCTGCAAGTCGTCCTTCGTACAGTCCCTGCTGACTTGGTGGCTGGGATAAAATTCACGTGCATCGCTTTCTCCCTCATGTCCTTGAGGGCTTGGTTTCTCAGGGAGGCCTCCCCTGGCCATTCTACATAAAATTGTAACTCCCACACAACACACAAAATACACGCACTCTCCCTGTCCCCTTCCCTGCTTTTTCTTATAATACTTAACACTGTCTGACACACTGTTTTACTTATCCTATTTATTACGTCTGTCTCCACTAGAATGAATGAATAGTGGAACTGAAGACTACCCTGAGTCCCATCACAGTGGTGACTGTTTTCTTGTGTCCCCAGCACCCTTTTCCTGTTCCTGCTTCTCTAAACCACAGACCTGTCTGAGCAGCAAAAGGTTGCACCTCCCAGGCACCATTACCCACTTCCACGTACCCTAAGCCACCTCATCACGCACACCCTCCCTGAGCTCCCAGCCTCAAGACCTTCACCTGGGCTCTCGTATTCCCTTCCTGGTACCAAAGGTGGTTTTTGTGGCTCCTCCCGCCAGGCCCAGCCGCAGAGCACGAGTCAGTCCAGGTCTGGGTTCTGGTGCCCACCTGAACCATCAGCCCACACCAGCCCACCAGCTCCTGAAACTTGGAGACCAAGGTTGAGAAGTCCTGCCTAAGCCAGCCCTCTTCTCTGTGCCAGGGCCTTTCCCAGTTTCGAGCAGTGAACTTTGTGTCCCTGACCCCTTCTTTCCAGGCGGCTTTGAATTCTGCAGGCTTTGTTTAATGACACAACTAGTTCGGAGGGTTTTATAAGCTTTTTAATAATAACCTAGTAATACTGTTAGACAAAAAGACATGCATGTCTCTCACTTGCAGACACAGGCACACGCCTTCCCTTCTCTCACAATAGACTGAGGTAGAAAGTACATTGCCTAAAGCATGAAAAATACTCAACGGCTGAGTCACAGCCCAGACCACAGGCTCACAAGGCACTTGGTTGAAAGGCGGCCCCTTGAGAGCAGGGGCGGGGGCTGGGCCAGCGGCACTGAAACCTTGGAGGAGTTGGTGGGGGCTGGCCACTGGACATGCCTGGCTTCCGGCAGGAGAACCCTCCGCAGGAGCAGCGGAGGCGGTAAGAGTGGCTGCTGATCTTGCTCCAGGCTCCAAGGATAGAGGATGCTCCTGGCACATCACATGCTCCCAGTAAACATCTGGTGGGTGAACTGAACAACCGAAGTGGGGCAGGGGAGAGAGGACTCTGGAAAACACATCCTGGCGGTCTCAGTACCTTCTTGCCCAGGATAGAGGAATTAAGGGGCGGGAGGGCACCTCCACTGATTACATGGAAATACCAACACTGGGATGCTTTGGGCACCAGATACACTGACTGGGAGAAAGAGAAAAGGGGATCTCTTCTTTCCTCCCAAAGCGCTTTATATGTAATTGAGGCCCTTGACTCCCCAAGGCCTGGCCCTCCTCATCTTGTTCTTGTCCTTAGAGGGAGAGCTTTGTCTCACTTAACTCTGGTCTTCAGTGCCTGGCAAGATCAGGCATCAAGTGCTTGTTGAGTGAATCAAGGCCCCAGCAGCATAATTACCTTCTGCATTCTACCATCTATCCTTTTGTCCCCTGGCTGGATCTGACCCTGCTTCAAAGGACCCCATTTACCTCTCTCTCCCATGGAGAAGCAGCCTCATCCCCAGCCTTAGGGAAAAAATTCTGGGCCAAATGGACCATGCGCCTGTTCTGAGGCAGCTGGTACAGCTCAATGCAGCGGAGGCTCCGGGTCCCGTCCACCTCAGCAGGCTCCCAGCGGCAGCTAGGGTGCAGCCAGCGGTAGTAGACGAGCCGCAGAACCAGACCCAAAAGGAAGCTGATGCCGCTCACAGGCAGCAATATGTGCAGCAGGATCCCACTGGGCAGCCAGGCACTTTGCGTTACCCAGGTGACCACCATGAGCATGCTGTCACTCAGGAGAAACACCAGGTGGATGGTGCTGCGGCCTCGAGTGCAACCCTCAGCCACATTGAACCAGGCAAAATAAAGGATGGTGGCCACCACTGCCCGGTACAGCCACTCAGAGCAGGGATCTGGCATGAAGTCGGTGCCCTGAACCCAGACCCAGAACAGCAGCACCAGCCATAAGCCCAAGAAGTGCAGAGTCACGTAGCGGGGGAAGAGGGCTGAGAACAGGGCCACAGCCAGGACTCGGGGCCACAGCAGCAGCAGGTTCCACAGGAAGTAGATCACGGAGGAGCCCAGCCCCAGGACAGGCTTGGAGGGGAGGCAGGTGCGCAAGGCCCGGTGGTAGTCAAGCAGCGCCCACGAGATGCCGAAGAAGGACGTGCAGATGCCGGCCCCTACAGAGAGGAAGAGGAAACAGCTGACCTCTGTGGGCAGTCTGCCTGGCGCTCCCCAGGTTCCAGGGGCCCTCATAACCAGCCTGAGGTGGGTACCAGAACCCTCAATTTGCTGAAGGGAAAACTACAGCTGCGGAGCCAAAAAGAGACCTGGGATTCAAATACGGGGTCTGCCCTTCATTCCCCACAAAGCTTTACTTTTCGGGTGCTACCACAGTGATATTTTTCAGGGATGACAGGGGGTGTGACGTATACATCCTCGTCTGCACCCCTGGGTCCTGGCCACACGCCTGCATCTTAGAGAGCCCTGTAACCCTGTCCTTCCCGGAAGAACCCACGCCTGTCTTGGATCTGAAATCAGCAGTCCCAGTTCCCCTGCTCTTAGTTTCAGAAAGGGAAGCTGGAAACCCCAAGAGGTGGCAATAAGCCTCTGGCTGTCAGGATGGAGCGTGCTCACTCCCCTCTCCTCCATGCTCGGGCTGGGCCCTGCTCTTGATCTTCCAAGACTCGAAGTTTACAGCGGTGATCCTGTCCCACCTCCTGGTTGTCCACCATGGACTGGAAGCGCCAGGGCCTCCAGGGACAGAGGGAAGCAGCACTGAACTGTCTCTAGAGGGCTTCCTCCCCGCCCCTTCCAACCACATCCATTCAGCAGCTGTTTACTGGGGCCCTGTTATGGGCCGGGAACCCACGCCCAGCCTGCAGTCACATCTATGGCCATCCTCCTTTCTGACTCCCCTCCACACTCCAGGTGTCAGCAGGACTGGCGTTCTCCCAGCCTCCCCAGCACACCACATCCTCTGACCTGGACAAGCCTTGCCCGTGATGTTCGGTTGGCTAGGAGCACGTACCCCATTTCTTCTGGCCTACTCCTCCTTACCCTGCAAGTTCCAACCTGAGCATCCCCTACAGCCACCCATCCGGACCCCACCCCACTCACTTCTGTCTGGAATAATTATCTATTTCCTTATCTCCGAGCTCCTTCAGGGCAGGAAACAGAATCTGCTCCCCTGGGATCCCCAAGTAGCCCAGTCAGTACCTGGCACATAATAGCAGCCGAATAAATGTTTGCAAATCAAAAGTTGAGAGAGAGTGTCTCTTCCCTCGCTCCTCTCCCCCAACCCATACACATACAGTGTAAACTGTATCCATTGGTCCCTAGTCCTCAACACCCAGGGCCCTCAAATAGACAAAAACGTGTGCCCAGTGAGTGCTGTGTGTCCCAAGGCAAATCACTTCACCTTTCTGTACCCCTTTCCTCTCGTGCAAAATGGAGATAAACACGGCACCAACCTATAGGGCTGTGAACGTGCGCACTGGCAACAGAGCACCCTCCACAGTGCCCGGTGAATAGTAGGCCCTCGATCACCATGGCTGCTATCACTGTCTTTTCCATTAAGACTACAGACTCAAATTTGCAAGCCGAAAGCGTCCTTGGAGTCAAGTCCAACTCCACCTTGTACAGCTGGAGAAACGGAGGCCACAGAAGGGAAGACTCTGAGTCTGGTCACACAATGAGTGGTGCCAGAGGGGGGACTGGCTCCTAGGGGGGCTGTGGCATTTACAGCAGGGGTTGGCAGGGGCGTGGCAGAGAAGGGGGAGCCCCGGACCTTGAGTCAGACACGAGTTGGGGTCTTAGCTGGGTCACCAGCTGGTCTGTGACCTTGGCCGTGTTACTTCCCTTTCACAGGGGAAACGCTTCCTGAAGCTCCTCAGCATACAGACTGCTCCCCTGGCTAATAAGGCACCCGCGTCTCCCTGCTCAGATCACTCAGCGCATTGTAGCTGCCCGCTTTACAGTCACCCAGCCAGGCAAGGGCTGTGTCCTTGTTCACGGCCACGTCCCTAGTACAGGGACAGGCACAAAGGTGCTCAATAAAAACTTACGTGTAGGAAGGTGCTCAATATACAGCTTCTTGACCAATAAGTTGCCTATTATGTGCCAAACACCTTACATACTTTATCTGTTTTCTTCAAAACAGTAAAAATTATCATTAAGATTTGTTATGTTCCAGGCACTAGGCTTGATATGCGTCACCTCCCTCAATCCTTTCATCAGTCCCGTGAGGTAGGACTATTTGTTAAGTCTACTTTACAGATGAAAACAAACTGATACCCAGAGAGGCTGAGTCGGCGTCCAAATTCATATGGCCGGTGTTTGGACTGGAACCCGGACCTGCCCGACCAAAGGGTGCGCCCCTATTTTCTAAGCAGTCCTCGTAACAGAGTGAAAGCATTTCTGACATTCGTGGGAAACTTTCCCACAGATGGAGGCGGGGCTAGCCGCCGGAAGGACGACTCACACTGGTAGTACTCGGTCTGGCCGCTCCGCAGCACGATGGCCAGCACCAGCGTGAGCTGTGGCGTCTTCTCCAGGAAGGTCTCGAGGAGCCGCAGCATGCTGATGTCCAGGGAGAGGAAGTCGGCATAGGCCAAGTCAAACTCGGAGGGCACCTCCTGCTGCCACACCAACAGCCCCTGCCGCAGCCCTTGCATGCACCTAGGCACATACGGGGAAGCCAAGGGTCCAGGTTAGGGTCCTGAGGCATTCCTCCTGCCCCTGCTTATCAGATGCCGACAGGCTCCACTCCCAGCTCATCACTAACACGCTGTGGGGCTCTGGACAAGCAACTCAACCTCGATGACCTTGGTTCTTCATCTGTAGAATGAGGATAAATACAACTACCGCTGCTCCTGCTGGCCAGGCACTGTCCCAGGTTTATCACAAATCCTGTCTCATTCATGCCTTACAACATCCCCCTTTTACAGATGGGAAGACAAAGGGCTAATAAGCAGTAATGTTTGAATATCAAAAGCATACAATAAAATAGCCTAAGGTGATAGTTATCAAATTGTAGCAAGCCTACGAAATTCTTAGGATCCTGTGGGGAAGGGGTGTCATACTGG
>CM052542.1:15719129-15739212 GCA_028533065.1 Trachops cirrhosus | reverse complement strand
TGTTAATGTGTGACCATGTCTTACATTCCTTGAGTCGCTCAGCTAGCAAGGCCTGGGCCCTTGGCCACCACTGCGAGAGGCAGAGTGAGAGTGAGGGGAGGACAGCGAGGGGCGTGAACTTCGAGTCCATCTACAGCTTGGACACCGGCACTGTGTTACCTCTCTGAGCGTCGGTTTTTTCACCAGGAATAGCAACTAACAGATGGAGCTTGGAGAGTTAAATGAGATAATCCGCAGTGAGTGCTCAGAAGCACCAGCCCTGAGATCCTGCTGAATATGCTGGTGTTTAGTGCGGGGACTCGAGCAAATGAGACACAGGGCCAGTTCTCGGGGAGCTGCCAGCCCCGCAGACTAGGTGGACACTCCTCAGGGGCGGGGCATCCCCTTGAGGTCTAGCCCGCAGTGTGGCTGCAGGCGTGGAGTTTGGCGGTAATGGAAAGAGCACTAGCCCTGGCACAAGCGGTTGTTAGTTCGATTCCCAGTCAGGGCACATGCCTGGGTTGTGGGCCAGGGCCCCAGTAGGGGGTGCTCAGGAGGCAACCACACACTGATGTTTCTCTCCCTCTGTTTCTCCCTCTCTTCCCCTCTGTAAAAATAAATAAGTAAAATGTTTAAAAGAAAAGAAAAGGCACTGGACTTGCTGGAGTCTGGACTTCTGGTCTCAGGTCCACCATTTGCTGTGTGACTTGGGATCATCACCGCCCCTCGGGAGCCTCAAATCTGCAATGGGCTTTGGAGTCCCAGCCTCACAGGCTGTTCTGAGGGTGGGAGGAGCCCTTCCTGGTGGCAGGCTCATGAAGACCCTCTGGGATGTGCGCAGCTCGAGAGAGTGGATGAATTTGTGCTGAGGTGGGAGACTTGTTCAGGAAGTGATTCCAGAGCAGGAGGGGGAAGAGGTAGGAGCCCTTACCATTTCCCCAGCTCTGGACGCGTTGCTCAGCACATCTTCCAGCCACTGGAACTGCAGGCCAGGGTCGGCCATGCCGGCCGTCTGCTCATTGTTGCTATAGTACAGATTGGTGTTGAGGACCACAACTCGCCCAGTCCTCCTCGGCCCTGGCAACGTCTCAGTATAGAATGCACCTAGGACATCACAGCCAGGGAAAATATGAAGGGTCCTCTGCCTCTGACACACTCTGCCCCCTTTACTTCACTCTCCCACCTTATCCCTTCCTTGATCCTCCCTTCCCAGCTTTCCCATAAAAAGAGCCTCAGGGGTTAAGGCCAAAGGCTCTGGAGCCAGGCTGCCTAGGTTTAAGTCCTGGCTCTACCTCTTATTAGCTGTGCAACTTAGGAAAGTTGCTTAACTTCTCTGTGTCTCAGTCTCCTCATCTGTATAATGGCGATGACAGTGAGGTGTGTTTGCCCCTCCCAATGCACCATCAACACCTCCCCACTCAGTTCTGTGCCCCAGGAGCTGATCTGTGTGAACTAAATCAGTGGGCTTCTGTGCCACAGGCTTCTGGTTTAGTGTGACCAATGGGGAGCCCTGGCAGCAGGGGACTGAGGAAAGGGAAGAGAGTGGGTCAGGGTTACCTTGGGCTGGCAGTGTCTTTGGATCAATTGTCCTCAACCAGGTGATTTTGTCCCCCAGGGAACATTTGGCAATGTCTAGAGACATTCTTTGGTTATCTCAACTGGGAGTGTTACTGGCATCTCGTGAGAAGATGGTTACTAACCATCCCACAGTGCACAGCGCAGCTCCCACAGCACAGACTAGCCGGCCTAAAGGCCAGCAGTGACAAGGTCGAGAAACCCTGCTTGAACTGAATTGAACTTGAACTGCCCTTTCTTAGGTTGTTTGCTAGAAGTCCAGTAACGCGCTGAGGGTAGTGCCTGGAACACAGTAAATGCTCGATAAATATTCACTTCTGACCCTCATTAGTGCCGTGGGGTTAAGAGCATGGGAGTCAGCCCTGTATTCTGCTCCCAAGTCCGCCTCTTCTACGCTGGGTGACCTTGGCTAAGTGACTTGGTACCTTTAAGCCTCAGTCTCCTTATCTATAAAATGGGGGTGTTGTGAAGATGGATTAGATCAGACCTTGGCAGGTAATAACTGCGTGTAGTAGCAAATGGTATTAGTACCTTCTTTGAAGAGAGCGACGGATGCATTACTGAGCCAGGGTCTCCATAGCTCCGCTACCCGATTGTAGATATTGTTGCTCCCTGCTGGCAACTGGCTTTTGGGGTGAAAGTCATGATTTCCCAAAGCAGCATATACTTTAGTATCTGGGAGGGAAAGGAGAAACATAAAAATATATACATGAAAGTGCTTGGTGTTAGCTGTAACACCAAGCTACTTTTCTCTTGGTGAAAGCGAAAGCTGTTAGTCATTTTCAGTTGGCCGGTGTCATCAGAGCTAATGGGGAAGGGGGAAGAGGGAAAATCCACAGATGAGGAAAATACAGAGATAAGCTGAAAACCTCATTTAATAGAATCTGGCCGAACTTGGCTCAGACCTGGGAAGGAAGAGCAGTGAGTTCTCTGATCTTGGACCCCAACCCCTTTCCCAGCAGAGTTTCCCGGTCGGAGAGGAAGCATCAGCTGATGAGAAGGAGAAAGCTAGAAGAGCTAAAGAATCTTCAGATCCATTAGCAGCCCCTTGGTAACTTAGTGTCGCTTGTTCTCGTCAAGTGCAGAGCCACCTTACTATTAGGGGAGAGGTCTGGTTCACTCCACAAGGCCTTAGGAGTTCCACTCACTCAGGAATTGAGAGTATTTACTGAGCACCTAGTTTGTGCCAACATGTAGACCTGGTAGCAGGCTCCCAGTTCCAGGCCCAGAGGCCTTGCCGTGCCGTAGGGTTGACAGGTATTGAGTCCTGACAGGTGCGTGGGCTGTCACAAAAAGGGAAAAGCCACTCACTGTGGAGGTGTGTGTCAGGGATGGCGGTGGAGTCAGGGGAGGCCTCCCTGAGGAAGTGGCCTCTGAATTGGCCCAAGAGGGGGAATGGAGGGGCGCCCTTCAGACTCATTTCCTCCTTGTCAGTAGCTTCATTCCTAATTTTATTTTACCACTGCGCCTGGCAGGTAGTAGTTGCTCAATAAACATTTGATGACAAACAAGAAATTCCTCTGACCTCAGGGAAGGGCCTTGCCGTTATGAGCTCAGTTCACCCCAGGGAGTGACCTCGAATCAATGAGGAAGGAAGACTGAGGCCTCCAAGTTCCACTTGGGGAAATGTCTCCAACAAACCCTTTGTCCTGTGGAGCCGGCAAGGTCTGGAAATGCTGAGAGCCCTGCCACAGGGGCAGGCTGTGGGATTCCCACCAGGAATCGTTCACACAGCAGGAAGCCCCCAGTGTCACTGCCTGGAAGAACCTGAGCTCTCTGACGTAAATGCCAGCAGCAATTAAAGATCCATTAAAAAAAAAAACAAAAAACAGAAATTTCTGGAATCTCAAGGGCAGATGAGAGGGGAGAGAATCTCTCCCACGTTTTGCTGCTGCAGTGCGCCGGGCACCGTCAGAAGCTCCTTACAAGCTCCATGAGGTCACACGTCCCCCACCCCTGGACTTGGGTCTCCCATAGTAGATGCTAAATAAATATTTGCTGATTGACCAAATGAGTGATTGGATTTCCTTATTTAATCCTCACAGCTACCCTCTGGGCAGGTGCCAGTATGCACGTAGACCCCACTCTCCCTGTCATATCTCTTCTCGTAGGGCTGCAGCCGTAATCACTCACAGTCCTCTCGGGCTCCTCAGTTCTGAAGGAAGGTCTGGGAAGCACCAAGAAATAGCACCCTGGCTGGAAATCAGCATCTCCCAGAAGTCCTAGCAGCTAGGATGGTTTGAGGGCTGTGGCTGGCAACTCCAGGGACACAGCAGGACACGGGGCTATGCATGAGCCCATGTGAGACTTACCCAGGGCTGAAGCCTGTGTATAACCGTGGGTGCATTGAGAAGGGGCAGGGAGAGTCTGGTGTTGGGCAAGCAGGGCAGGAGGCGGTGAAATGCCAGGCATTTTCTGTGTGTAGCCAGCGAGCTCTTGTGTTCCTTGCAGGGTTGTTGGAAGGTGAGAAACAGTGGCTGTGAAGTGCCTGGCATGGGACCTTTACCACAGCCATCATTGTCAACGAACGAAGGCCATTCCTCTGCATCTTGCTGCTATTGTCTCATGGTGCCAGGTGCCACCTGGGGTTCAGGAAATGCGGTGGGGGACTGATGGTAGGATCTTACCTGGAAAGACCGCTCTGATGAGTTCAGTCAGGTGCTCCACAATGTCCAGCACAGCCTCCTCTCCCAGTCTCTCATTGGGTACGTGGGGCGTGTCATCACTGCAAAACACCGCCAGGCCAGTTTGGTGCTGGCAGCTCAGGATGGGGGACAAGAAAAGTGGGGGGAGCAGGGTGGGGGGGCGCTCTGCTGTGAGAAAAGAGGCCATGGAACTGGGCCTCAGACATCCACTGAAAGGTATGGCCAGGCTCAAGCTGAGTGTCACACAGGACAGAGTTCAAACCCAGGCTGCGCCACTGACCTGCTGTGGGTCCCTGGGCTGGTTGTTTAACCTCTCTGAGCCCTCATTAGCTTATCTGTGAAACAGGGGTAATAATGGTACCTACTTACAGAGAATGTGTGGACTTCAATAAAGGGGAAAGTTATATATATATTCTACATTTCATGTATATAGCATATACATTTCATGTATATGAAATGTAGAAGAGCAGCTGCTAGGATGTAACTAATATTATTATTTAGAGGGAAGCTCTAGGGTTCCAGTGCCATCTGCAAGCCTGCAGGGCACTATCCTGTTCCGAACGGAGAACCTATCTGAGTTCTCCTTTCTCCAAGGTGTTGAAGAAGTCTGGAGCTGCCTCCAGAGCATAGAGTTCAGACCTACTCTATGGCAGAATCTGGAACTGACTCAGGACTATGTAATCGTGCCCCCCTTCCCCATCTGACAGACCTAAATTGCTGTATCCACCTTAGAAATGCACAGTGAGGGGGGAGAATGGGAGGAGAACGGGGGAAGGTGAACTTTGGAGGAGCCCCTACAAGCTAAAGCCTTAGGGACTGCTGGACCCCACAGAGCAAGGCAGCTCCGCCCGCACTCTCCCGGGGAAGGTAATTAACTTAATAGTACTGATACAGCTGCTAGCAGCTCACCCTGGCCTACTTTGTGCCGGCTACTTTCTGTGCACTGTACCCATAGCCACTAATTTGTTCTTCATAATATGCCCACAACACAGGTTCTATTATTGTTCCCATTTAGCAGATAAAGAAACCAAGGTACAGAAAGGTGAGGAATTCTGCTTAAGTGTATGCTACTAGAAAGTGGTGGAGTGAGGATTTGAACCCAGGCAGCTTCAGAGTCTGAGCTCACACCCATTCCATCCCACTGTGACTCTGAAACCCTCACTGGGCAGCAAGAGGAGCCTTGTAGCCCAGCCCTCCCTGGGGACAAGCCAGAAATTCAGACATTGGAACAAAATTCCTTTTTTTTTCCTAGTTTGGAGGATCTAATTCTGTCTGATAGAAAACGCATCCAATCTCTACATATTGTTCCCCCCAAAAGGTTGCAATTCTCCCTAGGAAGTCAAATTTCCTAGATTGAAGAATTATTGAAAGTCCCAGAGGTCGTCTCATCCAATGCCATACATCTCTGCAAGGTCCCAGAGATTTCCCAGAAGAATCACACTTCTGTGAAAGGGTCATGAATTTCGCAGAGCAGCACCTTTACCAAAGCGACCACATCTTTCAGAATGCACAGCTTTCTCCTCGGGCCCCTTCTCGGAGAAGTCAGAGGCTCCCCCATGAAGAGCCCTCTCAGGGGCAGGAGTCCAGGGTCATGGCCTAAAGGTCACACTCACCTTAGGTTGATGTCTGAGCCCAGAGAAGCCTGAGATGCTATCACATTTCTTAAGTGTCCAGCCTTGCCCCTCCCCACTGGGTCCATCTGAGGTCATTCCTAATCACTCCCGTGTCACACTGAGGGGACATCACAGTGGATCCTGCCTTTTGAGGTGTCCACTGAGGATGGAAGAGGGAGCAAGAAGTCAGAGCTCCTGCCAGCCTTCCTCACCAGCTCACGGGCTCACCACTTCTTGCAGGAAATCCTCCCCAGTCCTCCCAGATGGAGTCAGGTGCCCTCTGAAGCCCCCACTGTCCCTCAGGGAGCCGCT
Source organism: Trachops cirrhosus (assembly GCA_028533065.1). Classification (NCBI taxonomy): domain Eukaryota; kingdom Metazoa; phylum Chordata; class Mammalia; order Chiroptera; family Phyllostomidae; genus Trachops; species Trachops cirrhosus. The sequence continues at coordinate 15,733,088 of CM052542.1, read as the reverse complement.
CTCATCTCTGGGGTAAAATAGTCAGTGGGCTTGTCTGTGTCACCCACAAGGCTGTGAGCTCCTTGAAGGCGACTTGGGGTCTACATTGTCGAAGTTCCCATGGTCTACCCCAGGCTGGCCGAGGGAAGGAGGGAAGGAGCCGAGTTATGAGGACAGCAAGTACTGAGCGAAGTGGGAGTATAACAGGGTGCAACCAAGTGCCAGGCGGAGGGGGGCGGGCAAAATGGGGATTTGTATTAGGGTCCAGAACTCAGGGTGTCCAGAAACTATTAGAGAAAAAAATATATATATGATGTCCTCACCCCCACCAGTCTGAGCTGGGGGATGGGACACATGGAGCAGGGCCATTGAGAGCTGTTTCGTACAGCAACAGTTTTGCAGATAACCTCTGTCATGGTCATTTAACATGTCTGTAACCTTTAACTGGTTTCACAGATATGTTAAATAGCTGTGGCCATGCTTTGAGCCAGGGGGATGGGAATGACCTGAATCCAGGTGTAACTGGGAAGAAACTCCCCCTGGTTACAGCACCTACGTGAGAGCTTGGAGATGATTGGCTCCACCCCATGGGGCCTCGCCTGCCCGGACTTTCTATGGCAGCCCAGTAAAGCTGGAAGGATACAGGAATGCTGGCAGGTGTAACTGATTGTGGGAGGAGTCAGAAATGGGGCTGCGGAGGAAGATCGTCGGGGAGAGGGGGGATTTAAACCCAGGTGCAGCAGCCAAACCAGGCCAGGACCAAGAGGCTTTGGAGGAGTTGGGACCATGTGACTGTGGCAGGAGAGAATTCACCATGCGGCTTGGGAAGAGGTTGGGACCACATGGAGATTGTGGAGGCAACAGAGCAGATGGTGCCGGAACCGAGGGGCTGCCTGAACCATGAACTTCTACTTCTTTTCCTGAGATACGGTACCCCAGACTGGCCAAAGGGGAGAAGGAAGGACTGTGAGTTTGTGGGACTTTAGTATTTTTAATGAAGACATTAAGTCATTACTCTAAATCTCTATAACTTTTAAATAAATAATTCCTTTCCTTTCCACCAATCTCTAGCATTGAGAGACGTCTTTCCTCTGGCGGCGGGCAAAGCTAACCTAATATGGGGGTGGAACCCCTGGAGAAAAATGGGGGGTCCTTTGGTAATAGTATATTGTTCACCCACCCCCGGGTCTGTTCTGTAACAGGAGGTCTCACTTCCATGGATGGGAAGCGGAAATGGAGTCTCTGTGGCTGAGCGGGAATCACCCCTCAAGCTCTCTTCACACAGAGCAGTGCTCTGACCAGAGAGAATGCCCTAGGGCCAGGGCAGCCCAACGCTGGCCAGCAGCTGACCAGGCCACGTGGTCCCAATGCCAGACCACGCTCAGTCCTCCTACCCTCTCCCATCCCTGCGTTTGGATCCCTAGGGCTTGTGGTGCCTAAACCCCAGAGGGAGTGGCTGCAATATTCGCCCCACAACATAAAGTTTGGGAGTCTTCCACACGCCCAGTTGCACCAGGACCTTGTCCCCAGCCTCAGTGAGAGCTATATTCCGCTAAGGCTGGGAGACCAAGAGGTTGAGGGCACAGACTTTGGAATCCGCCACACCCAGGGTCCCTTTGAGCTTCAAGCGAGGACTTAGGGAGACAGTGCAGGAAGGTGCCAGGCGGCAGGCGGCACACAGCAGAAACCCGGTGACGCGTAGCTGTCATGACGGCTCTCACCCTGTCCAGAGGATGAAGTCTGGCTCCGGCTCGATCTCCTTCATGGCGTAGATGGAGGAGTTGATGAGGACCCAGGGAGAATCACAGAGGTAGTCACCCCAGGGGCCCGCGTTGGGCACTGCCTGGGAGCCGGCCGATGGGCATACCTGGAAGGGGTCTTCGGATACTTTGTACTCAGGGTCGAAGTGCAGGTCAGAGATGTGCCAGAACTTCCCTGCAGGGGAAAGGAGACCCTCCTCATGCTGGGCCCTCCCTGAGCCCGGATGGGCAGGCAGTCTGGGGGAACCCTGGGCTGGAGCAGGGGAGGTTGCGCAGGTGAAAGGGTCCAGAGGAAATGGGCCGTGGTATTTGCCCAGGGAGGCACTGAGTAGAGCGGAGCACAGTCTTAGCTCTCTGTCCCTAGCCTGGGGCCTTTGACAAGGTCCTCTCTGTCTCCCCACCACAGCGTCAGCATGAGGGATTGGGCTGAAGCATGACCCTCAAGAAGCCTGTGGAAATTCTAAGAAAAGTGCTTGTCTTAAAGCAGAGGCAGTAGAGGGTCAGGGTTAAGCCCTCAGGTTCTAGAGCCACGTGCCAGCTGTGTGGCCCTGGGCAAGTTGCCTCACCTCTCTGAGTCCCTACTGAGAGCCATATCTTATCCTGCTCGAGGGAAATACACGCAAAACTCTGCCCTGGGAGAAGGCTTCTACACCAAATGGAAGGTCTTGCTAATTAATACCATCAAAAGCCTGGGGAATAGGTGTGGAAATAGAGTTTGAAAATGCTAAACCAGAAAAGATGGAACGTCATTTCAGATTGGGCTGACTATCATGTGAGTCTCCCCTGGGGGCATAGTTGGTGATTCCGATGCAGGGCAGTGGCTCAAGCGGCTGGCAGTGATGCTGGGAGCTGAAGTGTGGACCGACACCTGGTCTCAGCTCCAAACCAAGCGAGGCTGAAATGCCAAAAATCTCTTGGAGCAATAGAGAAGGGAGTCCAAAGAAACAGGCCACGTGGAGTGGATTCCTCATCTGCACCAGCACCGATGTGCATAGTTTCACTGATGTTAATTGAAGAGGGTTGAAGGGCCTCTGCCCTGAATCCTGTGTTTCTGGCTACAACAAGGGTGAGGCCTGGGATTTCCTCACCCTCCACCGATGCTCTCACTTCCGCCTCCACTTCCTGTGTCACTCACAGCCAGCAGTCAATACCTGCCCAACCTCAGGAAACCGGCCAGGACCTGGGCTTCTATTGTTTTCAGGGTTGGGTGGCCAGGGCACCACCCAAGCTACTGGACATTCAGTGTGGCTCCAGAACAGGCCGGTAGGCAAAGCCTGGCCCCTGATCCTCACTTCTTGACTTTTCCCCCCAGACACTTCCAAGCTTTCGCCCAGCTCTCTGGATCTAAAACCGGTCTCAAGAAAGGTGGAGAAACTTGTTCACGTTAAGCTGCAGATGACTGGCCAAGCAAATCCTTACCCCTCCCAAGGTCATCATGTAGTCATCCTCACCACAGCCCTGGAGGTGTCATTGATCATCACCCCCATTGTGGCAATAAGAAAACTAAGGTCAAAGGTCAGTATGCCCAAGATCACATGGAAAATGGTGGGGGGATTCTAAATGGTTATGCCAGCAACCTTTTATTTTAGATATGACTTTGTAAAAATTGACTTTAGAGGGAGACAGGAAAGGAGAGAGATTGAGGGAAGAAGTGGGAGAGAGAGAAAGATCAATTTGTTGTTTCATTTATGCATTCGTTGGTTGATTCCTCCATGTGCCCTGACCAGGGATTGAACCCTCACCTTTGGCATATTGGGTGGATGCTCTAGCCAAATGAGCTACCCAGACAGGGCTTAGAAAGAGCTTCTTGAAGACAGTCTATGCCTGCATTTTTATTTTTTACCCAAACCGAGAGCCCTTGCTTATAATGGGAAAAATTAAAAATTTTCACACAAATTGTGATCACTAATACATTTATTTTACTCCTATGGAACAAAAACTGCCCCACTTCCACTAGTAAGTGAACAGGGTTGGTGGCTTTCCCAAGCCCCTGCACTGAGGCTCTGAGTGGGCCACGGCCACTTCCGAGCCTGAGAGCAGGCTGGCCAGGTGGGCTGCAGTGAGCGCCCGCTGCCCTCCTCTCTGAAGACTGCGGCAGGGGCCACACCCCTGCCTCGAGCAGGCTCTTTCCCAACTAACCACAAACGTTGAGCAGTTCTGCTCTTAGACGTCATCCCTCTGAACATTCAACAGACGTTTCTCCACTTCAGAAACTCCTTGTCCACTGACGGAGGCTCAAGTATGAGCAGTTTTCCTTTTCCCGCAAGCTCCGGTCCAGTCAGTGTGTGGACCTGGAACTCCTCCCAGCTCCCCCGCACGTCTTGTGACCTGTCTGTGTGTGTGTCTGAAGGCCTGACTCCAGGGGAGGCCAGGATACTGGAAAGAAGGGCAGAGAGAGCCAGAGGTCCAGGCAGGGGGCCTCCACCTCCTTGAGCTCCAGTGTCCTGTTTGTGGAGGTGGCTCACAGAGGCCTCACCTGGTGCTCAGCCCAGCTCACCCCATTCATTCTCCTCATTAGGCCTCTGCGATTCCTCCACTGCCTTCCTCAGTCCTCCCCAGGTCATCACAAGGCTATTTTCTCCTCATTCAGGCCTCAGGCCACAGGTCACCTCCTCAGAGACTTCCTTGACCACCTTTTCTTAAGTGTCACTTCCCCCAACCATCTGGTTACTATTTATTGCTTTCCTCAGTTTTCTTTTATTTTTTCTTTTATTTATTTTTAGAGAGAGGGGAAAGGAGGGAGAAAGAGAGGAAGAGAAACATCAATGTGTGGTTACCTCTCTTGCACCCCCTACTGGGGGCCTGGCCCACAACGCAGGCATGTTCCCTGACTGGGAATCGAACCAGCAACTCTTTGGTTCTCAGACTGTGCTCAATCCACTAGGCTAAACCAGCCAGGGCTCCCTTAGTTTTATTTTATTCAGGACACTCCCACAGGCGAAATCATCTAGTTGGCTTGTTTATCATCTATCTTCCCTGTCTACAGTGTCAGCTCCATAAGAACATGAAGCCTATAGTGTTGATCTCTATGTCCTTGGCACCTAACATAGTGCCTAGGATGTGGAAGGTGCCCGAATATACTCGTATATATTCAATGAATAAGCAAGGCTGTGAGGAGGAGGGTTAGCTCTCAAAGAAGCTTGGCTAGGTGCCCTTTACCTGCTTGTCTCATTTCACCTTTGCAGCCATTCTCTGAGGTGGGATTCTCATGCCCATTTACCAGATGAGGAAGCTGAGGATCAAACCCAGACCTCTCTCTGACTCCAAAGCTGAGCCACAGCGTTGACTCAGAGCCCCCAGAAGGTGGCTTTTGTAATACACTTATGTTACCCATAAAATAAAAGGAGCCACAGGCGTCTGTGGAAATCGTCACCGACTGTGAGGAATTAAGCTTTAACCACCACATCATGGAGAAGGGGGTGGGCGCAAGAACTCTGGACAGGGAGGCAGGTGATCTGATTTCTAATCCAGGCTCTTCCAAGAGCTGGCTGAGGACTCCGGGCTAGCAGTTGGCCTTGCTGAGCCTGAGGGTGTTTGACACCTGGCCTGAGCACCAAATAAACAGTGAAAGAGAAAGGGCTTGTGGAAAAGAATCTCCCACACCACTGTCCTTGGAAATTCCCTCTGGGGCAGGAGTGAGCCTGGGAGGGTGTGGGGGATTAGGCCCTTTCACACTTCACCTTTTAGACTAGAGCTTCTCAAACTTTACTGTGCAGACCCCTCACCTGGGGATCTCATTAAAGTTGAGGCTTTAGCCATGGCTGGTGTGGCTCAGTGGATTGAGTGCCGGCCTGCAAGCCAAGGGGTTACCAGTTCGATTCCCAGTCAGGGCACATGTCTGGGTGGTGGGCCAGGTTCCCAACAGGGGGTGCATGAGAGGCAACCACACATTGATGTTTCTCTCCCTCTCTTCCTCTTTTCCCTTCTTTAAAATAAATAAATAAAATCTTTAAAAACAGTTAAGAGGCTATACATGTTCATCCTGCTGGGATCTTTTAAAGTAAGAAGTATTCATGTATTTCTTGAGTGTTAAGAAAAGGTATACTAAGCTGTTGTTATGATTCACTAATTATTGAGAATATGAATAAATCTGGTATCCAGTACAATGAGTACTTGAGGAGGGCACAGACCTGGGTTGGAATTCCAGCTGCACCACCCAGTAGCTGTGTGAACACGAGCAACTTATTCTGTACCTCAGTGTTCCTTGTCTGTAAAATGGGGACAACAGCACCCCTGCCTCCTCAGGTCATTGTGAGGGTTGAAAGGGAACAGTATGAGATAACACAAAAGCACTCAGCAATGCAAAGCAGCAGTTACTCTGAATTTGGTCCCTGGGAGATCCTGCAAGTCCCCCTTTGGCCACAGGAGGGGGATGGGACCTGGGGGAGTAACTGCACCCTTCTGCTTGTCCTACTGTCCCCTCGTTGCTGTCCTCTGCAGGTAAGGTGCAGGTCCCGGGACAGGACATCTGCAGCAGAACAGTGTGAAGACAGATACTGTCTCCTTCTAGATGGCTCTTGTCCAGTACAGGGCCGGCGGGCACAGCGCAGCCTGTAGTTTTAATTTTGACAGCTCAGCTCTGCTCCCTGTCCCTGGGCAGGCAGAACAGTCTGCTGGCCTTCTTCCTCCCTCACAAGAGGGGCCACAGGGCCTCCTTGTCCCCTGGGGATGGCAGACACAGGGCCCAGGGCCCAGTAGCTTTGTAAGGCCCATGACGTGTCTGAGATCTGAAGAAATGCTTTGGCTCCAAAGTTTAGGGGGGAAAGGCCATCAAAATCAAGAAATCATTTCAAAAGCATTATTAAATATTAAACATATAATTAAAAGCCATATATAATGTGAGATCCTTTTACTGAAATTTGTGATGGGGTAGGGGACTCACAAGAATCATTCCTAGAGCCCAAGAAGGTCTTAAACTGGCCAAAAAATGACTTTGCTTATGGTCAGAGAAAAGAAAGGCAGGAAGACACCTGCCATTTATTTAGCACCTACTGAATGCCAGGTGCTGTGCCAAACTCTCTAGCCATGAAACCTCAGGACAATAGAATGAAATACATTCTATTACAGTAGCCATTTTGATCATGATTAAATAAATGATTGTGGATGGGAGGAGTGGGGGGGAAATGGAGACTGTACTTGAACAACAATAAAAAATGTAAAAAAAAAGATCACGATGCACTATACTCGTCACTAGCTAGTAGTGTGACCTTGGATATTAAAAAAAATGGTCCCTTAAACTTTTACAGAGCTTTACCATGTATGTGCGTGACTTCACTTAACTATCACATTTAATCTCTCCTCTGCTCTTATCCCTATATCATAGGTAGTCAAGTAGAGACTCAAGGTCATATAGATAGTAAAAGGTCAGACCTAGGTTTTCTGGCTTAAGGGGTTGTTTTTGCAAGAGTGTGCATGAAATTTGGAATAAGGAAAATTTTGTTTTCAATCCTGGTTCCTCCACACAGACAGTGGCAGTTTGAACAAGAGGTTTCCTCAGTTGAGCCTCAGTTTCCTTATGTGTAATATGGGGATGACAATGTGAGTAGCAAAGGGTGGAGGTGAGGATGAAAGGAGAAACCCCATACGGAGCACCAGGCAGCAGGCTGGACAAGCCCGCAGCAGGGCTCACTCCCCGGGCCACTCCGTCCCTCAGGCCTCAGGTCTCCTTCTCTGGTGCCTTCACTTCCTCAAGTGTGATCCGAGGGGACGGCAAGGGTTATCTGAAGGCCCCACCAGTTCTAACCCTCTGCGATTCCATGACTTTGTTATGTGTATAATGCCCACCACCGAACCACCTTGGTCCCCATTTCAGTCCTTTGTTTTTGACACTAGGCAATAACCCCAAGCACTTCCATTGTTATTCCTCCGGCGTAAACTAAGGCCTTCCAAAACACTAGGGGTTCACTTGTAAAATCCAGTGTTTACTGGCCCCTTGCGTTAGCTACATGGATTGTCCTTTCCTTACGACAGCCCCGTGAGGTAGGCTTACCTTCTGGAGGGAAATGTTTTCCTACCATACTGACCCACACGGAAAAATCTTGTCTGTTTCGTGCAATTAGAAGCTGAAGGATAATGCCATGTTGCATAGGGTGTGTGGGGGAGGAGAGAAAGAGCCAGCAAGTAGGCGCCCCACCGGAGCTCTTGGCTAAGGAAGATGGAGGTAGAAACCCTACAATTTTTGCAAAGCGGGGCTGAGTGCTATCTGATTGGGTGTCTCAAAGTTCTCTGGCACTTCTAAAAGAGACTCAGATTCTGTAAAAACTTAGAGGTGCTGTGGACTTCTTTTAAAATTTAATTTTGTTTTTAAATTATAAATATACCAGAAAGTTTGGAGAAAATAAAATAGTCCCCATGAAAACCATCATCCAGCCCTGGCTGGTGTGGCTCAGTGGGTTGAGTGCCAGCCTGCAAACTCAAAGGTTGCCAGTTTGATTCCCAGTCAGGGACATGCCTGGGTTGAGAGCCAGGTCCCCTGATGGGGGCAGGGAGGGGTGAGAGACAACCAATAGATGTTTCTCTCGCACATCAATGTTTCTCTCCCTCTTTCTGTCTCCCTCCCCTTCTCTCTAAAACTAAATAAATAAATAAAATCTTTAAAAAATCATCCCAAGGGAATATGTCAAGGACATGATGCAACTGAGTGCTGTGAAGATTAATAAACAGAAACCTCATTTAAACTGGAGTTGGGAGGGCCTGTACCGGGTGCTCTCATACCCTGACACTCAGTCAATTACCTCCTTACTTTCCATCTCCAACAGGAAGAGGTTTTTCTACTCCACTACTCCTGCCCCAAGAAAGAGGATTTTTTTCTTGCCTGGCAACCACTCAGCCAATGAAAAGCCACTACACTTCAACTACCAGTTTCCTCTAATGGACTCCTTGTTTACAGCAGCCCCTGGGAAAAGCTCCTTTCCCCTGTAAGAGAACCGTTCCGGCCTTGGTTCTTTGGCCTTGCTGTAGTTCGCCATCAGACCACACGTCCTGAATAAACCTAGGCTGCTGGAGAAGTATCTGGTTGCTTGTTTAAGGTCCACAGTACAGACTTGGTCCTGCCACTTCCGAGCGTTGGAATCCTGGGCAACTGTTGTGTCCCCCGCCAGCCTCATTTTCCTCATCTGCAAAATGGATGTACTGGTATAGAAACCACTTCACAGGGATTAGAAAAATCAAATGAGCCTTTTATTTCGTACTTCAAACGGGCTTGAAGAAGAGAGCATATACCAAGCACCTAGCACGAGCGCGGCCCATCATGACCGCTCAATAGACCAGTGTCAGCTCTTTGTGGCTATTTTCCTGAGTGTGCATTTGCTTTGATGTCACATTATTTATTTAAAACAGACTGGAATTGGACAGCCCCAGTTCAGGTCCAGAGTCAGGCATTAACTAGATGGGTAACCTTGGTTAGTCGCTTAACTCCTCTCTGAGGCTCAGTTTCCTTGATAATCCCTACTTCACGAGGCTGTTGTGAGGGTGTTATGTAAAAATTTCAGCAGTGTGAGGCACATAGTAAGTATTTAATAAATGTTACTTATTGTTTTCAACCCTGCTGTGTCGTCTTGAACCTTTTCCACCGGGAGACTTTACCCTAATCTATTTAGCTGGTCTGTTATTGTCATTAGCACTTTCTGTTTGTGTTATGAAAATGCTGCAAAGGCATCTAGTGCATTTGGAGGGAGGAGAAATTCTTTTTAATCACTAAGACCCTGGGCTGGGGGGGTGGGTTGCCCATTGGCACTTGGATTTCTAAGAAAACTTATTTAAAAGTGAGAGAGTGCCCTGACAGGTGTGGCTCAGTTGGTTGGGCATCCTCCTGCAAACCAAAAGTTCCCCGGTTCGATCCCCACTCAGGGCACACGCCTGGGTTGCAGGTTAGGTTCCCAGTTGGGGCGTGTGTGAGAGTCAGCCAATCCATGTTTCTCTCACACATCGATATTTCTCTCCCACTCTTTTTCCCTGCCTTCCCCTCTCTCTAAAAATAAATAAGTAAAATATTAAAAGTGCAAGAGTGAGAGAACGAGTGAGGGAGTGGGAGAGTCGTTCAATCATTCCTAAGCCTCCAGTCAGACTGGGGGGGCTCTGAGTCCTCCAGAGGGGAGCTGGGTGTCTGCCTCCCCATGGAAAGAGGACACATCCTATCAGGGCTTGTCCCAGAGGTATTTCCACCTTTAAGTCAGAGCTTTCGGATCTGAGTCCTTCCCAAGCATTTCGCTCTGGTCTCCTGCCACCGCCTCCCATCTCCTCCTCACTGAGACGCCTGGCCGCATTGGCAGAGTGCTTTGCCAGGGCTCCCGGCTGCTCCTGGAAAGGGTCTGAGAAAGCGGGTGACCGGAGGACTGACCAGGACTGAGCTCCAAAGGGACAGGCAACAAGCAAAACCCTGAGCCAGTCCTTTCTCTCTCAGCCTCAATTTCTACAGTTGCAGAAAGGGTGCGGGATCATCCCTAAGATTCCAGTCAAAGGACTCCAGAACAGGGCAATCTAGAATCCTAAAGAAAACTACAGGTGCAGCCCTCCCACTGACTCCCCTCTAACCGCATGGAAACCTAACCCTCCAACAGGCATCTTGGACTGGACGTATCCCAAATCAAACCTCTGCCCCTCCCGAATCTCAGCACTTGACAGCCCTGCCCTTCCAGTTGCTGAGACTAAACTTCGGGACCACCCTGGAACCCTCCTCTCTCACTCCCAGCACCTGTCAACGTCTTGTTCAGAATAAAAAAGAACAGAAAGAAAAAACAAACAAACAAACAGAATCAGACCATCTCCCACCACCTCCTACCCGACCACCCCAGGCGGAGCCACCATCCTCTCTCAGCAGATGAAGGTAATAGTCTCCCCCCTGGTTTGGCGGCTTCTCCTTTACTAGGGTGACCGACTGTCTCAGTTTGCCCAGGACTTCATCCAACACGCCAAACTTGAAGTCCTAAAATTAGGAAAGTGCCCTGGCTGGTGTGGGTCAGTGGATTGAGTGCCAGCCTGGGAACTGACGAGTCACTAGTTCGATTCCCACTCAGGGCACACACCTGGGTTGCGGGCCAGGTCCCCGGTTGGGGGCATGTGAGAGGCAACCAATCGATGTTTCTCTCTTTCTCTTTCTCTCTTCCTCCCCCTCTCTCTAAATATAAATAAATAAAATCTTAAAGTAAAATTAGGAACGTCTCAGGCAAACCGACAAGAGTTAGTCCGCCTGCCTCTTCTCAGCACAACAGCCTGAGGTTCCTTTTAAATATATGCTCATCTGATCACAGCTCCGCCTGAAACCTTCTGGTGGTGTCCCATTTCTCTCTGACTCAAACTGTCTACAAGTTGATACACGAACTGGTGGCAGCCTCCTACCCCACCCCTGTGGTTCCCTGACCTCTACCGCCCGCCTCACTCTGCTCCAGCCATGCTCATCCTCACACACTCCTGTGTGTCCAGCTCGTGGCCTTTGCACTTTCCACCCTCTCTCACTGGAATGTTCTTCTCCAGAAGTCCACATTGCTCTTTCCCTCCCTGCCTCAGGTCTTTGCTCAGCTGTCACTTTATTAGACAGCTCTTCTCTGGCCCCCTCTCCCTTTATTCTGCTTTGTTGTTTTCCATAATACTTGTGGTCTCCTGGAATACTATGTATTTGCCTGAGCCTTTTGGTTTGTTTCTTCCCAGATGAAGGAATGCTTCAGGAGGACCGGGGCTTTGTTTGTTTTCTTTTCTGGTTCCTGGAATATCTTGTGGTGCATATGATGGGGGACTCGAAAGTTGGGAAATTTTAGTTTAGGTAATAGCTAATAAGCTTGGTAATCAAAGCATGTAAAAGCTATTGCTCCAGGAACTGACGGTATGACCCACCCTGACTCCAGGAGACCACAAGCAGTTCCACCTCTGTGCCTCAGGAGGACGGCAAGCCACCCAGGTGGTGTCTGAGCCGTTGTCCTCCAGGGTGAGACGCCCACTGCCCAGGACACAGCTAGAGACAACTGCCCACGGTGAGAATGCTGCAGGTTTTAAATCCAATGAAGTTTTCCCTGAATTCCAAACTCATTGTTACCTACACTTTGTTCTCCTTTTAAAAAGGGAAATTTTAAAATGGAATTGAAGATGGCCTGTGAGGTTACAAACCCACCATCTTCTCAGGTCACCTGCCATCTGAACAAAGTGCGCATAAAGATTCGATCCCTGTCTCTGCTTATTGGGTCTGGTAGGTGACAGGCAGCCCCGGACGCCGCCTTTTTCGGTTTCCCACAGAAGACCCTCAACCAACATTTGCTGAATGAATTCACGAATCTTCCTGCCACCTTCTCCCTCTACCAGCTGGCTGGCTTTTATGTCTCCACACCTCTTAGCAAAGTCATTGTCCCTCCCCTGGCCAGCTGTCACCTCCACTTGCACTTACAATCTTCAGGATCAGACAGCACCCACACCACCTACTAACTCTCCCACCTAGCTGCCTCGTTATTTTTAGCAGCACCACCAGCTTTCTGTGAGCAGCCTCTAGCGACCTTGATCCTGAGTTCTTGGTACAAAACAAAGACATCCAAGGCATTTGCAGCACCTACCTGGTTCAGCCCCGGCCACTCCCCGGTGGGCCAGGAAAATCAGCAGCACGAGTAGGCTCATCCTAGGCGCTCGCCTCCCAGGAGACATGAGGTTCTCCAGGAGCTCTGTTCTGGCTGCAGGCTTCCTAACTAGGTCTCGGTGGCCAGTTCCCCGAGGAGGGCTTTCTGTCTGGTAATTTGGTGTCCGCGGGCATCTAAGGCATCTGGCTCCTCTGACTTTTCTTCTGTTGCCCAGAAGGGTGTGAGCTGGGCCTTTGGACTCTGAGTTAGAAAATAGGACTTCCGGCCAAGATAGAGACGTAAGTAGACACACTGTGCCTCCTCCCACAACCAAAACAAGGTCAGCAACAATTTAGAAACAAGATAACAACCAGATCTGACAGAAAATTGAACTGTATGGAATGTGGAGTTAAAATATACACATTCATCCAGACCAGTAGGAGGGGCAGAATAAGGCAGTTAAGCAGAGATGGTCGGCAGGAAAAGGAACCCAAAACGCATCCCCGGCGCCTAAGGCATCCCGGCACCTAACGCATCCCGAACGCAGAGGCGGCTGGCAGACCTAGCGAGGCGGCGACTGTGAAGCGAGGCACTGAGCGCAAGGCGCCTGGCTGTCCCGGCCACACTCGAGAGCGCAGATAAACCAGGCGAAATTGGGCGGTGAAACGGACCGCTCCACCCAGGGTCCCAGTGCCGGGAAATAGAGCCTCGGGACACTGATTGAAAGCACGTCTAGGGATTGAGAGGCGCATGGAGAGACTCCCAGCCTCACAGGAGAGACCCACGGGGTCCTAGAACGCAAGCTCGTACACAAGCCCACCCACACAGGAATTAGCACTAGAAGGGCCCAGTTTGCCTGGGGGAAGCAGCAGAGGGGACTGAAGTCCTTCGGCGAGAGGAGCAAGCGCCATTGTTTCCTCTCGGACCCCGCCCCCACATAATGGCGTCACAACCCAGTGACTAAGTTGACCCACCCTGGTAAACACCTAAGGCTCCGCCCCTCATATGTAACAAGTGTGACCAGGCCCCCCCCCCAAAAAAAGGCTCAAACTGAAGTACAAATCAAAGCCCCACAGCGAATATTTTTAAGCGACCAAGAGATAGCCAACCTATCAGATGCACAGTTCAAAGCACTGGTGATCAGGAAGCTCACAGAATTGGTTGAATTTGGTCACAAATTAGGTGAAAAAAATGAAGGCTACACTAAGTGAAATGAAGGAAAATGCACAGGGAACCAATAGTGATGGGAAAAAAACTGGGACTCAAATCAATAGAGTGGACCACAAGGAAGAAAGAAACAACCACACAGAAAAGAATGGAGAAATAAGAATCCAAAAAAATGAGGAGAGGCTTAGGAACCTCCAGGACATCTTTAAACATTCCAACATCCAAATTATAGGGGTACTAGAAGGGGAAGGGGAGGAGGAAGAGCAACAAGTGGAAAAGTTATTTGAACAAATAATAAAGGAGAACTCCCCCAATCTGGCAAAGGAAATAGAATTCCAGGAAGTACAGGAAGCTCAGAGAGTCCCAAAGAAGTTGGACTCAAGCAGGAACACACCAAGGCACATCATAATTACATTAGTCAAGACAAAAATTAAACAGAGAATCCTAGAAGCAGCAAGAGATAAGGGGATAGTCACCTACAAAGGAGTTCCCATCAGACTGTCAGCTGATTTCTCAAA
>CM052542.1:15690838-15718629 GCA_028533065.1 Trachops cirrhosus | reverse complement strand
AGAACCACAGAAATGGAGATCACATGGAGGATTAGCAACAGGGCAGTGGGAGGAGGAGAGGAGGGAAAAGGTACAGAGAATAAGTAGCATGGATGGTAGGTAGAAAATAGACAGGGGGAGGGTAAGAATAGTATGGGAAATGTAGAAGCTAAAGAACTTATGACACATGGACATGAAATAAAGTGGGGGAATGTGGGTAGAAGAGGGTGAGCAGGGTGGAGAGGAGTAAAAGGGGGAATGGGACAACTGTAATATCATAATCAATAAAATATATTTAAAAAAAAGAAAATAGCACCTATCCCTGACTGGTGTGACTCAGCGGGTCGGGCCTGTCCCTGAGAAGTGAAGCACACACACCCGGGTTGCAGGCCTGGTCCCTAGTTGGACGCTCATGAGGGAGGCAGTGAGTGTATGTGTTTCTCTCACATATCGTGTTTCCCCTCTCTCTGAAAATAAATAAAATATTTTTAAAAAGAAAAAGAAAATAGCACCCGTCCCACCAGTTCCTCAGACCATGTCAGTCCAGCCAGCAACTGGATTCCCCAGGAAACTTACCCAACCCCAGTCACTGAGGGGCAAATGTCATTAACCCTTGGAGTTTTTATGTTGCCTCTCCAGCAGAACAAGCCTGTATGATATGACAGGTCTTTGCCATAAGAGGAACTTAACTGCTAGTGGGGCTACAGCTGCTCAACCACAAATGAACCAAGACTAAGAGATATTCATTCATTCATGCCGAGAACCATGTCCCAGGGAGATGGAGGCGACCCAGGGCAGCCTCTGCCCTCAAGATAGGGAGGTACCAGATTTATCAAGATGATCACTTAGTAAGTTATATGACATCTAATCACTGGGACGTACACCTGAAACTAATATAATATTGTATCGATAGAAAGTATCGAATATGGGCCCTGGCTGGTGTGGCTCAGTGAATTGAGCGCTGGCCTATGAACTGAAAGGTCTCAGGTTCAGTTCCCAGTCAGGGCACATGCCTGAGCTGTGAGCCAGGTCCCCAGTGAGGGGTGGGTGCATGAGAGGCAACCACACACTGATGTTTCTCTTCCTCTCTTTCTCCCTCCCTTTCCTCCTCTCTGAAAATAAATAAATAAATAAGATCTAAAAAAAAAAGTGTCAGGTATAAATAGAAGTAGGGAATAGTGTAAAGATCCCCATAGCACCCATCCTCTAGTTACAGCAAGTATGAGTTTACAGCCAACCTGAATTTATCTATACCCAACCCCATTGAATTCTTTTAAAGCAAAATCCAGAGATGATATTATTTTGCCAGTAAACACTTTAGTATATATCTCTAAAAGCTAAGGGCTCTTTTTCCTAATACAATGATAACACCCTAATCAGATTTAAAGAAATAATAGTAATTCCTAGATATCATTGGTAAATATGTGGTCAATGTTTGTGGTCAATTTTTCTGATGATCTCGTAATTATTTTTAAAGCTGTTTTATTCAAATCAAGATCCACACCAGATCCATACATTACATTCGGTTGGTGTGTCTCTTAAGTCTCTCGTAATTTGTAGACCTATCCCCCACCCCCTTTTTTCTTTGCTCTTTGCCAAAGGAACCAGATCATTTGTCCTACGAAATTTCCCACATTCTGGAGGATTTGGCTGATTGCTTCTTGGTGGTGTCATTTAACATGTTCCTCCATCCCCCATATTTCCTATAAATTGGTAGTTAGATCTAAAGTTTTGATGACATCTAGGTTTGATTTTTTTTTTTTTTTGTCAAGAAACACTTCTCAGGTGCTCTTGTGTCCTCCCTGTTACTTTACGTCACCAGGCTTGTACTTGCATGGTTCGCCTTAATGTACAGTTGGAGTTACCTAGAAGAAGGGGGCTATGGGGAGGTGGGTGTCCCAAGCAGAAGAGACAACTTTGCTAAGACAGAGATGCTGAAACGTCCCAAGGAGCTGTGTTGTGTGGTATCAGGGTATGGGGTTCTGAGCCGGGGAAGCAGGCAGAAGCCAGGCCATGCTCGGTTGTTGAACTGAGAGCTGTGGGGAGCAATGGAAAAATCTTAACTAAGGGAGAGACACAAACCACCTTAGGAAGATTGCACTGACTCCGTGGAAGATGGAAGATGGGTTTGGGGGATATCAGGAAGGAAGCTCAGGCAGAGAAGTCCTCGCACTAGGTGGTGAGGGTCTACTCTAGGGAATTAGTAACTGGGACTAGGGAGGAATCAAACAGACTGTGCCTGGGGAATTGGTTGAAGTGTTAATCTGTATTCTCTTTATATTTTTTAAACCCTGCTCTAAGCAGGTAGCAAAGATCCCTTCCCTTAAGGGAGGATGTGGCCAGGTGGAAGGCAACATGTTCTTTTTAAGATTTTTTATTTTTATTTCTTTTTAGAGAGAGGGGACGGGAGGAAGAAAGCGAGGGAGGGGAACATGGATGTGCTAGGGATACATCAGTCGGTTGCCTCTCACACCCCCACTACCAGGGGACCTGGTCTGTAACCCAGGCACGTGCCCCAACCAGGAAAGGAGCGGTCTACCGTTCTGCTGGGGTAGTCAACAACACGGACTGTGAAAGAACTCACAAAGAGAAGAAAATGTAGAGAGCAAAGTGTAATTATAAAAGGGTGGGAGGAAGTCGCTGTTATGTGGCCCCTGGGTTGTTAGGGGCCTTGCAACACAGGAGGTTTCTGTTGTGGTTTTTTTTTTCAAATTTTTTAAATTTATTTTTTAAACAATTTTTTAAAGATTTTAAAAAATTTATTTATTTTTAGAGAGGGGAGGGGAGGGAGAAACATCAATGCCTGGTTGCCTCTCACATGGCCCCCACTGGGGAACTGGCCGGCAACCCAGGCATGTGCCCTGATTGGGAATCAAACCTGTGATGCTTTGGTTTGCAGCCCACGCTCAATCCACTGAGCTACGCCAGCCAGGGATCTCTGTTGGTTTTGCATAAGCTGCGAATGTTATCTTCTGCCAGTGGCTATAGGGAGCGCTTAGTCACATTCTGTTCTTGATTTCCAGTAATTTGCAGTCTTGGGGACAGAAGCTCAGAAGAGTAAAATGGCAGCCATGTTTAATTAAGGCCACAGGCCTACTCGGCAAATGGCACCAGGATGGCAAACAACGCTGGCTTCATCCTTTCACTTTCAGTTTGCAGGACCAAGCCCAACCCACTGAGCAACACCAGGTAGGGCTTTTTTTTTTTTTTTAATTTTTTATTTGTCTATAACTCCTTGAAGAAGCCACCTCCAGGCTTTTGTCCTTTTGTTACTGGACAGGCACCAGCCTGGAGTAGGTCTGCCTGCAGTGTGTGGGTTCTTGCCTTCATGTAGGAAAGATTTCACAGTATGAGTCCAAGTGATTTTGAGATACACTTATTAAGGCTGGGACAGTGAAACAAGGGAAAGACTGGGGGTGGAAGAAGTAACTGGAGTGAGCCAACGTGGGGCTGCTGTCAGCTGGATACAGAGATCTGATCAGATCGCTGGAGAGGAGTTGTAGGGGGTCCGCAGGAGGGCGACTCTGGTGGGGAGACGGTTTGCCAACCGTCTAGGATGGGATGGGCTGAGAAGCCAAATGCCTCCAGAGCACATGGAACTATGGGCCAGATGATCTGAAATAAAAGAAGGACTCTCGGGGCTCTGGCTCTCTGGCTTTCTTCCTGGAGGATGCCTGGGTGATCGATCACACTGCAGCTGCCTTCATTTCCCAAAGGGCGGTATTTTGGATGGGAAGGAATTCCGGGTACAGCCTGGGATCAGGCTGGCCTGGCAGGGGGTGCCAGGGTTATTCTTCCTGAGCCTATCTGGCTTTTTTTTTTTTTTTTTAATTTTTATTTATTGATTTATTTTTAGAGGGAGAGGAAGGGGAGAGAGATTGGGAGAGAAACAGAGACCTGGGAGAAGCATGGATCGGCTGCCTCGTGAATGCGGCCCAGACTGGGGCCTGGCCTGCAGCCCAGGCATGTGCCCTGACCGGGAATTGAACCAGCGACCTTTCGGTTTGCAGGACAGTGCCCAACCAACTGAGCCACACTGGTCAGGGCCTATCTGGCTTTTAATGGGGTTTTTGTTATTTGTTCCCCTGACACTATCTGTCCTTGGGTTTAGGTGGCACAAATGACATTGTGTCTCTGTTCTCTATTTCCCAGACCAGGGAGATTTAAGCTATGCATTCTTTGGTTAAGGAGGAGGGGTATAAACCATTCACTTTCAAGTGCCCTTGGTTAGGGAGAGTAAGTTCTTACCATTCACCAGCTGGCTGTATGTTACTCAAACTGTTTGGCCTATTCTTTTGTCTTCTCTCAGTTTCCCCATTCCACTCGCCCAGGAATTTTCCTAGCTTCTTACTATCCTGCCTCACTCTGACCTCCTAGAGGGGATAGTGGAGGGGTGGGGGTGGGGAAGCACCTGTAAGTGGGGGAGACTGGCCCAGCCAGGATGGCAGACAGAGGTTACGGGATTCCAGACGTATCCAGGCTGGCTCCAGGAGGGAACATATCTGCAGGTCAGACATGACCTGGAACATATACTTGTGTTCAATAAGTATTAAATGTCTATTAGCTTCTGGGCTCTGGGGACACAGTGATAAACAAAACAACTCTCTGCTCTCATGGAGCTTAGATTCAGCAGAAGAGAAGCACACGGCCACGACCCCGGGGTCTGAGCTGCAGCAGAACCTCCGGCCCCTCAGAACTGGACATGCTTAGTCGAGGAGTCTACCAGCAGGGCTCACAGACAACCGAAGACTAAAGCCCTGTCCCTGGTCAGGGCCATGAGTCATCCCAGGGGCAGGGAGGGCATCAAAATCACCACCACTGAATTTCTGCCGGTTCAGAGCAAAAGGGCTCAGAGACCAGCTGCTGCTGATTTAACGAAAATAAGGCAGTGTGACTGTTCTGGCACTCGAGCCTATGGCCTAATTCATAACCACTCCAAGGCATTTACAGCACCTGGAGGTATGCTTGGAAGGTAACCCAGGAGACTGGTGGGGAAGGAGGATCGGGCAAGAAGTCTAGGGCAGGTGACTCCCCAAGGGCTGAGCACAGAGTTGGCAACAACTGGGCTAGAAATTGGAACAAGGGGGAGGAGCTTCTAGGGGGGCTTAGGTGCTCCTTGTAAACCCTTTGAGGGAGTTAGAGTCCCACTCGGCTTTTGGCTGAATGCAAAGATTTCTTTGAAATACACCAGCTTTTTGGTCGGTGTCCCCAGACGTCCCTCCCATCACCATCGCCACTGCTGACCCGTAAGGTATGTCTGTGCAAGTAGAAAAAGGCACCTCTCTAGGCCTTTGTGTGAATTAGAAAAGATGCCTCCATCCCGGACAGACACAGCCAGGGCTCAGAGTGGAGCCAGGCGGCATCTCAGCCCCTACTCAGCCCTCTGCCAGGATTTTGCTACCTACATGACAGTGGCTTCTTCCTGGGCCCAGCCTGACCTGCTCAACGCATCTGTTCTGGGTTTTCTGGAAGAGGTAAGTGAGACAGAGAACTCCAAATCGTTGGGGCTTGCCTCTTTACATACAAACCAGTCCCTCCTTCAGATTGCCTATAGCACTTATTTGACTCTCGGTAACTGTGATCTCCAGGAAATCCCCATCACTCTCAGAGAAAAGCATGTTGTATGAGAGCTGTGAGAAGCAAGCCTTCTTCGTGATTTTGCTGCAGCCCTTCCGGCCCTATCACTTCAGCAGCCACATGAAACACCCTGGCTGCAAAGCCCTGGGGAGTGTGCGGGGCAGCCCCTAAGCGTCGTGATCTTTGTCCATTCCTAGTCTCAGAGCCTCTGGGAAGCCAGGCTGCTGCTGAGGTTGGCCTGGGGTCCAAGTCCACAAAAGGCTGAGTTCAAGAAGCTCAAGAATGGGACCACAGTAGAACCCATGAATGTTGACATCTAGTCCAGTCACTCTCAAGTAAAGACACATTGCTCTTTTGCTTTCATTCATTCACTCATTCATTTAACAAATTTTATTAAGCAGCCTCTACGTGCCAGGTGCCAGAGATACAATTATAAACAAAAACAGTTTATAGTTTAGTGAGAGAAATAAGCTTTAGTAAGATTCATACAGATAAATATAAAATCATGACCATGTAGTGCGCAGTTTGGAAGCCATTCTAAGTAAGGACCTCGAGCTTTTTCCTGTAGGTCATGGGGAACCACTAAAGGCTTTGGAGCAAAGGAGTGAAAAGATCACAGAATAATTACTTGAATTTTCCCTTTGCAGCAGCAGTGACCAATCCAAAAAAATAAATGTCAGTAATGAAACCTGGGAGGCCTTAAATTATACCACGTAATTTGTGACTTCTTGAAACTGGACTATTTTTAATGGTTGATCCTTAAAGACCCAGAGAGAAATTCTGAATTGGCCATAAATGACAAACTCAGCAAGGCCGAATATTAACTGAAGAAGCTTGCTTATGCTCCCAAATTCAGGCACTCCTATTTCTTCTTGTCACCCATAGTCAGAGCTAGAGTAAGTTCAGGGTTAGTGTAGCTCCTAGCAATTAATAGGCATTAAATATATTGGTTGAATAAATGTAGGTAGAGTAAATAAGACTGACTGGATAAATAAAAAATGAATAAAGACATTCCAGCCTTCCCCTTTCCTGTGACTTCTGCTTTATCTCTCCCTCTCTTCCCCACTCCCTCTGCCTTGGTTCAGGCCCACACCATTGCTTCCTTCATTATTTCTCCAGCCTCCTAACAGATCACCTCGTCTCCAGTCTTGGGCAGTCCCCGGCCTGTCCGTACTTCCTCACTCTGCCAGCAAGATCATCTCTGAACTCAGAAGTGACCACGTAACTCCCCGGCTCCCAAACCTTCAGTGGCTCCCCATGGCTATGGGGAAAAGTCCAAAGTTCTTAGCCTGACATCCAGATTGGGCACTGTCACCCCTTGTGGGTCCCTCTCTTACCATCTGCCCTCCTGGGCACACTTTCTCCTCTTTCTGGGACACTCTTTAAAATTGCAAATATTGTTTAGAAAAGTGGGGATAAGCCCATTTCGCCTCTGTGAGTATGATGGGGCAACAGCATCAAAGTGCTGAGTGTTTGGGGGTGAAGATGTGCTGACCGTGGGGGGTGCAAAAAGGAGACAGGATGAAGGACAAGGCGTCATGGTTAAGGGCTGGAAGCCCAGTTTCCTCATCTGTAAAATGAGGATGACAATAGTGTGTACCTCATTTGGATGTGAATGAATAAAGTGACGATTAGTGAATAAAGCAGGACCTTTTGATCCCTCCCTCCTGACCCAGAGGCACACCCAGATCCTATGTCTTTGCCAAGCTTATGCCCATTGCTCCTGCTTAAAAAACTATCCACAGTGTATCTGTCAGTATAACAAGCGATTTCTAAGTGGCCTCCCAGAGCAGCATCCCCTGCCCATCGACAACTCTCATAAGGCTCAGGTGTACCGCTCTCCACGCAAAGGAGGGGCACTGAGTTCACATCTTGGGAAAAGGAAGGAACCACATTGGATGGGAGGAAAACGTCCTCAGGTTGCCAAAGCCAGAAGCTTTAAACAACATCAGCAGTACTGACAGGACAAAGGAACCAACCTTTCCCTGGGCTAGATGTGATGACTGCGGCATCAAAATAGCATAATAGTTATTTTATTATTGTCATTGTTATAGTTATTGGAACAGGTAGAATCCGTGAAAGGCCATGAAATCGTGATGACAATCCAAATAGAAAAGGAACACAGAAAGGTAGTTGAAACACCCCAAAATAGTAACTGTTATAGAGTATGTTTAACTTTTTTATTTTAATAAGTAATATTAATATGTACAGGTACTTTGCTTTTTGTACTTTTTTCCAATTTACATTCAATATTATTTCATATTAGTTTCAGGTACTTTGCTTCTTTTATTGATTAGATGTCTGTTTACAGAGGGTGCATGCGTACTTGTTCGCACCTGGGTAAGGGAGCAGCTCACAACCCTGTGAGAAGTCAGAGTCCCGGCTGACGGAGCCGTGGGCAGAACCAGAAGGGCAGACGGGCTGGGCTGCTCTCGCGCAAACACCAAGTAGAAGGTGCGGACAGCAGTGCGCTCCTTGAACTACCCAGCCAGCCATCCTAGCGTCTCGCTAACTCCACAGACTACTCCTCCTCTTCTGGGAAGTGAAGCCTTCGTGTGGCCCTATGAATATAACAAAATAATGTATTAATAGAAATTAATGAATTTTCAAGCTTGCAAAAGTCTCCATCAATGTAGTGGACAATAGGTTATATAATGCTGATAAGTGAGACTGAAAGCCCATGACTTTGAGGAAAGACATTAAGTTGCAAAAAATAAACACCTGCCCTGGGTGGCGTAGCTCAGTGGATTGAGCGCGGGCTGCGAACCAAAGCAGCGCAGGTTCGATTCCCAGTCAGGGTACATGCCTGGGTTGCGGGCCAGGTCCCCAGTGGGGACCACATGAGAGGCAACCACACATTTATGTTTCTCTCTCTCTCCTTCTCCCTCCCTTCCCCTCTCTAAAAATAAATAAATAAAATCTTTAAAAAAATAAAATAAACACCTATGAGACATTTGTGATTTTAAAGTCTTGTAAACATCACAAAAAGGAAGCTCAGCCTGGTCACCTGTGGGCTGATGAAAATCCCCTCAGACCACACAAGCAAGTCTTGAGCCCTGACCAAAAATCTGTTGAAGACCTAGATCCAATGTCGAGTGGACTAATATGACATCCCTTTTTCTTTTCGGTGTGATTGGATTTTTGAAAGTCCAGGCAGGAATCAAAGTAATATTGCAGAATCCTAGGAACAATAACAAAATAAAACGATGCTCCAAGGAGGCAGGGGCAGGAGGCTCAATTTTGTGGGGCTTGAAGATTATATAATGTGTGTGGTTCTATTTAAGAAAAAGAATTCAAAGCAAGGAATGGAAGTAAATATGTATCTAGACAAAAGAAGGGGCCTTAGAAGATGCTGCGCAAGTGAGGTGCTCTGAAGCTTAAAAGTCATTAGCTTCACAGTAAACTATTTTGTGTGCTGTTTGCTCATTAAGATAGTTGAAGTATTCATAAGAATTGGCATACCAAAACTTTACTTCCAGTTTCAAATGTTAAGGATATTTAATTTTGTAAACAATATTTAAATTCCCAAAAGATTGGTTTCAAGTTCTACTAGTTATAAGAGCTTAATTAATTGAGTATTAAACAAACAGTTGTGAATGTTTTGACACATATAAAAGCCTTTCTGGTATTAAAATAATTCTATCACTATTATCCAATTCATAATGATTATTACTGGTAAAAAAATCAGTACAATACAAAATTGAAAATGGCTACTCCACCCAGTAAAATTCAACAAAAAAAACTGAAAAATTGCATTTTGTGTATAACATTGAAAACTACAAAAAGCCCTCTGAATCAAATTGTACGTAATAGAAATAATGCATACCCATAAAAACTATAGTGACAGATGTAAAAAAAAATCAGTAAAAATTGTTGTGGATCAAATTTGGATGATGACTTAAACCCTCATTGTATAGTTTGCCCAGGAAAAAATACTGATCCACATTAAAAAAATTATTTCATCAAAATTAAAAATGGGAAAAATTAGAAATAGCTAAATCTCATTGTACAAAAAATTGATCAGAGAATTGAGTATAAATGAAACTTCATCATGTTGGGACAATTCTGATTAAAATATACATGTTCATAAAGTGGAGACAAAATGACCTTGCAGATTAAAGTGACAGTCAAAAACTTTGGGAGATAATGCATATTAAGCATTTAGCAGTGATAATGTATGTATGTATGAGGCATGTAGTATGTACTCAATAAACACCAAAGTGTATTTAAAAATGTTTTTAAATCATGGTAAAATACAAATAACATAACATTTACCATTTTCACTATTTAAAAAAAGTTATTTATCTACTCTTAGAGAGAGGGAGAGGGAGGGAGTAAGAAAGGGTGAAAAACATCCATCGGGTGCCTCTCACACGCGCCCCAGCCAGGGACAGGGTCCGCGAGCCCGGTAGGTGCCCGCCAGATCCAGACTCAGCTTTGCACAGTGACGCTTAACCAACTGAGCCATGCCAGTCGGGGCCATTTTCACCACTTTGAAGTGTACAGCTCAGTGACATCAACTACATTCACACTGTTGTGCAGTTATCGCCACTCCCTGTCTCCAGAACTTCTGTTCCCAGGAGGAAGCCCTGGGCCCATTAAAGGATAACTCCCCATCCCTCCCTCTCTCCAGCCCCCGGCCAGCACTATCCCACTTTCCCTGCATTTTTAAGTAGTTGAAAGGGCAGCGTGGCTGGAGGATAGGAAGCAAGAAAAGACGGTAACCCAAGTGAACTCACGTCTGAAACTGCCCAGAATAATCTTAATTTCAAACATTTTATCCTATATATCACAAATTTGCTCTTACTTGTCAGACTACGTAAGTTTCAGTCACCTTGGGCTTAATGATGTTTTCTTGGTATGCCTCCGACTTTTCTCCTTGGCCGTATCTCGTGTGTTCCTCAGCAATGATTTGGAGGCTTACAGAACTTACAAGGTAACAGCTGGCCCACAGACATCTTCCTTTGGCCTACATAGTATTTTGAAATTGTTTGATTTGTATTTTTTTAAAGTTAAGATTCAGAAATTTTTCCACAAAAATTCCAGTTTCTGACATCTACTAGAACACAGAATGATCTGGCCATACTGGCTGCATATTGTCTATGTCAGTGGTTATTTACTATTATGCTTGTCTGGTTCTTTTCCTTACTGTAGAGAAAAAAAAAAGTATAATAAATTTTCCCTCTGTTATCCAAACCCCTACATTTACAGTTTTCCTGGCTAAATCCAGTATTCATTTGAGTTTGTCTAGGATGTTCAAGAAGGCGTAGTAACTACACTGGTTAATGAAATCAGACTTTCTGTGTTTGAATGCAGCCTCCCAAAACTTAGCCTCTCTGTGCCTCAGTTTTCTCATCCGTAAAATAGGGACAATAACAGTACCTTACCAACTTCCAGGATTTAGTTAATAAATGTTAATGCTTGACAGTACCTGCTGTTTTAATAAAAGAAAATAAAATGACCCAGGAGCCCAGGAAAATGTCTACCTTCTTTACCATTGAATCCCAGTAGCCAACACGGAGTTTAGAGCAAAAGAGAAATCAGCAAATATTTTTAATAAGTAAATGGGACGGCTGTCTAATAATCTAGTAGTGTTTAGAGCAAAGAACTGATAGATATGCTCCACTCTCTGTAGGAGGAACACAACACGTTACGAGTAGCTGAAGTGACCGAAGATGCGGAGCTAGATTTGACTGGGGCAAGGATAAGTGGGGAGAGCGTAATCCTCAGATTTTTAGGAAGGACATCACGGGGAAAAGTGTAGATTTCTTACAGCTTCACTGGGGAGAATCAGGACCAGGGGGTGACACTAGAAGAGAACTTAGCTCTTTATGTTAAAGGTCAAACAATTCCGCGAGGCGCTGCGAATTTACTACTGCAAAATGCCGGAATGCGCGTAACCCCGGCGACGGCGGGGCGGAGATTCCAAGGCAGGAATTCTATGGCACTTTAGATCAAGGCGTCGTGTGATTAGTGAAAATTTGGCGGGAACAGGAAAAGGCCGAACAAAGGAAGTGACGTAAAAGGCCGCTCGTTGACGGCAGTGGGATTCTGTGCCTGAGATGCGGAAATATTATTGGATTGGTTGTTTTATTGAGACTCAAACAGCATCTCACTGGTCCTTGCTTCCGCGTGCGCAGTGTGTTTTGCCCTTAGAAAGATGGCCGCGGAGGCTTCCGGCTCTGCTGGGAGTAGTGCGAGAGTCTTCGGGAGCTTGGCCGGCAAAGACCGGAAAAGGCTTAGGAGTCACGAGCGTTGATTGGGTGAAGCGAGAAGCGGTCTGGACACTGATTGGCTCCGCCGTCCGCGGGAAGGAGTTTGTGGCGCCAGCGGCAAGTAGATAGAGCGCTGCGACTGCAACAAGGTTCTGGGGTGCTGGGCGAACACAGCGAGGTCGAACTCCCAGCGCGTCTTTCCTGAGCGCGTCGTGACCAAGATGTGGAATAGTAATGACAAGTGGGGCGGAGGGTGACTTTCGCTAGATTTTAGCAAAGAGGGAGGGGGTCGGAGAGGCGTGCAGCGGCGGGAGTGGAAATGGGGCGTTTGGGGGCGGGGGCCAGGTGTGGAGAAGTTGAGGTAGATCGTGGCAGTGTGTGGGTGGGGGTGGTGAAGGCTGAGAACACCTGTGGGTATTTCGGAAGCTTGGGAAGCCGCGCAGTTACTAATACGGTGGTTATTTAAAACCAGGTGGATTTGAAAGCTACGGCAACTCCACGTTCGGGGGAGCTGGTGGCTACACCCAGTCCCCTGGGGGCTTTGGATCGCCGACACCTTCGCAGGCTGAAAAGAAATCAGTAGGTTGAAAGAGTGTTTCGTTTTTATTTTTTCTGTCTTGAACCTCGAAACGCATCCATGTGAGAAAATTTATGCGGCGAAGGAAGGGTATAACTATGAACTGATTCGAGAGAGATGAATTATTATCTTACCGAATCTTACAATATTAAGGCTGTAAGTCTGAAGAAAGGAACCTCCTCTAACTTTACTTCCACTGTTTCCTTGGCTTTATTTTGAAATTTACGAATTTTCCCAAGTCTTGTGGGAAAATTGAACTTGTATCAATAGCCTGTTTTACGTTCTTTATTTACTCAGTGTCGTTTTAAAATTAAACATAGGCGACACGATATAAGGAGGTGGAAAGAACAGGGTCTTTGAAGTCAAGCAGCTGTGTTCTCAACACCGCTTGCAGAGTGTAATCAGTGAACACATTTACATTTCTCTACCTTCTTGGGAGTCCGTTTTGCCCCTACTAAACGGGATTAATAATACATGCCTTACAAGGTGGTTGTGAGACTTAATATTATGATGTAGATGAAGTGCCTGCACCATAATCACTTTCAGTAAATGGTCCTGGATATTATTTAAATGAACCCGAGCATTGGAGCCAGAATACAGTGTGTCCAGAATGTACTTTGCCTTTTAACTGGCAGGGTGAGTCCAGTGAAGCGACTTGAACCTGCAGTTTTAGTGGCCCTTGGTTTTCTTCCATCTAGTAATGGCACTAGTACTACTCATACCACAGGGAATTAATAAATAAGCTAACGTGTAAGAAAGTGCTGTGTAAACAGCTGTTCAGGGGCTGGTTGTTTACTCTTTCAGAAGAGAGTTTGCACTTAACTGCTGTTGATTTCATCCTTTAAATACCGGGCTAATTTGGCCTCTTTAGATGTCATTCAGATGTGGTGTTAAGATTCAGTGTTAGCAGGTTCTGTATTTTGTGCACAGGTTGATAAGCTTTTACATGGAAACTGTTAATTCAGGGCTGGGCGTTGGTGGGAAAGAATTCATTGATAATTCTCATACGTTTCCACAGTGCTTTATATTTTTTGTGTGACATTTCATATAATCCTGCAAGGTATTTATTGCTTACTCCACTGTGCAGTGGAGGCTTAGGGAGATGAGGGGGCTCCCTGAGCTTATGCAGTAAGTAACTGGCAGCAGACAGTGCATGATGTCTCAGAAGTCCAAAGTTTGGTAAGCAGTTCTTTCTCTCTATTGTAGTTTTCTTTTTCCCAGGAAGACTAGAGGGACTCCAGTTTTTTAATTCTTTCGTCTTTGAGGCTATGAAAGTGAAAACAAGATAGATAATGGGTTCTCATCTTTTCTTCCTAAGTTTAGCTATTTTTCTTCATTTTAGTTGTTAGAATTTTTATCTCCAGATCCCGAGGTTGGGCTGTGTATTAAGACAGCTTTTTCAGAGAATAATGATGGTTATAATCCGGACGCTCAAACCCAGGTCTTCTCGTGTTAAAAGCTAGTGCCTTTTCCACAGTAAATTATATCAGTGCCCTATTTAAATGTTTTCTGTTGACTATAAACTTATATTTGATTGAACCATGTGAAATTTTCAATGTTTTACCTATAAAAATGGTGGATTCATACAGTACTTCATTTCAGAGTAGCCTGTGGCTGATAGCCAGAAAATAATTTTTTTCAAAATCAAGCATACTTGTGCTGGCACACTCTGAATCTCTTTGGAATGAGCCAGAAACGCTTTGTAGTCAGTTCCTGGCACATAATAGGTGCTCATTAAAAAACAAGCCATAACTGATTTGTGATAAATTTGAAGGTATTTCTATCATCTAGTAATTACCCTTACATAACTTTTTTACCTGTGAAGTAATCACATTTGTTGAATACCTATTTAGAGATTGGTATTACCACTTTTATATATGTTATGTTTCATTTATAACTTGAAAAGTAAATGTCTTCATTTTATAGAAGAGTTGGTGGTGTGTCCAGGGCCATGGAGGTGGGATTTGAACACAGGTCAATAGTACCATCTGGCTCCAAAGCCCGTGTTCTTGCTGCTGTTACCTTGATGGTTCTTAGTTTTCTTATACTGCAGATGCAATAAAAATGTCATTTGTGTAGGTGAAAACAAAATACACATTGTGAGAGCTAAATCTGGGACATAAGCAAATTTTAATCGGTACATACTAACACCATATAACTTCACCTATAAAATACCGTAAAGTACAATTGAAAAACTTAGTTGATTCCTTCACATTCTTATTAAAAGTTATCGCGGATGTAAAGAGTGAGAAGCAGTTGCTGACATTTGTGGAGTATTATGTACCAGGTAGTGTTCTAAGTACTTGACCATATATTTCATTTTCGTAATAATTTTATCCTAGTTTTATAGATGAGGAAACTGAGGTACAGATGAGTTGAGAAATGTTACCAAAAACACACCGTTATTGAGTAGTAGAGCCATAATCTTAACCCTCAAGTGCTGCCTTTTGTGGCATGTGTTCTGGTGGTTGGCTGGGCTTATTTTATTTTCTACCATCCTGCCAATACTTACCTTTCAAAATCATGCTTCAGCAAAGTAAAAGGTTGCTGATATCTTGTACCTTTGAGGTAAAGTTGCAACTACTAAATCAATGAAAGCCGAGCCTACTATGAGTGAGTGCATATTTGTCCTCAGCCTGTAAATACTTACTATTCCTTAGCCACTATTTTTTCACTGTCAGATTTTTTCACTTCAAGGTTTTAGCCTAAAATGCTCTCTCTTCTCCAAATCACCAGTAAATTTTTCTGATATCCCACATAGCATATCTCATTCTGTAGTGTATCAAGATCAAGTCTGTTACTTACGTGTTTACCTCTCCTAGGTTTGGAGTGTGTTAAGGGCAAACTGTACTCATCTTTATGTCACCCAGACAACCCCTGGCTGGTCATAGGCAAAGAAGAGTTAACACTGTTGTTAGACTGCTTCAGGATGTGATTTGAGTGTTCTTACTAGACACTCTTCTGTCTTACCACATCCTGTCCCTTTAAGATGTCTGGTGTGGGTCTACAGTCATACCACCCTGAACGCACCTGACCTCATCTCCTCTCGGAAGATGTCTACTGTGGCCGAGCTCTTATCCCATTTTCCCCAAGATTTCCATCTGATTGTCAGAATGTCTGTCCTAAAGGAAGTCATACCTCTAACTTTTTGTTATATTAAGAAATTTAGAGCAAGTCCGAAGTTCTGTCTCCCCTGGCCCTTTCTCAAACCCTTCCCAAATACCATCTTATCTCATCAGGGAAGAATAGCTAGCTCCAGCTTGTCTTCAGCCTAAAGCTGGGGATTTCTCTTAAAGGTTTATTTAGGAAGTAGGCCATTCCTTATGCTGTCTCCACTCTGGTCCACTCATTTTGGTGAATCTTTAGTACAACACAAACTTACCCATTCGTCAGGAGTGTTGGAGTCAAACCTGGCATTTGTTAGCTATATGACCTTGGTTTCCATTTCTGTGAAGCAAGGATAATGAGGTTGGTTTTGAAGATCCAGTGTTATAATGTATGCAAAGTTCTTGGCACATAAGCAGGTGTTAAATGAGTGGTAGTTACTATTTCGATTGAATTTATGCATACTTTTTCTTTCAGAGAGCCCGAGCCCAGCACGTTGTGCCCTGTACCATATCTCAGCTGCTTTCTGCCACTCTGGTTGATGAAGTGTTCAGAATTGGGAATGTTGAGATTTCACAGGTATGAAGAATGAAATAAAAATTACTTCATTTAAAAGTATATAAATGTTACTTTGGTTTTGAAGAAAACCAAACTTTTTCTTCTGATCTAGGTTGTCATTATCGGGATAATCAGACACGCAGAGAAGGCTCCAACCAACATTGTTTACAAAATAGATGACATGACAGCTGCACCCATGGACGTTCGTCAGTGGGTTGACACAGATGTAAGCGTTTTTTTAATCAGGTTGGGGTTACTTTGGGACTTTGGAGATGTTGGACTATTTTTAGTCTTACTTTTGAAAGGTTCTTATAAAAATAATACATGAGCAAAACATCAAAGACAAGGTTAATATATTTGATTTCATAAAAGTTTAAAACCTTATAAACTTTCCAAAATACTATAAACAAAGTTAAAAGGCAAGTGACAGGAGGTACTAGAATATAAATTCTGAGAACAAGGAGTTTTGTTGTCACTGTATCCCCAACACCTAGAATAAAGCTAGTTACATAGAGGGCCCTGAGTAAATATCTAAATAAATGGGAAAATGTTCTGCAACATATTACAAACACTTAAAATTTTTATTTAATAAAAACTCTTACAAGGTAGAAAAACCAACTATTTTAGAGAAATGGGCAAAGAAGATGCACAGATAATTCATTGTAGATGAAATAGAAATTGCAGCAACAACAAAAGCAGTTTTAATAAACACTAAGATACCATTTTTAACCTGCTAAGTTGGCAAAGAAAGAATAGTATCGCCTACTTCCGATGAGAGCAGTAGCTAGCACGGTGCCTCTAGCACTTAGTAAGTCACTGTTTATGGGCAAGTGGATACCATCCTACTCCGATGATGAGTATAAATTGATACAACTTTTCTCAAAAGTCAGCTGATGATCAAAATCATCCATCATAAAAATGTTGACCTCTCACTCCACTACAGATTAATGGGTTGGCCAGAAAGTCCGTTTAGTTTTTTTCTGTAAAATAAAAGACACATTTTTCATTTTTACCAATAACTTTATTGATTTGGATATTTTGAGTATGTCACCTGTCTTCTGTGTGGTATGGTATAACATCAATTGTTTTCAATTAATGTCTCAATTTGATCCCTGTCAACTTCCAGCTGGTCTACCTGACCGTGAGGCATTGTCCGGTGGGAAATCTCCAGCACAGAACTTTGCAAACCACTTTGACATGTTTGATCAGTCTCAGCACCTTCTCCATACACTGCACAAACCTTTGTGTTTTGGTTTGGGTTTTGTGTGTGTGGGTGTTTCAGTTGCATTTTTACCTTTCTTGAAATAATAAAGCATAATATGCCAAAAATGTCACAAACTTTCTTCCGTCCTCAGTATTAAAATGGCTACACAAAAATTCACCAATTTTGATCATTTTTTTAATGCATGCTGATATGATAACTATCACAATACATTCTAACAAAATTGTTTCATGTGAAGTTAAAGACAGCTAAGTGCTACCAGAGCCATCGTAGGGGAAAAAACCAAACAAACTTTTTGGCCAACCCAGTACATATTAAGGAAATAATTAAATACATGTGCAATGATTCAGTTCCGTTGATCATAGCATTATTTATAATAAAAACTTAAGTCAATCTCAAAATGCTAGCAATAGGGTATAATTAATTAAACCATCGTGTGTTTATAAAATATTCCAAATGATGTAGAAATGTATGTATTATCACAAAGAAGTGTTTACCATAAATTGTTAACGGGAAAAGAGTGGGTTACAAGATTGTGTGTATGGTATGACCCCATTTTTGCAGAGTAACATATATGGAAAAAATAGACTAAAAGAAAATACATGTTTATCCTTTTTATTTTTTAATCGGGTAGAAGTCCTCCTGGTTTTTTATATTGTTTTTAAAATACCTTATAGAAAATTTAGATAGTAAACACTTTATATTCTATTTTCACTTCAAAATCCACAAGTCATCTGTGGAGAAATAACTTGGTAGTTATTGCTTTATTTTTTGCTTCTCAGGAAAATACAGGATGATTTATTCACTGGTTATCATTGGAATATAGATTCTAAACCAAGCTGCTTGGTTCCAGGTTTACAAAGATTGAAAAAAACAGTCCTTGCCATAAAGTGATGCGGGAGATACTAAGGATTTCTAGTACTACAGACTCACACAAAATATACCATGCTTGCTTATAAAACATTTTAAAGTCTCCTGAAATCCCACATCCCAGAGCTGACTACCGTCACAATATTTTGGTAAATACCTTCCAGACATTTCTCTCTGCATGTCTGTACATATATTAGACGTACACATATAGTTTTATATAAAGGATATGATATGCAGCTGCTCTGTAATCTGCTCTTTTCATTAAAAACTGTTGTGGAACTGACTTCTTAATGTCAATAAATACAGATTTACATCATCATTTTTAGCAACTGCCTATTCCATCTCTTATTTAACAGCAGACCCAATTGGGGAACATTTAACTTGTTTCCAATCATTTGCTATTATGGACAGTGCCCCAAAGAATTCCGTTGTGTACATCTTTTCGCAATTATGAGGTGATCTCCTTAAGATGAATTCTTAAAACTAGATTTTCTGAAAGAAACATACATTTACATATTTTTACTTTAAAAAAAGTAAATTTATATTTTTACAGGTTTTTTACCCCTTCATAAAGGTACCAATTTATATATTTCATTACTGCATAAAAGTACCCAATTAGCTCTCCACGCCCTTTCTGACGGTGGGTTTTATGAATCTTAAATTTTTGTTGGCTAGTTTTTAAAAATACAGTCTTGTCAATGAGAATGTCCTCATTTTTTACTTGTATTTCTTTGGTTTTAGTGAAATTAAAATTTTTACTATGTTTAATGTTAATTTGGTATGTAAAACAAGAGGTAGGTAGAATAAAATGCAAAAATATAGTTGATCTTCATGTGATGGGAATTGGAGTGTTTTATTTTTAAAGACATATTTTATTGTCTGGTTTTCTATAGTTATGTGTTTTACAATCAGAAAAATCTTTTAAGACTTGGTTTACATATTTTTCTTATAAATAATGTGTACATATTCTAGAAAACCCCAATTTTCCCAGTTAACCATTATTAACATTTTTGGTGTGTGTTTTCCCCCAAATGGGAAATCAGCTTTTTCCTACATGTCATGACTGGTCTTCCCAGATGTTTAATAGAATTCTATGTTGTTGGATACTTAAGGTGCTTTAAATTTTTTGTATTGTAATCTGTGCTATGATGAATATTCCTAAAGCTAAATATTAATGCATGTTCTTAATTGCTTTAATTCCTAAAAGTAGAATTAATTGAAAGTAGACCTGCTATGCCAGTAAGTATGTCCACTGTCTGCCAGAAAGTTTTGCCTAAATTGTGTTCTGTGATGTGCATAACAGAGCTTTGGAACTGGAAATTAGAGATTTTTATTCTAATTTCTGATTTTACAAAATAATAATTCTAAAAGGTAGGGCAAACTAGTTAGTGCCATATTAGGATATTGTAGCTCTCTCACTTCATAACTTTCTGTTTCTGTACATAATTTAGAGATTTTAAAGAGGTTTTGACCACCATCACTAAAACCTTAGTGATATGTTTGTATTTTATCTGTTAGGATGCCAGCGGTGAAAACACTGTGGTTCCTCCGGAAACATATGTGAAAGTGGCTGGCCATCTGAGATCTTTCCAGGTAAAGTCAGGGGGAAAAATCACTGTTAAAATATATTTGCATGAAACAATTTCTGGATTCATGCCTGTGTTTAGGATACTTAAAACTTAACTAAGGTTCCACCCTGGCTGATGTGCCTCAGTGGGTTGGCACTGTCCTGCAAACCGAAAGGTCACATGTTCGATTCCCAGTCAGGACCCGTGCCTGGGTTGCAGGCCAGGTCCTCGGTTAGGGGTGTGCAAGAGGCAACTGATCGAAGACTCTCTTGCATATGAATGTTTCTCTCTCTCTCCCTCCCTTCCCCTCTCTCTAAAAATAAGTAAATAAAATCTTTAAAAAAAAAAAACAAAAAAACTAAGGTACCATGTTTAATGGGAGTTGTAATGAAGTTATTGTATTGTTCTCGTCTTCAGAAGGAAATAATGGGTTTTTACCTTAATATAAAAC
This sequence comes from Trachops cirrhosus, assembly GCA_028533065.1. NCBI lineage: Eukaryota > Metazoa > Chordata > Mammalia > Chiroptera > Phyllostomidae > Trachops > Trachops cirrhosus. The sequence continues at coordinate 15,698,507 of CM052542.1, read as the reverse complement.
TGACAGAGCAGTGAGAAAGAGCAGCATCCCCACCTGCGGCTGCCACCTATGGCCTCCATTAGGTGTAGGTGGGCAGACACTGGATTTAGAGTCAGGATACTAGGCTTTGCTTGGTAGTATAACCTTGAGCAAGTCAGTGAACATCTCTGATCTGGTGTGTGTTTTTTTATTATGTTTTATTTATTGACTATATTTGGATTAACCTTGAATTAAAAATTTTAAGTATATAACACATTTTTCCCATATTAGCAAGATATTATAACCAAGAAAAGAGCCGTAATGTCTTAACCTGAAGTTGACTTGAATGTGTTTATCCTTTATTCACTTTTCTCTTCAATAGAACAAAAAAAGCCTGGTGGCCTTTAAGATCATGCCCTTGGACGATATGAATGAGTTCACCGCACACATCCTGGAAGTGGTGAATGCACACATGATGCTGGCCAGAGCTAACAGCCAGGTAAGCAGCCTCACTCACACTTCTCCCTGCCCTGGAAGAGCACAGCCAGCTTCTGTGCTCTGGCTTTGATGAACTTGATGTTTTGAAGGTTGAGCCAGAATAAAGGTATCATTCAGTTCTTAAAACATTTTCTCCATGAGATTGCCATGTTATTTTATTCCAATGAAGCAGTCATGTTCCTCTGAAAATATGACTTCCTCTGACCCCACTGGCGGGAATGGCTGGGACCTAAGACAACCTTTGATTGTAGACATGTAATTATAGGCTCTGCTCTTAGAGCTAGGATTGTCAGTCCACGGTCAAAGAAAAATCTCAACTAGGACAGCATTTTGCTGCTTTCCTTACAGCCTATTGGCTCTCTAGTTAAAATGTATACACCATTATTTTGTCCCTGAAATTATATTTCTTGCTTCCTATTGAAATTTGTCAATATTTTCTTCTGTATGAGTTCAGTTTGGCAAGTCCATCTAGAACCACACAAGGGGGTTGTTGATTCCAGTGTTAGAATGTCCTTAGATGAGTCTTTCTCTCTCTCGTTTTTTTATTGCTGTTCTATTACAGTTGTCCCAGTTTTTCTCCCATTGCTCTCCCCTGCCCTACCCACCCCCCACTTCTGCAGTCAGTCACCACCCTGTTGTCCATGGGTCGTTTATGTTCCTTGACTAGACCCTTCCCCTTCTCTCCCCCACTCTGGTTGTTGTCAATCTGTTTCTTGTTTCCGTGCCTCTGGTTCTGATGGCAAGATGGAAGATTGATTACAGTAGGAGAGACTGATGAGCCATTAAGGATGGAGTTCTTGGGAGAAATGGGCAATAAATAAGAAAAACTATATAATTTTAGATAATAATAGATATGCTGAAATAAAGCAGAATAGGAGAAGAGAGTGATGGTGGGGAAAAGAATGACACAATTGAGATGGAGAAAGAACATTCCAGGCGGAGGGAATGGAAGGTCGGAGTCCATGAAGCTGGAATAAGCTTGGCATGTCTGAGACCAACAACAAGGCCAGAATATCTGGAGGGAAGCAAATGGAAGGGAAAACAGCTGGATGGAGGCTAGGAAGCAGGACCGAGATCATGTAGGGCTTTGTAGGTCATGGTGAGGATTACTTTATTCTCACTGATGCCAAACCTTTAGAAGGATTTGTCTAGGGAGTGAGGTGGTTTGATGTACTTATTTAAAATCTCACTAAGGCTGCTGTATGGAAAATAGACTATGAGGCACCAAGAATAGCAACAGAAGTAGTTGAGGAAAATGGTAACAGCAGTTGGGATTAGTAGTCGGATTTTGGTATTATTTGAAGGTAGTCCTGACAGGACCTATTGGAAGATTGGATATAGGATGTAAGGAAAAGGGAGGCTTCAGAAGTGACTCCTAGGTTTGGGCTTGAGCTTGCCCAAACCTAGGTGAAGCTTACAAGTTTGGAGGGTAAAATCTAGAGTTCTGCTTTGGACTTAACCCAGTATGAGATGCCAGTTAAATATGTAAGTGGAGAACAGAATGGATGGTTGAATGGTTTATAAGGTTGGGACTCAAGGAAGAGGTTAGGGATAGAGATAGAACTTTGGGAATCACTGTTGTATAGGTGGTATTTAAAGCCTTGGATGAAATAACACAACCAGGGAGTAAAGGGGTCAGAGACCTAAGCTGTGGGACACTAACCTTTAAAAGTCTGGAAGCAGAATAAGAGCCATGGAAAGTTGAAGAAGTTGCCAGTTTGGCAGGAGGAAAACCAGGAAATGTGATTCTGTAGAATATTCTGAAAAGAGTATTTTAAGGAGGGAATAGAGGTAATTGCAGAACTCTACCCAGAAGTCAAATAAGATGATGAGAGAGGTCTATTGTCAAATTTGGAAACATGGATCTTCAAAAGAGAGTCTTCAGTAGAGGAGAGGGGGAAAGTGGGTTTGAGAATGAGGTTGGGTAGAAAGTTTCGGCTATATTTTATTCCTATACTTCATAACATACAGGGTGGGGCAAAAGTAAGAATTGGTGGTTAGGGAGTGGAAATGGAGTATAGACAGTTACACTGAGAAGTGAACAGTCCTTTCTCTCAAAGAGTTTGCATTAAGCATTGGGGGTTCAGAGCACTTAAGCAGTGGTAAGGGACAAGTGCAGGGTGCCACGGAACCTGAGAAGGGTTTCCTATCCTGACTTGGACGTTATGAAAGATTCCCTGGAGGAAGTTTTGCCTAAACCAAGTCTTAAAAGATGCACGAGGTGCAGCCACTTGGAGCAGGCCATGAAATCCTTTCAGCAGAGGCCATCAGGTAGGAAATAATGTTCAGTTCAGTGCTCCTGGATCATACAATGTAAGACTTCTGTTTCACCAGCAGGCTGTGTAGAGGTACCTAGCTTGAAAACAAAGGACTATATGACTGGCTCTTGGTGTTCTGTTCTGTTCTGTTTTCCTCAAATGTCATCTAATAGACATTTCCTCAGTAGACATCTGATGAACATTTGTGGGTGAGTGACACTCCTGATTGGATGGGGTTTCTCTTGAGGAGCTGCTGCAGGGCCCTTGTATGCTGTTACAAGTACTTGATATTCGATCTGTCGTCCTTACTTAAATGCAGTGCAATAGATTAACCGTTGACTGAGCACGAACTGCTCACTAGGCACCGTGCAAGCATGAAGGGGCTTGTGAGGGAAGGTGACACAGAAATGGCGTGACGACTGCTATGAGAAATAATGGGCCAAATGCTGTGCGAGCCAAGAAGGAAGACTGTGACTGAACTTGGCTTGGGGAATGTCAAGGAAGTGTTTAGCAGGCAGACAGGGTGAGGAGCATTCCAGATGGGAAACGGCATGTTTGGGTAAGAAGGATGTTTGTGGATGGCGAGAAGTCCACAAGAATAAAATACAGATTTTATTGATGTCTAGTTGTGGTAGGTCTTGAACGTGTAGAAGTTTCATATATTTTTCACCGGCAGGGGGCGCCACCTGGAAGCTTTTAGGCAGAGGAGTGGCATGACCTGAAGTTACTACTTGGTAAGGGGGAGGGTTGATGGGGTAGGAGAGACTAGTGGCTGATACACCAATCAGGAACCAGGGGTTTTGAGGACTGACTTGAGCAACACTGAAAATAGTATTAAAAGGCTGTGGTTACAGATTGTGGAAGGTAGGCGAATGGATGATGATCTGTGTGATTAGATTTGGGTTTACTAACTGAGATGGGATATAGCAGGGCAAACAGTTTTAGGGAGGAAGGTAATGAATTTTATTTTGAAGTATGAGATACCTAGGTGGAGATAGCCAACAGATGACTGGGAGTAAGGATTTGTGACCTAGGAGGAGGTCTGCAATGAAATCCTGGGGGAACTATCAGCCTTTTGGGAGACAGGTGGAAGAAAAGGCTGATGAAGGGTATGGTGAAGGTATAGTTTGAGAGGTAAGTGGAGAATGAAAAGAATGTGGTGTGACCCAGTTGGTTGGGCGTCGTCCTACAACGCTAAAGATTGCTGGTTCGATTTCCAGTTACGACACATGCCTGGGTTGTGGGTTTGGTACCCACACAGGGTGCAAACAAGAGGCAACTGATGTTTCTCTCACACCAGTGTTTCTCTTTTCTCTCCCTTTCTTTTTTTCTCCTTTCTCTCTCTCTAAAAATAAAGAAAATCTTTTAAAAAAAATAAAAAGCGAAGCCTAGAGAGGGGTACATTACAATAGGAGTGTGCTCTGCAGTGTCTGCTTCTGAAAGGTCAAGTGTTATAAAAGAGACTGTTGGCTATGTTGGTTTGAAAAGTCTTTGGTGAGAACGGTTTCAAAGGTGTATTGAGAACTCATAGTAGGGGGTTGAGGGATGACTAAGGAGAAGGGAAATGAAAACAGTGATTATAGTCTATTATTTTTTAAAAATTTGATTGTTGTAAAAAGAGACTGTGGGAACTATTTTTTTCTGTAATGCTTCATGCCCAATTGCACCTCAGTGAATGCTTGAGTGATTCATCACCAAGAATATCATAGCAGACCTGCGTGATTTTCTTCTCAGTGCTAGTTTTCCTCTGGTTCCCCTCACATCACACAAAATAGAAGGAGTCAGGAGGTACTTTTCTCTCTGTTTGATATGATGTGTACTTCAAAGGATTACTTTACCCCCCTTTGAAATATCAGATAGTAGCTCTCCCTTCCAATGTAAATTACTTGGTATTGGAAACACTGCATAAATTGTTTTTTGTAAGCTGCTTATTAAAAGTTCTTTAAAATAGCAAGGACTGTGGTTAAATTGATGAATTTTCTAATGTTGTGAACTTTTTAATTTAGCCCCCAGCAGGGAGAGCACCCATCAGCAATCCAGGAATGGGTGAAGCAGGGAACTTTGGTGGGAATAGCTTCATACCAGCAAATGGTCTCACTGTGGCCCAAAACCAGGTAAATTATATATATTATACATACCCACATGACTCCAGAAATGCAAAACATAGACAGTCTTATAACTTTCTTAATGGTTCTAAGGCTGTCTAAGAACCCAACTTGTTTCCTTCCTATAAAGACACTTAGGTTTAATAAGGGGACTGATTCAAAGTAGTTGCTAAAATCTTTCTGATTTGAATGTTCAGGTGCTGAATTTGATCAAGGCTTGCCCAAGACCTGAAGGATTGAACTTTCACGATCTCAAGAACCAGCTTCAGCACATGACTATAGCCTCGATCAAGTGAGTATTTGGTTTCTGTGAGGTAGTGCTCCAGAAGTATACCCATTTCACCTCATCAGAGTTTCCTGGTGATGAGAAGTGAGTTTAAAATATGTGTTGATTGCAGCCTGTTGACAGAAGGAAGTTGTTCAGTCATGGAAAAATAGAAAAAGAATTCACAAAGATGGTGCTGTCACATCACTCGTTCATTTATTCATTCAACAAATACTGAATCCCACTATGTGCTGGGATGTAATTTTGAGCAAAAATTAACATAATACCTCTTGTTGATTTAATCTGGAGGAGCAAGGTCCTTAGCTCCTGGTCCTCAGGTGTACGGTCCCATTTGAGTTACTGTCCCCACTGTGGAGATGTGTGCATCAGGCTTCCTGGACCTGAAGCCATTAGACGGGCCTTCCCCACTGTTCCTGTCCTGACAACATGTCAGATAAGCAGCTTCCTGATTGCAGTGAACTAATCAACCACACTAAGTGTTATGGTGCTTGTTACAGTTGTTACCATAAATTGGTTATATTCTAGGCCTAGATAGAAAAGAAATGCTCAGGTCTAATTCCATTTCCTGTCCTATAAAATGAGAATAATAGTTTCTGTCTCAGTTACTATAATGATGAGGTATAGAATGGCTGTCACGTAGTAGGTGTTCTGGAAATTGTTACTAAATGTGTTACTGACACTGGCCCTGAGAGCCTTGAAGGGTTCGAAGGTCTCTTACCATTTCTGGGAAGACCTTCCCTTTACTTCCTGCAACTTTACTTCCCAGACAGGGTGGTAGCGTTTCAGTGGGTGGGTGGGTGGGGAGGAACAACTTTTAAAAATAGCTCTTTATTCTAGGGGATTATTATGTGCAAGCTGGACTATAGCTTTAGATCCTTATTTTGATTTGCTTAGATAGTATTGAAGTGAGGCCCTATTTTTTGACCTTTACATAATTTGGGAGAGGGATCCAAGGCAGCCGTAGCCATTGCCTCCATGGATTACTTAAATTTTCTGATTTTTTTTACCAGCATCTCCCTACAAGAGCTCTCTGTGAGCAAATGGCTATGAATTCTTAACTAAGATAGAAAGTCGGGGTGGGGGAATGGTTGAAGTTTACATTTTTGGCAATATCAGAAAGCCAATTGCCTTTCCCCTGTATAGTTTGAAAATGGGCCTTTGCTGTTTCCTGTACCCTTTTAAGGTTGACCCAGTGCCTTCAGAGGCTAACACAGAAGGGTTAAGTCAGTCTCCATAAAACCCAGAGAAGAGATGGTAAAACTCCTCTTTGGAGCCTGTCTGGTGTCACAGCCAAAAAATTATTTTAATACAAGAATTAAAAAAAAAGAAAGTGAGCCTCCCCCCCCTTTCTTTCCAGGCAAGCTGTGGATTTTCTAAGCAACGAGGGACACATATATTCTACCGTGGATGATGATCATTTTAAATCCACAGACGCAGAATAACTGGACCTGAAAGAGTACCCAACATGTTTTCCAGCTGGACCTATTTTCATGATCTGTTTTCTCCAGCTGTGCATACGTTTGACCAGTTGAGTTTTAGAAAGTAAGTTTCTTTTGTAAAAGGTCTCAGTTGAGTCCTTCTGAAACTTACTTCTCTGCTGTTTTTTTGAAGCTCAGAGGGAGATGGCCAACTGACATGTGTGATCCAGAGTGGTATTTCTTAAAGAAGTTACAAATTAGCTAGTTATAGTAACATCAGGAGAGGTGGAAGTGGAAGAAGGATGCTACCAAGAGAGTTGGACAGTATTACTTACATAATTCTCATGAGTTTCTGTTCCTAAAATATTTTCTGTTGAGAGAAGATGAGTACAACTAGGGCCTATCAGCAGAGAGCCACCCAAGAAATGTGCTAACTTCTGCCTGGTTTTGTTCCCTGTTTTGGTTATGTGGTGTTACTTTCAGAATTGCACTTTCCTTCAACTTGTCATGGCTGATGGCAAAAGCATTTTTGTAAACATGAGGTTCTAGAGTGGTGGCTTCATGTGTCAGAGGAAAGGAAGAAATGTTACTGTGTTTTGTACAAAATAAGTACATCCATGTGGTTAATAAAATAGTTATATTATTGTAGTAACTTGTGAAGATACCCTTATTTTTCTTTTTTAAAGTATATTTTATTGATTATGCTATTACAGTTGTCCCATTTTCCCCCTTCACTCCCCTCCACCCTGCACACCCTCTCCCACCCACATTTCCCCCCTTTAGTTCATGTCCATGTGTCATTAGTTCTTTAACTTCTACATTTCCCATACTATTCTTGCCCTCCCCTATTTTCTACCTACCATCTATACTACTTATTCTCTGTACCTTTTCCACCTCTCTCCTCCTCCCACTCCCCTGTTGCTAACCCTCCATGTGCCCTCCATTTCTGTGGTTCTGTTCCTGTTCTAGTTGTTTGCTTAGTTTCTTTTTGTTTTAGGTGTGGTTGTTCATAATTGTGAGTTTGCTGTCATTTTACTGTACATGTTTTTTATCTTCGGTTTCTTAGATAAGTCCCTTTAACATTTCCTAAAATAAGGACTTGGTGATGATGAACTCCTTGAACTTGACCTTATCTGAGAAGCACTT
>CM052542.1:15651196-15690338 GCA_028533065.1 Trachops cirrhosus | reverse complement strand
GTATTGGCTCTGAGGCTTTGATTTGTTATTCCGTTTGAGCCACTTTTTTGTGGTGGGGTCTGGTCGCACCTGTTACATATGAGGGGCGGAGCCTTAGGTGTTCACCAGGGCGGGGCAACCCAGTCTCTGGGTTGTGACGCTGTATGTGGGGGCGGGGTCAGAGAGGGAACAATGGCGCTTGCTCTGCTCGGTGTCGGATTTCAGTCCCCTCTGCTGCTTCCCACAAGCAAATTGGGTCCTTCTGGTGCTGATTCCCAGGTAGGTGGGCTTGTGTACATTCTAGGACCCTGTAGGTCTCTCCAACAAACTCTCCTTTGGGGCTGGGAATCTCTCCCGGCACCTCAACCCCCACAGGTGTTTTCAATTGGTGCTTTTAGGCTTTATTTCCTGGCGCTGGGGCTCTGGGTTACACGGTCTGTCTCGCTGCCCATTTTCACCTGGTTTATCTGCTTGCAAATGTGTGACTGCAGACAGCCAGCTGCCTTGAGTGCCTCACTGGGTCTGCTCCCCGCACCCGGGGTCTGCCAACCGGGATCTACTAGCAACTGCTTGTGCTCTTGGGGTCTGCCAAGTGCCACCTGCACCCTGCGCGTCAGGGTCTGCCAGCCGCCGACTCCGCCCCTCTTACTGGTCTGGATGAATGGTTGTCAGACTTCCGTACAGTTCAGTTCTCTGTCTGTTCTGGTTGTTTGTTTCTAAATTTTTGTTGTCCTTAATTTTGGTTCTGCGAAGAGGCACAGTGTGTCCACCTACGCCCCTGTCTTGGCCGGAAGTCTGGATGTGGGTTCTTTAATTCTGCAGTTGTGTGGTCATGAGACTTCCATTAAATTCGATTTCTGATGGTTCTGAGTGATGGTTGTTCTATAATTTAGTTGTAATTTTGATGTGGTTGTGCGAGGAGGTGAGTTGTGTTTACCTATGCTGTCATCTTGGCCAGAATTCCCTCAGCCATGACCAATTAACTCGATTTCCCTCTCTCCCCTCTGGAGAAGTGGGAGTGCAGGGGTGGGGGGGAGCTGAAAATTCCAAAGTTCTGATTATGTCTTGATGAGCCGCCATCCGGAAGCCCACCCAGAGTCACCTCAATAAAACAAAAGATGCTTCTAGTGCCTTTTCCCCCTTCCTAGTGCTCTTATCACTTAGAAAAGTACTAGTCTACTTTAGGAGCTCTGTGCCAGGAACCAGGAGCAGAGGCCAATTTTTATATCAGTAATCCTTATTTTCTTTTTTAAAAAAACATTTTGTTATTTATTTTTTAGAGAGAGAGGCAAGAGAGGGAGAAAGAAAGCAAGAGAAACTTGGATCAGGTTGCCTCTCTCACCACCAAACTGGGGACCCGCAACCCAGGCACGTGCCCTGACCAGGAATCGAACCAGTGACCTTTTGATTCACAGGCCCGTGCTTAGTCCACTGAGTCACACCAGCCAGGGTCGTCAGAAATCTTTTTCATTCCGAGTCTCCGCTTAAGCATTACATCCTCAAGAAGACCTCCCTGACGCCCCTTCCCAGACAAAGTATGGCTCCTTATGGTGCCCTTGCACATTATGTGCCACGAACCCCTTCTCCATGGCCCTCCTCACGCTTACAATGCTACGTTTGTTTATGATTCTTTATTCTTTTTTTTATATAATTTTCTTTTTTTTTAATTTTTGTTTATTTATCTTTACAGGGGAAGGGAAATATCAATGTATGGTTGCCTCTCATGGGTCCCCTGCTGGGAACTGGCCTGCAACCCAGGCATGTGCCCTGACTGGGAATCGAACCGCGATCTTTTGGTTCGCAGGCCCGTGCTCAATCCACTGAGCTACACCAGCCAGGGCTGATTCTTTATTCTTAACATCTCATCCCCAGGGAGTTAGATGCTCCATGAGGGCTGGGCCATGTCTCTTTTTTGCTTATTTCCACAGAGCCTGGCATTTGTTGAATGACGATGGGAGGATTCTGGGATGTGGCATCTGCCCCCTCCCACCCAGCCCCACACCTGCCAGGATAAGCCTCCCTGGATGGGGAATCCGTAGCCCTGGGTTCTTGGCTTGTCTCAGTCACAGCCTCTTTGTTGTGATCTTGAGTCAAGTAATTGTCTGAGTCTAGGGCCTACGCCCGCACTGTCACGATTCCCTGGCCTGGCTTCCTGAGGCACTGCAAAACTTGTGTTCAATGTGAGAAGTGCGGGAAAGAAGCTTCGGGGCCAGGCCTGGCTCTGAGCAACAACAGCCGCTACCACCTCTTAGCCTCAGTTTCTCCAGCTGCAATGAAAAGGGATTGAATACAAAGTCAAAGTTCCCTCCCCCAGCCCAAAGGCCCTGCCACACAGCCCACAGGCAACACATCTGCCCTGATGTCCTCTGTTCCCTCTGCTGCATCCGTCCCATCCAGCCCTGGTCTGGGCATTGCACAAGCTGAATTTTCATACACGGAGAGGAGATGGGAAGTTGAGTTTTCATACATGGAGAAGGCCCGGGGGTCTGAGGCAGTAAACTTGGCTCAGCAGGCACTGTGCTAAGTGCTTTACCCCCCATTAAGCTTGTAGTGCCCTGAGGTGTAGGTTATCTTGTTCTTTCCATTTCACAGGCGGGAAAACTGCCACCTGAAAGGTTATGTGGTACGCCCACAGCCCAGCAGCCAGGAAGAGACTGAGCCAGGGTCCTGGGTCTGAACCACCCCTCTGGGCCGCACAGAGCAGGAAGCCCCTGGCCAAGTTCCCTTTCTCAGGGGACTCTCTCGGCCTGACCCACAGGAACTCCCCACTCTCTCCTCACTGCCCTACTTCCCCTAACAGCTTGGGAGCCTTGTAGGACCGTGACTTCAATTTGGGGGTGTCACTGGGTTTGAGGCACAGCCTCCTTCTCCTAGCTTGGAAAGAGGATAACAACCCCATCACCCAGCACCTGGTGGGTCAGGATAAAAGGCTGGGGAACAGGCGTTGGGGGCAGAGGGTGAAAGAGCTACGTGATACATTTCCGCTCAATGTCATCCATATTTCTGGCCCACTGTGGCTAACACGACAGTCTGCTCTCCTGGCACGCGGGTCAGGAGGACCCAGTGGGTGGTGAGGGTTACTCAAGCAGACCTTCCTTCTGCAGCCTGGGCACCAGGGAAGGCCGCCCAGAGAAGGTGACGAGCTAACCAGCTAACCGAGAGTGAGCCGGAGACGACAGGAGGGCAGCAGGGGGAAAGCACATTGAGGAGCAGAAGGAAGTTCCAAGTGGGAGCCCCCTTGGAGGCCCGGCAGGGAGTGAGAACTGTCCCTGAGAGGCCCCAGTGAGGAGCTGGCCTTTGACCCAAAGGTTTTGGGGATGAATCCCTGATCGATGTGGTGTAAAACACGTTTTTAGCAAGGCTCTGTCGGAGGTGCGGAAAAGCACTTGGCAGGAAGGGAGGGCCGCTTATGAGGCCAAGGCCGTGCCCAGGGGAGAGAGGAGGGAAGCCCTGCCTGGGATGCTGGGCACAAGGGAGGAGCATTCAGGAGGCTGAATAGCAAGTGAGGGATGGAGCCCAAGGGTCTGGATTATCTGGGGCAGGTCTTTGGAGGATCAGTGGTTGGGACACCTGGGACAAGGAGGGAGTGTGCTAGCCTTTCCCCCTAGTCCTGCTGTGTCCTGCTGATGTAATATAGTCCCTGGACTTCCTCTGGTGACCACCCACCTCAGCCTGGGTTCTGAGCTTTCCCAGAATAACGGGCCTGAGCCCCAGGGCCGGACTGCTATCCCCACCTCCAGGTGGGTGAGGGATGAAGACGGTGGGGCAGGCTGCAGCTGTAACTGGAGATGCTGGTTTTGGGTGGTGACTTTGTCAATGCCCTCCTGCCAAAGACCACCAGAAACACAAGGCAGCTAACAAACCGGGCGACTCAGTGAGAGCATGTCCGAAAGCACTCACAGGGTTTGGGCTTGGGTTCCGCAATTGGGAGGGTTCGAAGCAGCGGGGCTTTGCTCTGGATTGGATGCTGTCCAGAAGCAGGGGCGATTCTGTGACTGGGGATCTTCACAAACTGTTCAGGAAAAGACCAGACCAAGGCTGCAGCTACCACTAGTAAGGGCCAACAGCTCTCACGCTAGCCAATACGGGGAGAGCTGCACTAATTTCCTAGGTTTGCCACAGCAAGTCACCACAAACGTGATGGCTTGTCACAACAGAAATCTATTCTTTCTCTCAGTTTTGGAGGCTGGAAGTTGGATATCAAGGCATTGGCAGGGAGGTTCCTTCTGAGGGAGAGTCTGTCCCTTGCTCCTCTCCAGCTCGTGGTGGCTGCCAGCACTCCTTGACATTCCTTGGCTGGTAGATGCATCACTCCAACCTCTGACTCTGTCTTCACATGTCTTCTCTGGTCTGTGTTTTCTCCTTTTCTGCCCCTTTTAAGGACACTCATAATTGGATTTGGAGCCCACTCTAATCCAAGATGATCTTACTCAATATCCTTGGGAGATATTTACAAAGACTGTTATTCCAAATAAGGTCACATTCGGAGGTTTCAGGTGGACGCATCTTTTGGGCCCATAAGTCAGCCCACTACAGGGAAGGCTGGTCCTTTCGGTGGTTTTGACAAATTTCATGTGTTTTCCATGCTCAGACATGATTCTGGAGTGGTCTTGTTTGTCTCGATCCACCAGGGTCACAGAGCGCCCTTGTGCGATGTGATGTTTGGAGAAACCGCTTACATTCAGCCAGGGAACCCGAGGCCCAGCCCGAAGTGCCAGCCTCGCTCCTGGAGGCCAGGGCTTGCTTTTCTCTTTCTCACTTGAAGTCAGTGAGGGAGGGAGCCGTGCTGACGTCCAGGGGCGGGGTGCGGTGGGATGAGGAGTCCAGCCCCAGCGGCAGGGCGGGAGTGTGCCTTGAGAGCTGAAGGACCAACCAGGCTCTGGGTGGCTGTAGTTCAGTGAGCAAGAGGGAGAAAGGTAGGAGGGGACAGGGGAGAGGGGAGAGGGGGAGGGTGTGCAGTGGAAGAACTGCTCTTCCTCTGGAGATACGAGGGGCCCCTGGAGCATCCTGATCGGAGCAGTGAATGCGACAGCCTGGGGTCATTAGCAGGCATTTCCATGGACTGTTGGTGGACTGGGGTGGTTTCAAGAGCAAGAGGAGGAGAGGAACTGGAAACTGGAAACAGCAAGATGAGAACATCTTATCAGATGTGCTGCAAAGCAGAAAAAGGGCTGGGGGGAAGCTGAGGTCACTGGTGGGAAAGTGGAATCGAATCAAGAGATGGTTTTTGCTGTTTCCTTTTAAGGTGAGAGCAGTAAGAGTGGGTTTGACTGCTGCTCGGAGCGATCCACAGCAGCAGAGGGCGGTCTGGACAGCGTCAGGAGGAGAGAGCATGACCGCAGGCGAGGGAGACGGGCTCCAGTGCCCAGGTGGCAGCTTGGCCGGGCAGGGTGGGCAGGGGCGGAGGCAGGCAGGCGGGAAGACTCGGCCACCAGAGGTGCTCTTCTCAGAGCCTCCTTCCACATCTCGTCTGCGCTTTCCCATAGTAAGCTTGCCCCCAGGCCATGAGGCAGTAGTGTCACCCAACCTGGCCTCAGCTTGGAGACAGCACTTACGGCTCCACAGACCCCTAGAGGGGACCAGAGATAGTGACAGAAGTAGGAAATAGAGAGGGGAAAAAATCAGAAAGAGACCAAAATCCAGAGTCTTCACAGACCCAGGCACATCAACTCGAGTCAGGAGCTCCCCTGTGCTGTGCTTAGTCCAAACCACCAGCGCCAGGGTGGACTCCCTGCTTACCAGCTATGTGACCTTGGTCCCGGCACTCCTCTGGGCCTCATGTTCCCCACCTGCAAAATGGGACACCACCAACCTCCTATCAGGGCTGTTGGGAGAATTAGGGAGATAACACACGTCTGGACAGAAAGCTCACTGTACTCTTTTCAGTGCTCCTCATCCGCCCTCTCTGCCCCACCCCAGGGCTCACACCCCGTCATCACAGCGATTCCAAGGGTGGTAGCAGAGCCCCACCTGCTGGCTGACTCTGGAACTGCACCTTTGCCCCTGTTCGGAGGTGGACCGTCTACTAGTATACGGTGGACTGATAACAGGCAGTGATTTTATTCCGCAACAGATGCCATCCAAATTCAGTAGGGTGAGAGCTTCCAGCAGCAGGGTCTTGGCAAGGGGCGGCAGGGCCATGTCTGGCCACAGAGGTGGCAAGAAGAAGCCCCTAAAGCAGCCCAAGAAACAGGTCAAGGAGATGGACAAGGAAGATAAGGCATTCAAGCAGAGGCAAAAAGAAGAGAAATTTGAGGAACTAACGTGAAGGCCCCAGGGAAAGGCCCCCTGGCCATGGGTGGAATTAAGAAATCTGGCAAAAAGTGAGCTGTTCTCGTGCCTGGGGCAGCGGTGACCCTTCATTCCATTCCCGTTGCGACATCTGGATTCCCTGTTGCAACTCTCTGGCCACCTATAGCTGGACTGAAGTGTTGTCTTGGAGCCTGTCGTACATTTAAGAATAAACTTTTGTAAAAAAAAAAAAAATAGTAGTAGTCATGCAGTGGCTCATCCCTCTAGTTCTTCTCACTGCCATTTCGACCTTAGCTGTGAGTTCAGAGTAAACCCAGCCCAGAATCCCGTCAAAGAGTGCTTGCTCTTCAGTCTTTGTTCCATCCAGAATCCCGTACCACCTGGAATTTAACCAACTCCTTTGAAATGGCTGTTTAAAAAAAATCAGTAGGTGAGCACTCCAGAACCTTCCCATCACCCCCATCATACACTGGGAGTTTTAATCCACCCCGCCCCCTTTGGTCCTGCAACTGCCCCTCCACCATGTGGAAACACAAATGTCTTCCTTCTGGAACTTTCCATGACCTTAACCACCCTTCCTTCCTGCAGACAGAACTACTGGAACTTTCTCTTCCATATGCTCTTAACATTTGTACTTACCTCTAGATTTGCTAAATTATGTGAGAGCACTAAAACACCTGTCTCACCTGAGGGTAGGTGATTGCCTTATTCACCCGTTGCCGGAGGGATTTTAAAACATCTGAAATCTCCCCAAGTAAGTCTCCCCCACTGTGGGAGACGGGTGAGGGGTGAGTGTGTCTGTGTGATGTACTCTGGATTATCCAATATTTCTACATGAGCATATCTTTTTTTTTTTTTAAGGAAAAAAAATCCTTCAGTGGCTTCCTGGTATTTTCAAATTCCCCAGCAAAGTGTACAGGCTAGGGTCTGGCCTCTGCCTTTGACTCCTCCCTCCTTCCACCCACCAGCACCCCACACCTGCCTCCATGCCTCTTCACACTGGTTGCCCTCCCTGGAGAATCTTGGTCCCCACTCCTCCACATGGCAAATCCCTACTGGTCTTCAAAGCTTGGCCCAACTGTCATCTCCCTAGAAGTCTTCCTGACCCCCACAGTCGTGCTGTCCTCACCTGTCCGTCCCTCCACTAACGCTGTCAGCACCGACAGCACTGTATGTGCTCCCTTGAAGGAGGCAGGCCCCCCCTGCAGGCAGGGGTAGTGCACTGCCTGCGTGTTCAACCCTGTTGAGAAGTCAGTCCCCGCTGCCATGGTTTGCCAACAAGCGAAATGAAGGATCCAGACAGAATCTCGTAAATGCTTCAGACTCTAAAATTCTACGGTTTGCAGAGAGTAGTTACCTTATTTTAAGCAACTGGCACCCAACAGCAGATGCTGAGCTGGGATCACCTGGGAAATGGGCTGGTTCCTGTCCTTCTTCACGGGACTCACCCTCCTCTCCCCGCCAACCCCCGGGCAGGGGAACATGGGTTGTGCTCTCCCTCCTTAGCCGATGGCCGTTAGTGGGCACAGGACTTCGGGGAAGCTCACGGTTGCTTCCCACCCAGGGTGGACGGTGTCCTCGGGGGAGAGGCTGTCTCTCAGCAGCATCGTGCTCATCTGAGTGATAGTCACTTGCCAACACCTGGGGTGAATAGGAGGGTCAATGACCACAGCTGCAACTGAGCCGTCTCCTGCAGTGCTCATCTTCGAGGGGCACGAAGACACGACTGGGAGAAATCAGAAATATGGCGCCAGGCAAGCCAGGTTTCTTTCTACACATGCATCCCTTCTCACCTCATGTAACTGCCAAGTTCAGGCACTCCTGCTTCCACTAGAGGCGACTGGGCCCTTGAAGGAAAAGATACATAGCTTTGCAGGCTTGGATAACCTCTGCTGAGCTTTCTTTGAGACACCAATGCCAAGTTTTACTCTGCAATGCAAATGCTGGAACCAAATAATGCAGGGCACGAGCCCTCCCTAGGAAGCACGTCTTTTATTATCCACACTAAATCTAAATCCTTTCACATACCTTCCAGTGTGTTGTTGCTTGGAAAACAATTAACCTCAAAACAAATGCCCAGCTACAATCAATACAACTACAGCCGGTTGCACACAACAGCGCCCCAGCTGCAGGCCGTGCTCACTCACCCTTCACCCCAACCCGTGCTGGAGGCTGTGTGAACCTGTGCCCTGAATTCAGACTAGTTTCAACCCCGACTTCACTACAGTGGGATCACGGGGAAGTTTATTTTGTCTCTGAGCCTGTATTCCCATCTGGGGAATGGGGATAAAAACAGTACTCGTCTTGCGGCTATGTGAACTCAGTGTAAATCGGGTCCTCGGCCTCTCCTCCCCTGTGGATGCCACTCGTTATTCCTGCTCAAGCTCCACCTCCTATCTCCCCCCAACCCCACCAGGGGCAGTGGAAAAACTGTCTTCCACGAAACTGGTCCCTAGTTCCAAAGAGTTGGGGGCCGCTGCTGGGTTGGCAGGGTGGGTAGTGATCAATGTGTCACTACAATGAGGGGAAGGTACTCTCCTAAGATGAGGACCCTCACTTTTATAGAAGCCGATGGAGAAGTCAACTTCCTGCACACTCGTGACCTCATGGCCCTTTCCGTTCTTATCAGGCTGCATCGGCTGCAAGTCCACTGTCCGCCCAAGGGATCTGGGGCCGAGCTGGCACCTCCATCACAAAGCCATCTACGTGCACAATCCCGGCCACACACCGAGTGCACTTGCTGCGGTGACACGCTTCCATTCAATCCAAACTCTAGTGGGACCCCTTCTAAACGTACACAACTTCAGCTTCCTTGTGCTCCTGTGCTCCCTGAGCTGCAGCTGTAACCAGAGAGCAGGTGACCAGGTTTAAACCACGCCCACTCCAGGACACATGCCCCAAAGCCCAGTCCCCCAGTGAAGAGCCGCTGGCACCTCTTCACCACTCAGCTCCATGAGGCTTCACTCTGGGGCTAGAACCTCTCATCAGAAGTCTCGAATTCATCAGGGGGCACTTTCACATGTGGCAATAAAATGGGGACAGAGCACCACCTCCCAAGCCCAAAAGCTGTACCTCTGACAAACCTCCCTCCCTAATGCCGGTGGGAATCGGTGATGGTGACTGAACCACAACTGCACGGGAATGACAAAAGTTACATTTAATTTACAATGTAATAAAGGTTACAGGTAAAAAGCTACACTTAAAGCGTGAAAAGGCCTATTACACAAATGTACAAATCTCTGTACAAAGCTCGCATCCGTGTTTCCCACCTCCGCCTCCTACGCTGGTTGGCCAGGACTAGCCTCAGCGCTCTGGGAAACGAGAGCTCTCAGTCAGGGGGGAAAGAGCCTCTGAACCAACCTCTAAAACGTCCTCTTAGAGACATCAGTTACTTGCCAAGTTAAATCTTTTTCTTTTTAATTGGAATTCTTCTAACTGGTCATATCCTGTATAAGTTGCCTTCATTAACACACTTGAAAAGGAAAAGGAAAGCCTTAGAGAGCAGAGGACAGTACTCTGGAATCAAATGAGAACCTTCTGCAAGTAGCGTGCTCAGGTTTGACAAGAAAAACGGGTAGATTCGAACAAGTCGTAAGTGTAGAACTATCAACCTGTGTCTCTGGCACTGGCCTCAGCCACAAGCAAAATGTTCTCATTCCAATAGAAAGAACACAAGAGAAAAGCCTAACTACTGGACCTCAAAACCACTGACCAGGAACACATTTTGAGTTTAAACTTTAGCTTAACGGAAGAGTACTAAACCTTTCTTGTTCAACCTCAGATCCACGGCAACCCTTTTGCTATGTGGGACTTGCAGGGATAGCAAATATAAATTAGGCTGCAGTACCCACAAGGCTGATGTGACGGTCACCTCCCCATCTCTGAATTCAACCTGAGGGCCTGGAGTCTCTCCCTAGGGTACCTGACTTTAAATAAAAATGATCCTAGAAAGGGGGAGGAAAGGAGGAGGTAATGAAAGGCCTGGGAGAGAGCCAGGGCAGTCTATTTAAAAGGATGTATAAAACATTTCTCTGCACTGAAAGTGTTCTGAAGACTAGTCTTTACGGGCTGTTTCAACCCCACCCCAAGTTTGGTATTACATGGTTAGGACCCCAGGAGACATTCTGAAAGACGATACGGCACACATGGAAAATTTTTCTCCCTAGTTCATTAGCTCCCCCTTCGCCCTTCCACCCAACTCCCACCCAATCCCACCCTTCTCCATGACCAAAAATATCAAATCAGTAAGGAAGGAGTGGGCTTCTTGCCCGGCCAAGCTTCTTTTGCATATTTCTTCTTCTTGGGTTCATTGACGGCTTCAGGGTTATAGACGACAGGGTTTGGTGCAGGATTCATGGTCACTGCTGATGGCACAACAGGAGTCAAGTCCACGTCAGGGGCAAGGTTCGGGTATGGCATGGGCAAACCACCGATGAGTGCTGTCCCGTGGATGCCGTGTGGCTGGGAGCCGGCTTCACTGTGCGTAGGGGGCAAACCTCCGTAGAGTCCTCCACTGAATGCAAAGTTCTGTATGCGCCTGCTCCCCGATTCTTCCAGGCCCAGGGAGCCAGCGCCCTCCACTCGCTTCTTCTGTGGTTCACAGGAACAGAGGAGACAAGAGGAGAGACACAGAGCGGTGCTAATTAGCTTTTTGTCTATTCTAGTCCTAAAAGAATTGGGGGAAGCCTCTTTTGTTTTATTGTTGTTTTATTTCCCAGACAGTCTATTTCACTGTCCTGAAACCTCAGGGTTTGCAGAGATTTTACAGTGGTCGTCTAACGTGCCGGGTCCACACAAGTCTTCACCACCCGAGTCATAACGAAAATATGAGGGCAGAGTGTGAGCCTTCCCTGAAGGAAAACATCTATCCAGTTTAAGTGATCATTCTTTATCCTTAGGTTGTCACACTACCCCTCCCTCTCTGTTTTTAAAGATTTTATTTATTTATTTTTGGAGGCAGGGGAAGGGAGGGAGAAGGAAAGGGAAAGAACCGTCAATGTGTGGTTGCCTCTCACGCACCCCCTTACTGGGGATCTGGCCCGGCAACCCAGGCATGTGTCCTTCCTGGGAATCGAACCGGTGACCTTTAGGTTCACAGGCTGGCACTCAATCCACTGAGCCACACCAGCCAGGGTAAGAGTGATTTTTTTTTTTAAAGAGTGAATTTTTAAACCAGACCGTATAAAATGGCATTTCAAATACCATTACAATGTGCTTCCTACCTTCACTGGGACCACTGCAGTCTGTACCATGTTCCGGAAGCGTCCAACTGAGGGATCCACATCCTCTGCAAAAAGACATGAGGGAAGGGTTAGGTTGGTACTCTGCCGGGAGGATTAAGGGTATGGCGCTCACTGCAAACAAAGCAATCACAACAACTCATATAAAACAGTAAAATCCAGCTAATATCTCGAGTGTTTACTGGGTGCCAAGCACTGGTTAAATCCTCACAAGCCTATGAGGTAAACACCACTAGAGTAAAGACTGAATCGACAAGAAAACAACTCAGGCCCTGGCAGATGAGGCTCGGTGGACTTAGCTCCTGCCTGAGAACCGTAAGGTCACCGGTTCAATTCCTAGGCAGGGCACATGCCTGGGCTGTAAGCCAGGTTCCCAGTTGGGAACATGTGAGAGGCAACTGTTTCTCTCTCACACATGGATGCTTCTCTCCCTCTCTCTAGAAACAAACAAATAAAATTTTATTTGTTTATTTCTAAAGAGAAGAAGAAAGGGAGAAAGAGGAGAGAAACATCAATGTGGTTGCCTCTCACACACCCCTGACTGGGAACCTGGCCTGCAACCCAGGCATGTGCCCTGACTGGGAACTGAACCAGCGACCTTTTGGTTCACAGGACGGCACTCAATCTACTGAGCCACACCAACCAGGGCAAATAAATAAAATCTTAAAAACAAACAAACCCCACTCCTATAAATTCCTTATTTAATTTGAATAATTAATACCTTGTTGATTTTAGCCTGGCTTTTCACATGTTAGGATGCCTCTAAAGAACATACCCTGGTATATTCAATGAACAACCAACCTTCGTTCAATGAATGAACGAATGAATGGCTTCTGCATGAAAGAAGAGGCAAAGACAACCAGAGTCAGGAAGGACACAAGGTCTCTGGAAAAGGCACCCTTATCTTTTCTCATCCCCATAGGAGCCCTGTTCCAATCGTCCCTTCAGCAAGGAAAGCCGAATGAGGCACGTGAGCAACGGGAGCCTGGCAGGGGTGGCTACTGGGGGGTGCTGCGCCCCATGAGCGCACCAGGCCTACAGAAGGGAGGGGCTGAGCCTCTCTGGGGGCTCCTGTTCTGTGCTGGCTGAATGGTGGTCAAACCTCTCATGCTCTCCTCATTCTCCAGCCATTCTACTCGAGGATACAACCACTCCAGGAGACCCCTGTTCCTGGATATCTACCAACAAACTCCCTGCGAAGTCGACTTCAGCGTATAGGAAAGCTTGCATGGCTAGAAGGCCAACGTTCTGACAGGCGATGGTGGGGATAATGGCTAACAATTATCAAGAGCTTACTGAATGCTGAGCACCGATCTGAAGTATTTTTATACATCATGCATTTATTCTCCTCACCAATCCTGTGAGGACAGTGGTCTTTTAAGTTACTTAACCAAGGTCACACAAGTACCAAGTAGAGAGGGGGACTTCCGACCCAGGCCCTCAGATTTCAGAGCCCACATAGTCTTTAACCACTACGGCATGCTCTGCCTGAGTACAGGGCCTTAATAAAGCTCCGGGCAATACCTTCCCAAGAGAAAAACAAAGCAGATCAGATGCTGACTGTCCAGTTCAGTAATTCCCAAGTTATCAGCTATTCGTTAGTACAAGAGCTTGTTTTAAACTAGAAATTTTTAGGTCCCACCTCTAGAAACTTACTCCATAGGTTCTGGGCCCAGAATAAGCTTCCGAGATTGGTCATCCCACCCCTGCCTAAACATTCCCCTCGGGCAGTCACGACTCTCGCAGTGAAGCGCTCCACTTCGCACACCACCTAGGGAAAATCAGCTGGTCCCTAGAGCGAATGCCCCAATCTCTTTCACAGGAATCCTTTCCACTCTTCTAAATATAAGAAGGACCCGATGTTGTTATTGTTGTTTTAATCCTAAGGATATCTTTATTGGTTTTAGAGAGAAAGGAAGAGGGGGAGAGGGAGGAGGGAGACAGAGAGGAACATCACTCAGCTGCCTCCATGTATGCCCCGATCAAACCCACAACCTTTTCAGGTACGGGATGACGCCCCGACCGGCTGAACCACCCAGCCAGGCTCCTCGTCGTTTTTTACACTGAACCAAACACTTGCTGCTCACTGGCTCTGGTTTTGCCCGCTGCCTCCTCCTTAAGGTCGGCCCTGCACATGTCCGCTGCAGGGGCCACATCTCCTCGCTCTGCTCTCCCTCACACATTCCCTTCCCTACATTCCAGCATCCGGGGCACTGAGGGACTGTTCTCCATACCTATGGGTCTCCTCCTCCATTTAAATAATCGATATTTTGAGCCTAAATGCAGGGCTTGAAAGTGATTCTCACTGCATTTCATTTTGGGCGTTAATAGCGACTTACTAGTTTGGGATTCCTGTTTCTATCCATTGAGCTTTATGTTCAAACAAAGTTTTTGAATCCCAATTCCATCTTCACTGTATAAACTCTAACTGCCAGCTCTGTGTCACTCACCTACCAGAGTACTTAAGATACAACATGAACCTGGGGGGAGGGGTGGGGAGAAAGCGCAGACGACTGTAACTGAACAACAAAGTAATAAAAAAAAGAGATACAACATGAACCCAATAAACAAATGTTAAACGATGGAACAAACTGGTAAAGTCAGTGGCTGTCCCATAACCTGATGTTCTTAGCTCACTGACACTTTCAGATAAACCTTCTATAAATTACTCTCCAACAGACAGGCAAGTCTTCAATGTGGGTAACAGCAGCAGAAGGTTCTCCCATCTTAAGAGTTACTACGCATACATAGAACCGCAAAAAGATGATAATGTCCTCCTTAGAGGTAAAGAGAGCAAACACCTATGCTTAACTTCAACCTTCACTATGACCCGGACCTACTTGATCAGCAGAGGAAATCACGGCCTTGCTCTGTATACCAGTTACATGGGCCCTGCCTTCAGCTATTTCTTTCACACCGCAAGTGGATAATGCTTGAGTGTTGAGGGTACTGCGCCAATGAACTACAGAAACTCTCTCCTTAACGTAGCACCTGTTATCCTAAACCTTGTGAGACACTGCAGCTGACCTGGAGGGTACGTGCGCCACTCTCTGAGACCACACTTCTTTCATCAGAAGAAACTGGGAAGATACCTCACCTGGGTTGATGATCTCGTCATCCTCACTGAAAGTCACCCGTGAGTTCTTCCTCTTCCTCTTTGGTCTCTGAATATCCAGATTCCCCTCCTCAATGGTGAGGGTGGAGATCCGCTTGTTGTGGGCAGTGTTGAACTCTGTCAGGTTCTAGGCCAAGGTTCACACAGGAAAGACAGGAGTCAGTACACAGAAGATCTGAAGAATATATTCCTACATAAAGGGCAGGAAGGCATTAGGGGCTACCTCTGACTTCCCCAGGCAGACAAGATTCTCTTCTCTATTCAGAAAAAAACTCATTGCTGTCCCTAGATTGCTAATATTAACAAGATACCTTTGACAGAATGTGAGACACCTTCTTTGACTAGTGGGGCAGTGATATTCAAAAGGGGGTGGAGGCCTTGAGCTGAGAACAGGCTGTCTGTACAACCATCTCTGAGTTGAGGTTTGGAGCTTTTTTTCTTTTAAAGAAAGGCTATCATGTCTTTATGCTGAGAATTAAAAGAATATGACTGCAAGGAACTCCAAGAATTGTTTTAAAGTAACAAAACAGAGACAAGAAAGGACAACTGACAGCTTCTTTCTTTTAGAACTCATAGGGACTGCCAGCGCACCTAATGTTTGGCATTAATGTGTTGTCACTCCCCCACTCCTGCGCATGGCCCCATTTCTATTCATAACCATCCATCCATCTCTACGATTAACTTGGCCTCAACACCGCTGCCTGCCTCTTCCCAATCCTCTGGACTTACTCCAATCTGCACTGCAGTTTGTGATATTCAAAACGTCTTGAGAATGAAGATCCAGACAGACCTCACACACTACATTTAAAAGACAGAAAAGCATGGAAGAAGCCTGGAGGAAAAATGGGCAAGAGTGACTGCCATCAAGGCCTCTGGCTATGAGGCTACTTCTTTGTAACAAAATAACTTCTAAGTTGTAAGAGTTCCATAAGTGCTTTCCTCCCTAAGGGCTGGGAAACTGCCTTAATGCACTGGAACAGTAATTGCAAGTGGGTGGTTAAGGACATGCTTGCGTACGCTCTGCCTGGATAGACCAGTCACACCAATGCAAGGACAGACACGTAAAGGATGACAGTCACATCACAAACTACTGGGGTCAGCCTCTAAAAACTTTAAAAAATAAAATACTGTAAAAATCATAGCATTCAGGGCAGCCAGGTCCATAAGAACAAAAACAGCCTAGTTCTAATCAGAAGATTCCTGGGTTATTTGGACAGTGTCAAAAAAGCTTCAGTCTAAGTCAGTGCTGTCCAATAAAACCTGAATGATAAAAAGGTTGTCTGTCTGTGCTATTCAACACGGAAGTCACTAGTCACATATGACTACTAAGTACTTGACGTGCAGCTGGTAACTACCACCGTGGACAGTGCAGCTTCGGGAAAAATTTAACTCCCAGCCTTGGCTTCTAACATCCAGCGAAGGTGCATAAGAAAACCATGAGTGTCTACTGACAAGAGACCTAGTCTCCTTGTCACCCCTTGTCACACATAACCAAATTCTCACAATGCAGCTCTCCAACGTGTGTCACAGTTGACCACACTAGTCTACCTAAGTGACAAAGGCCCATTACTGACCTCGAGAAGATCTCCTGGTGCTAAGTCATTGGCATTTTAAGCTACACACTGCCAAAACCGGAGTCCCAAAAGACAAAACAAGGACATAGACGTGGAATTACATCAAGTTCGGTTTCCTCCTCTGGAAGCCCCAGTAAGCCCTTGAGTTCATCATCCTCTCCACCCATCTTCTCATCTCCTTTCACAGCCGATGGCAATGTCTGAGGCTTCTCGCGAAGAGTGTATGCCCTTGTGGATGCACCAAATGAGACTGTGGAATCGATGGGAATTTGCTGAGGCTTGTGAGGTTCCAATCGAATGTGACCCAAGAAAGTGCCGTGTGCTGGGAATAACCAAATCAAAAATGTAAGAGAAAAAAAAAAACAACCTGAGTTGTAGAAGGGAGAGCAGCTCCTCCCAGCATACCAGTTCTGCTTTTTAAAATGAAAATGACACTGGGTCCACTTTGTATCCCTTGTCATGGGTCACAACGAAAAGGAAAACTCCTTCACTGGGTCTTGAATCTCTTTAGTGGAATTCTTTCACATCTTCAGACCTGCTGTCACCCATATGACAAACACCACCGCTTGCTCTCTGCTGCCAGGCAGGCTTGGCTCCATTCTGGGCCCAGCAGGAATGAGTGGCCCAGAAATAACCATGCCACCCACGGGAGGAGACAGGCATCGCTGGTCTGACCTCTCCAGCCCCAAGTCTAAGGAACACAGGCCCTGGTGGCAGTTATCCTTGGGTTTTCCCCAGGACAAGATAAGGAGGTTGGCTGAAACAGGTGTAATATGAATGCCAAGGCAAGCCAAAATGCTACTGCAGAGTCTGAAAACTTTTCCATGTCTGCATTCTGCGTGTTATAAAACGGAGAGAAAAGATGAGATAAATTTGCAAGTAAGCACTTGTGAGACATGGCTCTCCAAAACCATTATATAGGCAGACTGGGCTGGGGTCCGTGTTGGGGAAGTGAGGAAGGAGAACATGGGCAGCCCAGGAAGCAGGACCCTTTGAATTGCACACTGTATTTATATAAGGGAAAAATGAACAAACTTCAGGGCTCCATGTGGTTAAGTCTCAATTGCATTTCTGGGATTATCTTTGGCAAAGTTGAACATCTTATTAGTTGTAGTATGTTCATGAAATTAAAATTGATATTATTAGTAGGCAAAGCAGAATGTAGCTGGAGTAAATAACCCACTACAAGAAAATTAAACTGTTCAAAAGCATTTTTTTAAAATATCCTGCACCACTATTCTATTACATTAATGGAGCTAATCACAGCTTCTACTTAAACTGAACCACAATTTATCAAGGTCCTATAAACACTTGGATTTCCATGGTCCCTAGCTCCTGGGTATTTTTGTTGTTACTTTCTATCTGTACCTACTGCCTTCTCCAGGACAGTCCTCCCCTGAAACCTTCTCTCTCCAGTCACCAATTATTTCAGGAAAATAGGTGATATCACAGGAGTTGAGAAGGGCAGATTTAAAAACCAAACGTGAAGTTCTTCCTTGATCAGTAATAAAACTCAACCTTGAAACTGAAGAACCCAGAGGGCATTTTTACATTGCCCCAAAGAAACGTGTGCAATGGGGATGGATGGGATGTCAGTTACTTACTACTGTTGAGATCTATTAGGAAAACTCTCTTCAGATGCTTGTGGTAGACCAAGGCAGCGTGGACCCGAGAGCAGGACTGGTGGTCAATGGTGAAGTCACATAAATCAGGGTTCCTCCCAAATAAGTAATACTTCTTCTCATCAATAATCAGTTTCTAAATAAACATTAGATTAAATATTACTCAAATCATTTCAACAGGGTTTAGCAAACATTCTTCCAAACAAATAAACAGAGGATTATGAATAGATAAAATTCCTTGCCAAGGTGAAAGAAAAATTATTTCCTGTTATTCATCAAGATAAAGAGCTCAGAATAATTTACCAACATTTGGTGGGGTAGATGCAATTAATCTTCCCAAATACAGTGGTCAAATGTCTAGTGTTGATTAAAAAACCTGTCCTAATTATTAGATGAAAATAGCCTGCAAGAGGGGTTGTCTTTTGTCCACTGGAAACTTGAGATTTCACTGGATCTTAATTTTAGAGCAAGCAGGAAACAAGAACACAAATCATATCTATAAAGTGATGACTGCTTTTCAGAAAACATGCATCCAAAAGAAGAGTATCAGTTGGTTAGGAAAGGAAGGGGTTATAAACACCTACCTATACTCTAATGGGTCGTCATAGCCCCAAAGTACTTTCGGAATTCCTGGAGCTGATTTAGCTTTATGAAAAACTCACTACACTGTCCTTGTTTTTCTTTTAATCCTGGATGAGTAAACCCTGACACAGCCTGGTTGTAGACAGCTCTAGATAAATTTCTGCTAACACTTCTTCTGGTTTTAATTTTTCTGTTGATTGACTGATTTTAGAGAGAGGGAGGGGGAGAGAGACAGACAGACAGAGAGGCATCAATTTGTTGTTCCACTTCTCTATGTATTCATTGGCTGATTCTTGTGTGTGCCCTGACCAGGAATTGAACCTGCAATCTTGGCGTATTGAGACCATGCTATAACCAACTAACTGGTCAGGGCTTCTTCAAGTTTTAAAAGTCTACCATTTGACCATTTTAAAGAATAAGCCTTATTGGATATATGATGTTTTTCCTTTAAAGGAAAACCTTATAGGTCTCATTCTGTTCTAGTTCACATTTCACATTATACTCCAAAATATCCCTGAGATAGCACAGCACAAAGCTGAGTAGAGAGGCACAGTCAAGTTAGTCCGGTACCAGGCTGGGAATCAAGAGGATTATATTTCATTCCTGGCTATGCCACTGAACTTTCAGTGAATGTTCTCCTTACAAACCCAGAAATATACCGCACGCACTGATAACAGTGACCACTGCCGAGTACCTTTGTGCCACACACAGTGCTGAGTTTTATGCTGTCATTTCATCCTCACAACCACTCTGTGAGGTAGGTAGGTACTTTTATTTCTATTTTTATAAATGGAAAATTTGAAGCATAAAGAAATTAACACATTCAAGTTCACACAGCTAGATATTTATAAGCTGAATTAGAAATTCAGACAGATGGAAATTGCCTGACTTCAGAGTCTAAGCTCTTTTAATCATGTTATATATTTTCTTCACTCTACCTGCATCAAAAAATGCACTATATGGTGAGGAACATTTTAACGAGTGAACAAATACTATAGACACAACCTTGATTTTTTTTTTTAAAACAATCACTTACCCAGTTTCTTTCAAGCTTTGCCTTAAGGCTCAATTAGTTCAAGCTGGTAGTATAGGTAAGTGGGTCACCTCTGGGAAACCCTGTCCAGCAGAGTGCCCCATCTGCTGCTGGCAAGGCTTGCTCCAGGTCCATACTATACTGCTGGGCAGCACCAAGAATTAACAGCCTGCAGCTCAATAAGACAATCATCCCTATGTCTGCTTAGACCAAAGTTTTAAGACTTGGGTTAAACATAAGACATTGCTTTAGAATTGAGAGAACTCTGAAATTTCAGCATCTTATTCTCTCTTGGTAATATCTGTGCAGGCTGAATCACTGCATTTTGCATTCATGTTTATATGCACACAGATTATGCCCTCACGAAATAAATTTGCTAACCACAGTCCTCATTGGCTACTCTCAAGGAAACAGTATATAAGACCACCAGCTCTTGGGTTCTAATATAACACTGACCAAATTGCTATGATTCTGAGGTGTCAAAGACATAACAAAAACCTAGATGTTTAGAGGGGGGAAAAAGCACAAAAGGGCTTTCAAATTAAATGTATGCATTAATTAAAGGCATCTCAATTATAAAAACATGAACACGTAGCGGGAAAATAGTATGTCTTACAATTAAGCTTTGTTAACTCCTGGACAGTGTGCTTCTTCTGTCCAAGTAAATGAAATAATGCGCTGGTCTTTTTCAATAATCACTAAAGCCAAAATTTCTTGATTAACTATGGCTAGTACCTTTATCCAGTTATGCCACTGAGTTATAACTCAGAGTGTGTCTTTATACACTGAGCTTAAAAGACTCATGGCTTTTATTTTAATGTTGCACTTCTTAAACCCAGCTATCACGACACATCCCAAGCCTTTGACACAAGGTTAGGATGTAGATAGTTCGGTTAGTATCAAGTGCTGCCTAAATCCTTAAAAATAAGCACATCTCAGATCTGTTCCTCTCAGAAAAAGCACAGTGATGTCTAAGGATTGTAACTTGACAATTGTGTGGCAACTCAACACACCCAAGAGCAATGAAAGACAGAGAACACTATCAGTTAATGGAAACAGTAATCAGAGGGATGTTTGACAACTGATAGCACTTTGAAAATATAAATTATTTCACAAAGGAATATGATATTAAGGCTAGGCCTCCTTTTCTGTTTCTTCCTGTTGCACACTAGAGCTTTATTAAATTCTAGTAACAAAACAGATTCTTACATCTTCAAAGTTTCATGCTATTTAGCAACAATACTTTATATTTGTGAAACAGTCTACAGTTGAAAAGGTTTTACAGATATCTTAGCAAAATTATTTCATTGAATAATGTTGTTTTGTAACTTTTAAGACAGAAGAACTCTATACAGATGGTGAATTATAAAACAGAGAGAAAAGATGAATTGTACACCCGAAACATATCATTTCATTAACCAATGTCACCCTAATAAATTCAATTATAAATAAAATAAAATAAAAAGATAGAAGAACCCATGACAAAGGGGCTTAAGTGACTGGCTGTGGGCACGATGAATAAAAAAATTCATCACAACTCATGCCTTAATACTTTGTAAAATACCAGGGTACTTCTACAATATTCTGAAGTGACAATATATTTACAGAACATCATTCAGAAGACCTCACAGATAGCTTTTCAACCATGGAACAATGTTTTTACTATATACACTCAGAAGTGGGACCCTGAACCTAAATTCTGTTCAAGCAAGCAAACATAAAAGTGGTCTAAGAGATGGAGACTCACAACTCCATGGCCACAGCAGGCTTAATCTCCATGCTTGGTAAATAAATAGAGCCATAAGGATTAAACAAAAACAAAACAAAACCATACACAACCTATTAACAAAATGAACAAAATTTATGTTCTCTTCAAGTTCTATGGGGTGTTCATTCCAGAGACTTGTAAAAAATCTGGAATTCTGCTAAACTTTTTCTTTATACTACTTATTTCAATTATTATCATGGAATTTTTTTATGTGATGTGTCTTTCCCACCAAATAATTTCTTTGAAGGAGGAAACCATGTTTTATTCACTGCTGAGCACAGTAACTGGAACACAGTAAGCACTCAATGTTTTGAATAAATGAATAAATTTCACCAGCATTCCATTCTCTTCATTCAAGGGCTTGAGCCTGAATATAACAAAAACAACTTAAAAGTTAAACTTAATCTATATCATTCACTTCTTTTTAGTTATTTCATTTTATTTATTTATTCATTCATTTATTCATTCATTCATTTTTTTTATAGGCAGGGGAAGAGAAGGAGAGAGGCAGAGAAACAGTAATGTGTGGTTGCTTCTAGTGCGCCCCCTACTGGGAACCTGGCCTACAAACTGGCATGTGCCCTGACTGAGAATCAAACTGGCGACCTTTTGGTTTGCAGGCGCTCAATCCACTAAGCGACACCAGCCAGGGCCAGTTATTGCATATCTTGCACCTTCCACACAACTCCATGTACTTATAGAGAGAGAATTCACTAAGTTATAGGGCTTCTGTTTGATTAGGGTCCATAGGCCCAAGATCTATTAAAAACCCTTCATTTAGAAGGTGAGAGAAGCCACGGAAAATTGAGTGTCTGTGCGAAATATGAGGTATAAATGTGTTATATCACCAGGTGGTTTTAATAGAAAAAAATCAGGATGAACAAAAGTAGCACTGCTGGAAAACAAAGCACAGGAGAGGGGGTGGAAAAGTGAGCCACCGGCAAAAAATCTTTAGTGTGGTAGGAAAAAAGGGAAGACATGTATTTCCAAACCTCAATTAGTTTGTCTCCTTTGACTACATCCAGATGTAATCCAGGTGGGGGTTTACCTGCCCTGAAAAATAAGAGGGAAAAAGCATTTTCAGGATGAGTTCATAAATGCCATTTACAATTACTGTCCCATTCAGCACTGCAGCTCTCCTATCAGCCTATAATTAGTTCATGTTTCAAACAGAAATGTCATCTACTTCACTGTTATTACAGCTCCTTTCTAAGTTTGACACTTACTTCCCCAGTGATTCAATTGCTCTAAAACAGATTTTAGTGGATCTGTATTTAGAGCAGCACCAAAGAAACCTATATTTTAACACTGGCTTTCTACCTCAGAAAGAAAGCAGTGTCGAGCCCAAGTACTATAGCTGGGGCAGTCTAACCACTTGAATTTGAATCTAAGCTTTGCCACTACCACTAATACCATAGAAAGGTTGAATAAATCCATTAGTGTTTTGAGCTGATCAAGAGCAATCCCATCACAGAATAAGCAGATCTCTGAGACCGAATCAGAGGTACATAATTAGGGAACCCAAGCAACCCAATATCATGCCCATGAAACCAGGTAACGACAAATACAAGAGATGGTTCTTACCCTCGAACAGGTCATGCTATAATGGCTTTTTTAGGGGAACTTTTTCTCCATATCCCTATAACCACAGTATTCAAGGGGGATACACAGGACAAAGCACCTAGCAAAGTGCCTGGTGGGTAACAGCCTGAGGAAATGGCAGGTCACCTGTCTACTCCAACTGTAAGTTACTGTCCTGGTCCAACTTCTGAAATTGATGCAGCAGGGAACCAAAATTGACACAAAATTTGGAGACTGAAGTAACTGGGTGTTACTAAAAATGCAAAGCTATCCAGAAAACGGCCACATTCACTTGCTTCCTATGTTTGCTCCTTTGAAGTTTGTCTTTACATTTGCATTCAAAAAGTGTGTATCTGTTCATCTAATCGAAGAGGCAACACAGTCATCTCACAATTCTGCGCTAACTCCTCTATGGCAGTTGCTGAAAGGACAGTGCCTTGGACAAAGGCCCATTTTGTCTGGGAAACAGGAAAAGCAATGTTACATCCAAAACATCCTTTCTGAACTCCTACTAGGTGCCTGGCTGAGGCCTAGGAGCTGGGAACATAAAGATGCATCCGAGAGCCCTTGCCCTTGAGGATCTCAACAGAACGAGAGGCAAAGATTAACACATAGACAATATACACTGTGGTGGGTTGCAGCAGAAATAGAGCTCTAACTCAGATGGGGCTTCTGGCCAGGCGATTCATAGTTATTCATCTTGTACTCTACTCAAAGACTAAATTAAATTATTCCATCATTCCCAAGAACTTGAGAAAGGATGAAAGGGGTTCCTTCCAACAATTACTGATGCCCACTTACGCCCGGCTTCGCGCTGGTCGCTGGGAATACAGGGGTAAGTCGGAGCGTCCCTTCCCTCAGGGAGCTCCCAGTCTGCGAGAGACAAACAGGTACCGGGCCAAGCGTGCCGCACCGCAGGGCATGCGGGGCTCTGAGGTCGGGCTAGGGCCGGGACGCCGGCTCGTGCGCGTTCGGGACAGAGAGCAGCGGGGCAGGTAGGGTGCTCCACAAGAGCACTAGGGCAGTCTGGAGTTGAGGTAAGTTCAGGGCCACGGCCCCAAGCGCTCCGGCAAACGGCTCGTGGACGGAGGGGCTGCCGAAGCGAGCGCCTCAGAATCCCCCAACTCTGGGTTTCCTCAGTGCCTGGGCCCGGGCTGCCGGTTCCTCCGCACGCCGCCCGGCCCGACGAACTGTTCTGCCTCATCAGTCCCAAGGTGTTTGAACCATTCGGCCCGCTGCGAGAAATGAGCCGCCCAGCCCGCTCGGGCCAGGCCAGGCCAGTCCAGCCCCGGTCGCCCCGCCACTCACCAAGTCGGGCAGTCGAACAGCGGGAGGCTGGAGCCAGAGTTCGCGGCTGCCGCCATCTTGCGTCTCCCCCTCCCATTTGGCGGGCTCGAAGCACGCCGGGAAACTGGAAGACTCAGAGAGGAGAGGCGGCATCCCAGTATCCTGTGCGTACGCACGCGAGCGCGCACGCACGCACGTACAGGGTACTTCTATTGGCGGGGTAGACTGGGATGTGATTTTGAGGTGTGTTTCAGTGTTTGAGACAGTTATTCTTCTCTGGAAGAGTCTCCGAAGACTAGAGTTTTCCGTAGCTGGGAGGTGTCTGAGGAAAAGATGCTTTTAAGGAGAGGTGTCGGTCTCCCTATACCTCTGAGCTTTTAAATCTTCCAACTCCATCCTTGCTACAGGCTTGCACCCTAATCTAGAGAGGAGCTAGAGCGCAGAGCTCAGAGATTGCAGTGATCAGTCATTGTTTCTCTTCCGGCACTTCTCTGCAGAGCTGCATGCTCACTTCCCCTTCCTAACCCAAACCTGGGCCTCGTGGGCTTCGGTAAATTATATGGGAATCCGCTTCAGGGGGTCAGATATTTTGCCGTGTACAATGCGATCCCGTGTATGACGTGCACCCACGTCTTTGGCCCAAACTTTCAGGAAAAAAAAACCTAATTTTTAAATTCAGTTATTTATTTATATTTTGATACTTGTTTTTTGTATTATAAAGGAATTTTAGCATTTATTTTGAACATATTTTATGTAACTAATGACAAAACAAGAACAGATACAGGTATTTCAGGTACTACCTATGTATAATGTGCATCCTTATTTTTCCCTCAAAAATTTGGGCAAAAAAGTGCACATTATACCTTGCAAAATACAGTCTGTTGATGAAATAAAGTCTGGACAAGCTGGAGCCAGGAACAATTTGACCAGAAGACAGGCATCCAAATCTTCAGTAGTAATCAAGCTGTGGTCCCTTTGGATTTGTAAGTTTTGGTTAAGGTGACTAAATCATGAAAGGAAACACGACTCAGGCCTACCCTGGGTCAACGGCTAGTTGAGAGACTATCAAGCAGGGCCTCTGGTTATAATGGCTTTGTCTGTTGGGTGCTTACTTCTTTGGGCAAGTACGTATTTTATATGGATTATCTCATTTCATCTTCACAACACTCTTGAGATAGGTATTATTGCTGAGCGGAGGTTCAGAGAGATCGAATTGCCCAGCCTCACTCTAGAACAAAAGGTGAGTGGGATTCACACCTAAATCTGTATGATGGCAAAGGCATGCTCTTTAATCACAGCTGTCCTACACAATTACATGTTGATAGTCATATTTACATCACGTACTGATGCCCAGTTTTCACAAAGTAGCAACCCTTTGTTCGGTTCGCTGGCCGGCACTCAATCCACTGAGCCACACCAGCCACGGCCATTTGTTTGTTTGTTTTTAAAGAAACTAATTGAAAATTATTCACCCAGAGTCACTGCACATGATCAGGGAGTTATTTCTTTTCTTGATTCCCTTTTACTGGCCCTCTGGATTTTAAACTGAACATCAACCTGTTCAAAAGATTTTGCCCCTAATGACATCTCCAGGGATCAAGATTTAACTGCAACATTATAACTTGGATTTTAAAATGATCAACTCTTAGGTAGGTAGGAGAATCACCTTTTCCTCTGGCCTTCAAAAGCATAATTAAACTCATCCAGCAAGGATATTAATCGATCAGATGACTTATCAAATGACCTATTAATATCCTCCTTTCCAGGGTGTGATTCCAAAGAAAGATTAGACTGATGGGGAAAATACAAATTCTAAACCTGGTTTCAAGTAAACAGACTATGTCCCTCCTTTTGGGCACGGAGACAGGATTCTTGAGAAGGAATTAAATAGTCTCACAAGTGTTTTGAGTGTAACAGAAAAGGTCAAGTTTCTTTTATTTACAGAGGTTGTGCAGGTCTTGGAGGTTCTATGCCCCCTTTAAGCATGAGGTGCTATTAAAGCCATTTCTAGCTATGAGTGACCTGATAACATCTTTGTCAACTTTGCCTTTCAATTCTCAACTTCCTTGTGTGGTCCATTATTTAATCCCTTCTATTGCTGACTATCCAACCCAAGAAACCTAAAATTGTATTCTTACCCTTGTAATTCTTTACTTCTTGGTCATGTTTTCTGCTTTCAGCACAGCTGATATTTACACTGGCTTGTGATGTGAGGAAACCTTACACTTACCTAGGCCTTATAAAGCAAAAGGCTCATTGTTTGGGCACCAATGATGTCAGTATAGGTGAGCAAATTGGAGGGCATCAGTCTAGGGTCTGGACTCTAGACCCTTAACCTTTGAAATAGAAAGGCTGATTGGCTAGCAGCTTTTGGATTTTGAACAAAGATTAATTTCTTAGACATTTAGACTTCCTTAGAATAGAATCTAAGACATTAGGAGCATATTGATGTCCAAAAAACTTTTTTTCTTACATTTTGTTTTTAGGGAGAACAAAAGGGAGGGAAAAGGGGACACATGGACGTGAGAGAGAAACATCAATAGGTTGCCTCCTGTACGCGCCCCAGCAGGGGACTGAACGCCCAACCAACTGAGCCACACAGGTCAGGGCCAAAAAAAACTTTCTTAAATACAAAGTGATCAAAAGGAGACACAAAAAAAAAACAACTGTGTGTATATATGGCACAAGCAGGAGGCTTCATTTATCTTGGTGGTTAATGAAAAGTTCACAAAAGGATGTTCATGAAAAGTTGGGCAGAAACTGCCACCACTCCAGACTTTTAGAGAAAGCTTCATGGAAGAGGTGGTGAGTAGGATGGTTTGTATCAATGATGCACGGAGAGTGTCTAGTGTTGAAAGGTGTGGTTTTGAAGTCTGAGTGCTTGAGATCCAATCCTGGCTCCATCATTCCTAACCTGTGTGCCTATAGGCAAGTTACTTACCATGCCTTGTTTTCCTAATCCATACAAAGGGGACAAGAAAAATATATGTCTGAAATGATTTTGTGGGTATGAAATATTAAATACAAAACATAAAACATCTGCCCCGGCTGGTGTAGCTCAATGGATGTGTGAGCCTGCAAACCAAAGGGTCGCAGGTTCGATTCCCAGTCAGGGCATGTGCCTGGGTTGCAGGCCAGGTCCTTGGTGGGGAGCGTGTGAGAGGCAAGCACACATTGATGTTTTTCTCCCTCTCTCCTTCCCTTCTCTCTAAAAATAAATAAAATCTTTTTTAAAAAAAAACATAAAACATTTAACATTTAGCATAGTAAACTGCTGGTAGCAAGTGCTCAAATATTACCCTACAAATGACCATTCACATGTAGAGCAATTCCTTAAGCCTTTAGATTCGTGTAGTAGACTGCCATTCCTGGCCTCAACTTCTTCAGCTGTAAAGTGATGGGGCAAGTCTAAATGAGTGAGCGGCCCAGACATTAGAGTTGTCATGGACCAGGAAAAAATTATAGGAATGTTGATTTTTATTGTGCCAACTATGTAGGTTTAAAAAAATGAAGATTGCTGGAGTGCACTTTCCCTTTCTACCAAAGATCAAAGATTGTGCTTTCCAGGCTGAGCTGGAATGCAGGTGTCTTGCCAGAGAGGAGCAGAGCAGACCTGGGTGGAGAAGGGCCTGGCCCCAGAGTTTTTCCACAGCAGTGCTGTTTTCAGAGCTGTGCTGAATTGCAACTGTGCTGTTTTGCACTGAATAAAGTTTTCTTCTTTACCATATGCTCCCCACACCCTCAAAAAACTAAAAAATAAATAAATAAAAATGAAGACTGCCATCTAATATCACCAGCTTTTCATTTTTATAACCTTGAAATATCCTTGTTTTAAAAAGTGTGAAGGTGCCCTGGCTGGCGTAGCTCGGTGGATTCAGCGCGGGCTGCGAACCAAAGGGTCACAGGTTTGATTCCCAGTCAGGGCATATGCCTGGGTTGCGAGCCAGGTCCCCAGTGGGGGCCATGCAAGAGGCAACCACACATTGATGTCTCTCTCTCTCTCTCTCCCTTCCCCTCTCTAAAAATAAATAAATAAATAAATAAAATCTTAAAAAAACAAAAATAAAAAGTTGAAAGGTCATTAGCTTAGCCTCAAAGATAGTAGTTTAAAAAGCCTATTATATCATTTTTCTCATGTCTCTATGGACTGGTAAAAGCTTGGTCCTTAATCACAGTCCAACATTAAAAATTCTATTATTTCAAGGTTATCTTTAAAAATTAAGTGCTACATTGTCAATCAAATTTCATTTTGGATAAGCATTTAAAATGAACTATTCACTCACCTTAAAAGTAGGATCAGAGGCTGGGAATCAAAAACCTTTCAAACTATTTCCTGGTTAAATGGAGATTTCAAAGTAGTTGTGTTTCAATACTGAAAAAATCTTTGAAACCTAGAGATACTAGGAAACAGGGCAGACCAAAAACTGAACTGGATTCTGGTCCACATTTAGGGACCAAAAGCAAAAGCTTCATTCCCATGACTGAGGACAGCCTCTGAACAGAAGAAAAACAAAGCTGCAAGGAGAAGGCTGATCGTGTTTTACTTTGCACTGACTGAATAATTTCATTTTGATATTTTTGCTCAATGGTAAAGCAGCATATCACCACCCCTTAGCAAAACAAGACAAACCTACCCTGGAAGCATCAGTCTAGCAGCTAATAATTTCTTGTTCTGGAACATTCCCAGAGAAAGTAGTCAGCCTGACATTTCTACTTTACCATATGCAGTACTACAGTTTTAATTGACTTAAAGAGGGAATGCTAGATCTGTCCAGTACTTCTCGAACATTCCATAAAAGAAAGAGGAAAAGGAAAGGAATACAGAAGCAAACAGAATCTGTATGTTCAGACCAAACCCCCATGGTCTTTATAATCAGAGAATCTCACAACTAAAAGAGAGCTGTTGATAAAACTTGGGGCCTATGGGTTAGATGACTTTTCCAAATACCTGCAGCAAGTTAATGGCAGAGCTAAGATTCTCTAGGCTTTCAGTACCCAAGTCTAGTTTTTGACCTCCGCTCCAGTGGTTCTTAACCATGGCTGTATGTGAGAATTAGCTGGACCTTTTAAAAGCCCCTATGCCTAGGCTATATTCCAAATTAACTACATTAGAATCTTTTGGCAGGGGTACCCAGGTATCAGTGATTTTCTAGTGTTTAATGTGAAGCCATGGTCAAGAAACATTGTCCTGGACCATGGTGCCCACAATGACGACAAAAACACAGATAAGGATTCTATGAATAGATGTTTAGGATCATCTGGCCTCTTTGCAACTGCTACAAATTCCAGGCCATTCAAATTCTAGGCCAAGGTCATATTTGCTACCTACGGTCACTTACCACCACCACTGGATTACACAGTATTATAGAACAGAACTATAGTGGCTTCATTTCACCCAAATGCAAATCGTTTTTCACAATCAAGACTTTTTATTGCCTGGAATGTTACAAATGATGTACCCAAGTCCAGCTATAATTTGGAGCTGAAGGGGCATTGATCATAGAACCAAGAAATCAGCTCTGAAGTTGCTTCCTGGGCCACTGTGACTCCCCAGCAGCTCTCCATCCTGGTTTCCAGGGAAGGGACCGCAGCAGCACCTGTCCCATCCCCACACCAATCCTCCCCTGACCTCCATTCTTCTTGCAGGTCTCGATTTTTCTAAAGAACAACACATTACTTAATAACTGCCACGTTAGGAAGTTAACTCACAAAAACTTACTACGAAAGTTTTTAAAATGTTTATTTGTATTAAGTGGGTAGAATGGTGCAAGAGTGCAAAAAAACCTTATGCATTTGGGCCCTTGTTTCCCTACTGTTCACATTAGTTTAGTGAAAGAAGGTTAAGGAACATTAAAAGGAATGGAAGAAATTAACATAAATATATCCATGGTAGTCAAATCCTCTAATTCACTTAAGGACAAACAAATTGTTGGCCCAATTCACATTTATGTGAGAGCTTAAAGAAATCACATTCCCTTTAACTGTTCTAGACCTGTGAAAAAGGGAAGTGAACAAATATTTATATTACAAGACAACAATCTTTTATTGAAACATTTTTTTGTCTAAAACTATGAGAGATTAATTCCTTGTTCATAAATTAAGTCTAACATCACTATTCCAAACCAGTATTATTTACAAAAACGAACCTTTTCTTAGCCTTATCGCCAGGTTCACAGCACTAAATTTTAAACCAACTTCGGTTTAGCTTTCAAAATCTTCCTGCCATCAAATACCCAGCAACCCTTATAGTGCAGGGTGGTGTTTGGGCTGCAACATTCATCATTCACCAGAAATGCAGAACCACAACTGAACGACACCACCAAAAGGATTAAATCATTCTAAACAACTCCTAGTGGCTTTCCAAAAGCATGCTTTGTCTAATTATCCCTTTCTATACAGGCAGGTGGGAGAGGGACGCCTTGGAGTATAGTATGTTAATTAAATTAGTCTCTTCAGAAAGCGAGTATGATGGTTTAGTGTGTGTATGGGTGAGCTGCTGTGGATGACACCAGCAGGTAATAAAGCAAACTTTAAACCCAGACCAACGTGTACATCAACACCTGGTAAGCTCACCTAGATACTTCTCATTTAATCTGGACCACATGTGCAATTTTTTACTTTCTAGTTAAATACACTGCCAAAATCTTTCAAAGCAGATAGAAAATAGGCTTCTTAAAAATTCAACTTAAAATGTTAAATAATAAAAACTGCTGGCTTATTTTACTTTTCTGACGAATTCCAATATGCTGGGTGCCAGAAAGTAATTATATCTCAGTTGCTAGTAAAAAGGTAAATCTTGTATATACATAAAAAGACAATTTACAAGACTGTAGTGTCACCTGTTAAAACAAGAATAACTAGAATGAAATTTTCAGTAAACATTTGGGATAAAGGGCAATCAGAATAGAAGAGAAAGCAAAATACAAATTCCTAATTTGAGAAATCAATACAATGTATACATAAATTGATAAATACTGCCTCTAGATGTCACTAATTCCAAGGACTGGTTAGTAGTTTCTAACTGAATAATTACAGGACGTTCTGATATATGCTCTCTTCTTGTGATCAGTTTGTTCTGGCAGACTCCAGCAAGCACTTGCCCTTGAAAGCAGTTCAGTGGGAGAAAGCTCCGAAGCAATCACTTTCTATAAACTAACCACATAACAATTATGAAGACAGCAGCAATCACTGACAGGACAAGCACCAGGATACAGATCTTCTTGCGAGATTTTTTCTGAGAAGAGAAATGTGTGCAGAAGATACTCATGAAACAAGTAAGATTTTTTATTCCAAGAGTGCTTCATAAATCTGCCTCCTGGTAATTCAAAATTAACTCTCTCCATGAATAAATATGCAGAGACTTGCCCAAAATCTTAACAGTTACCAGAGCGAGGCGGTAGTGCAAGTTTTAATTCCAGGCTCCCAAATACAGTTTAGCTAGGCATTATTTGCAATAAAATAACTTATTTGTGCATGTGTATATTAATAAAGGTTTTACACCTATTATAAAATGTTATGTTTGTTATAAAGACAGGCAGAAAGAAAATAATCACCCACAGATAAAACTGTTGACATTTTGATTATACTTCCTCCTGATCTTTTACCTAAACAAATTGTTATTTCATATAATTGGGATCATACTGTATGATGCTTGATGTTTTTCTCACTTAATGTTTTAGCATAAAAATGTTGTTATTATAAACCCTTCATAAACACCTCTTTTAATTCCCATATAACACTGAGTAGATGTAGATGATTTATTTAATTATTCCTTTGCTGTTGGATACTAAAGTCATCATTCAATTTTTAAAAGGAAACACTATTATTAAATACAAATTTAAGAATATTCCCAGGTAAAATACAGCTATCCTAGGAACATGAAAAATGACTGAAATGCTATTTATTTCTAAAAAGCCATGCAACACCACATTGAGAAATGAGATGAACCTCATTCATAGTATCTGTACACAGATAAAGACCCAGATGAGTCATAAAACCAGTTTCAACTAATATGCAAAAGAATGTCACTTTACAGAAAGTAAAACAATCAACCCCTATTTATTCACAGATAAAAAAATGATAAACTCCAACTTATTCACAGGTAAATAGCCGTCAGAGTTGATCCCACATCCACCCTCTATGGCAAAGTCCACAGAAAGTGTCGGCAAAGTCCTACTTTGTATCAATCGTTATCCTAACTGAAACAAAGTTCAACTGTTCAGGATGTAAAAGCAGCCTTCAACCAGACTTAGGTATCATGCTAGCTTACGGGGCTAGCTCTGTAGCTAACAGGCTTTTATATAAGTTTACTCAAGGTTTGATGTCTTTTTGTAGATCTCCCTGCAAAAGACAATACTAAAAATGGAACTGGGACTGCAATTACATCTTCTTGCCTCCAGCTGAAGCCTAAGCAAAGGGCTGCGGCTGTTCTCAATGTGTTAGTCCATCCCAGTGGTTTCCAACCGGTGTGCTACAATTTTTAAAACACGTAACACCTGACTAGCCAGGGGCACTGACCTCTTTTCCCTTAGTCTGTCAAATAAAAAAATGATAACCAAAACAACAACAGCCATCCAGTGTGAATGAATAAAAATTACACTTATATTTTTG
The DNA here is from genome assembly GCA_028533065.1 of Trachops cirrhosus. Classification (NCBI taxonomy): domain Eukaryota; kingdom Metazoa; phylum Chordata; class Mammalia; order Chiroptera; family Phyllostomidae; genus Trachops; species Trachops cirrhosus. The sequence goes on along the minus strand of CM052542.1, from coordinate 15,657,695 downwards.
ACTGATCAGCAACAAATATATTTTTTTGGTGTGCTGCAAAATTTTAGTAATTAGTTTATGTATGCCAAGAAATGAAAAAGGTTGAGAATCACTAGTTTATTCTGATGGCCCATAAAGTCTGTGGCACAGAGTGACTTTCTCTGGTACCTTCCTTTACCTGATAGTACGCAGCTCGCTGTAACTGGTCAGTGGCTCTTTCCACATGCACCTCTGAGCTTTCCACGTTGGCTTCTATGCTATCTGCAAAAAAGGAAGGCAGTGGACGTTTTACCAAACTCTGGTGTTTCAAGACTGCAAATTCAACAAACTTCTGATGGGTCCTGGTTTCACCACCACCATTCCAACTATCCAGCCACGAGATCAAACGTTACTAACCCTGGAAGAAATAGCCCTATTCTTTGGAAATAAACACTGAAATGTGTAGGGGGGAAGGTTATGAAGTATGCAACTTACCTACAAATGGTTCAATTAAGTATATACATTTGACAAGAAAAAAATTTCTAAGGTTTTCTAAATTAAAACTATAGCAGCCGCAGAGTAAAAGACAGTTAATCTGTTAATAGCCATGGACCAGCTCTGACAAAAGGCTGCTCAGATTTATGTATATCTGTTGCAATTTAGTTTTAATTTCCAGATGGCTATTTCTACAATTGTCTAAAAGAGAGAACAGCCAGGTGCCACAGAACCCCAGGAGCCTCTGCTTCTTACTTACATACGAACATCCTAACCCGCTGCCCACAGCTAATGCACAGGAGTGGACACTTCTTACTTGGGGACCGCACCCACCCCAGAACTGACCTTGCTTCACCTTCTCCCATCCCCTTTGTCACAGCTAAGGTCATCCTTTCAGAAGGGCTTCCATCTTTCTCCCCACTGGCGGGTATATAAACGCTGGCAGAACTCCGGGATGGCGAACATGCTGTCTTTCCTACCCAGCCATGCTGCTGGGGTTTCGACTCCGTGCCCCAAGACTGGTCTTTTTTTGCTAGCAGTGGCCTAGTAAACCCTTTTCTTTTAAAAAGGCTTTCAGCCATGGAAATTAAATTTTTTTGTTTAACACATTATATAGAGAGAAAGAGTGAGAGCAAATAAGAAGCAAATGAGGTAGAATGTTAACAAGAGGTTAAGTCTGGGTAAAGATTATAAAGGCGTTCCTTGTAGCATTTTTATTTTTGCAACTTTTTATGAACTTGAAATTATTTCCTAATAGAAAGTTTAAAAAAGGACTTACTAATCCCAGAATTGTGAAAGTTTCCAGAAATAAAGTTGGGAAGCTCACAGCTATTTCCCTAAACAGTGGAAGACTTACCACGAGGCTACGGCAAGTAAATGGAGCTGAAAACCCACTGAGGCCTCACTTTAACCTCCACATTTGACGACAAGAAAAATGCGAAGAAACTGAACTTAGTAATTTTAATGGCATTCCTAAGACACATTTTACTGACTTGTCTGCACACAAGTACTACTGACTCACCTTGAGTTAAAGGTATTAATAATACATACCAATCAGGTCGCCTTGGTCATGGATCATCATAGCTAAATCTTTAAATATCTGATTGACATCCAAAATGTCAGCCTAAGGAACACAGAAAACAACTAACATTAAGCAACATGTTAGAGATTCAGCTCCTCTACTTACCTAAAGTTAGTAACATACCTAGAGCTATTAACATAACACTTGTGTTTTTAAAGCTTATCAATCATATGTAAGTGTTAGCTACTATTAACTATTACTTAATTGGTCCGCACGACAACCCAGTGAGACATGTATTGTCTCCATACTATAGAAGAGAAAACTGGGGCTCAGAGGTTTAATGACTTACATACTAAGGTCTCACAGCTAACAAGTGGCCAGACTGAGAATTAAAAGTTCGTGGTGTTTTAATTATGTTACTATGCCTCCTTTATGTTTAAATTAATCATTCAATAACTCTATGAAGTAAGTATCTTTGAGGATAATGGGGCTCAAAGAGGTTAAGTAACTTGTTCAGTCACATAGCTTGTCAGTGAGAAAAAGAAGCATCACAGCTAGGATTATGTCTCTCTCTCTTTTTTTAACTTTAAAGACATTGGCCATACTTGAGACAGTCTGCTAGTTGCTATAGATACAAAAGGGCTTAATAGCTGACTGGGACTTGAAGGGATTAGCACACACGACATAGATAAGAAGGGCTTTATATGGGAAGTGACTAATAAATGGTACATAGAACACTGCGTAGGGCAGACTTTGCAGAAGAGGTAGGACTTGAGTTGTGCCTTATAGCTAAAGAGAAGCCACATAAACAGAACGGTAACTGCATCATTAGAGCAAATAGCCCCAGTTGGCTATAACATAGATATGATATATATTTGGTTTTCATCCCATTTCCTTTACAGAGCTCCTAAAACCTTTGGAATTCCCTATATGATCAAAGAGAAAGGTGTCTTCTGTTATTTATTCATAACAAGCCCCATTCAACCACACCAGAGTTTATTCTAAAGACTTGACTTTTGAGGACCTGACTGGTGTGGCTCAGTGGGCTGGGCATCGTCCACCAAACCAAAAGGTCGAGGTTCAGTTCCCCATCAGGGCACATGCCTGGGCTGTGGGCCAGGTCCCTAGTTGGGGGCGTGTGAGAGGCAACCGATCGATATTTCTCCTGCCCATCAATGTTTCTCCCCCTCTCTTTCTCCCTCTCCTTCCCTCTCTCTAAAAATAAATAAAATCTTAAAAAAAAAAAGACTTGACTTCTGGATAGCCCCTAAGGAGGGGGGACAGTTGCCAGGGGAACCAACCTTGTGATTAGGTGGTTGGAACTTTCAGCCCCAGTATGGGGAGGGGAGGGGTACTGGAGGTTGACTCAATCTCCGGCGGCCCATCACTTAATCAACCGAGCCCACAAAATGAAGCCTCCATAAAAACCCTGCACATCGGGCTCTGAGAGTCCCGGGCTGCTGAACACATGCAGGTCCTGGGACAGCAGCACACAGAGCGAGGGCATGGAAGCCCCGCGTCCCTTCCCACACACTCTGCCCCAGAGTCTCTTCCATCTGTCTATTCCCGCATTACATTCTTCTGTGATAAACCAGTAATCTAGCAAGGAAGTTGTTTTCCTGAGTTCTGTGTGCCCCTCTAGCAAATTAATCAAACCCAAGGACGGGGTTTGGAAGCCTCCAAGGTAGACCTAGATAGAGCCTGTCAGTCAGGAGTACAGGTGACAATCTGGACCTGCCGCTGGCATGTGAAGTGTGGGAGTGAACTCAACCTGCGGGCGCTGGTGCTAATTCCCGGTAGACAGTGTCAGAATTGCGTTAAATTGTAGGATAACCAGCTGGTGTGGCAAAATTGTGTGATGTGGAAAAACCCCACACTTTCGGCGGCCAGAAGTGTCAGAACTGTAGTGTGAGAGTGCAGGAGACACACGGGAGTGTTTTTCCACTAGAACAGGGCTGGCACGTCAGACATAGGAAATAACTGAACATGAAAACCGAGCCTGGTTAAGGAATTTGGAATGAATTCTGTTACATGTGACGTGCCCCTTACATTCCTGACACCCACTAGGTTACAGTGCTTACCTTAGCTCATTATGTCTCACTCCCTACTGTAACAGTATTTCTGATGTTAGAGAGCCAAGTCGGTGATTAGTAGCAGTAGGTGAAAAAAAGAAAGATACGATATCTTTGAAGGAAATTAAATAATCAAACTTGAGGATGAACTATCTTGTTTAAGACCAGATACTGATGGGATCCAGGGCACAGTGGATCTCAACCCTGCCTGCATATTATCATCTGGAAAATTAAAAAAAAAAAAATCCATGCCCAGGGCCTCTCGTGATTTGCCCATTTTTAATCTACAAAAGACAGGAGGTTCACATAGTCCAAACTAATAATTGGTGTGTGGGCATGAGAGCTAAGGCATTAAAAAAACTGTCCAAGTGATTCTAATGTGCTGTTAGGGTTCAGAGCCACAGGTGAAGGTCAAGGAAGAGTTCAAAGTTTCTCCTCTCTACAACCTTCCTTCCTCTACCACCCCTTCATGGATGGCAGTCTTCTGGTGTAAGGATGTTTTACTGGTCGCTGTGCAAAATTAAAGTGGGAAACTCAGGTAATAACGGCTCTAATATCTCTCTCAACTGCCACCTAAAGACTGTTCTAATTTCTCCAAACCATTGAAGTAATATCCACAATTTAGGATTAGACTTTGGGATGCACGAAAATGGAGCAAACCTTTTGGCTGACCTTTATTCTGAGCTACTCAGACTAAGCAAAGGGAATCCCAATAGAGCCCCACCTAACCCAGGGAATGGCACTGAGGTTTAGGGGTAAAGTCTTAATGAGCAAGACAGTATCTGTTTGCCTTGCTCTGTTATCCATGCATATTCTCATGGACACCGTAGAAGACATGGTGATTGAGAAAAGGAATTGGGTATTCTTGGGAACCGTGACCAGTTAGAGCAGTCCAAATTCACCACTGATTATACTGAAACATAATATCCAAATCACACAGTGACTCACTTCATGTTTTCTCATAGTCACTGAGAGAAAACCCAAGTGGATTATACAGTGCAGATACATCAAGTCAAACAAAAAACATGACCTCTCACCTCCAGCTGCCGAATCGCTGTTTCCCTCTCTTTAATAAGCTCCAGATCCTGTTCGGTGATGGCCACTTCATCCTCCTGGCTCTGCATCTGGTTCCATTCCTCGTGGCTACAGGGGGACAAGCATTCTAGTTGACTCCTCCTCCCAAAGGTGTGCAGGAGACACCTACAACATCTCTATGGCCGGAAGAGCCTACCCAAGGACAAATCCTCCAGTATCAATCAACACAAAGGCCCTCGGGGCTGCACTATTCATATCCAGAGGCAAAGGGCCGATAACACCAAGAAAACAAAGTCCCAGCTTTCACGGGCAAGAGTGAGATGAGGCAGAATTATGAGGGATGGGACTCCCTGCTGTTTCCATTTGGGGGTACACTCTGCAGTCTTGCTAGGGCTTGCTAGACAAGGAAAGTAGGCAGAAATTTGAAGACGGTGAAGCATATACTGGCCCGTTCTCTTCCAGGGCACTCTCAAAGTTCAAGCTGCGCTGTTGTCTCAGGGACTAAATGGAAGGAGAAGAGCAGGCTAAACGACCTGGCAGTCCAACAGAAAGATATCTCCTGGTTTTCAGAGATCTTAAGATTATGCTTTGGGTTAAATACCTCTTAACAGAAAACCAAAGTAAAAAGTTAGCAAAATGTTATGTCTTCCGATACCCTATTTGGGATACATTATGCTAGACATGAAACACTTTGAAAATCCAGCATTAAGCAATTTTTCCCAACAGTATGCATAAATCATATGTCATCCTGACATTATTTAAAAAATTTCCTTCATGTGCTGGAGATAGAAAGCGGAATAACACAGCACCTCTTTGAGGTGTTCATAACAGATTCTGTGACTTTAAGCAAAACAATACATAGAGGCCAGTTGATATAAACAAGAGTTAAGTTCCTATGGCATCTAGTCAAGGTTATAAGGAAATGACATTGAACAAAATGGTGTTATTCGAGGACCTACTATAGTTGGCACAGTTTGAAGAAGTTAAGAATGGAGACATTTGGACTTCTGGCCAAGATGGAGGCATAGGTAGACACGCTGTGCCTCCCCGCACAACCAAGATAGGGACAACAATTTAGAAACAGAATAACAACCAGGACTGATAGAAAATTGAACTGTATGGAAGTCGGACAACCAAGGAGTTAAAATAGACATGTTTATCCAGACCGGTAGAAGGGGCGAAGTGGGGCAGCTGGGCAGAGAGAGGTCGAAACACAGAGTGTTGGGACCAGGCATGTAAGACCACAGCGGGCAGACCCTGGGTGCACAAGCTGGCGGCTGGCAGACCCTGGCCAAGGGGTGGTAACCAGCAGATCCAGCGAGGTGGCCATTGTGAGGCAAGGCACTGTGAGCAACCCAGGATCCCAGCACCAGGAAACAGAGCCTCGGGGCACTGACTGAAAACACCTGTGGGGGTTGAGGTGCAGGGAGAGACTCCCAGCCTCACAGGAGAGGTTGTTGGAAAGACCCATGGGGTCCACAAGCCCACCTGCATGGGAATCAGCACCAGAAAGGCCCAGTTGGCTTGGGGGAAGCAGCGAAAGGGACTGAAGTTCAACTGAGAGCGGAGCAAGTGCAATTGCTCCTTCTCGGACCCCTGCCCCACATATAGCGTCACAACCCAGAGACTGGGGTGCCCCGCCTTGCTGAACACCTAAGGCTCCACTCCCCCCTATGTAACAGGCGTGACCAGACCAAAAAAAAAAAAAGGCTCAAACAGAAGAAGAAATGAAAGCCTCAGAACCAATCCTTTTAAGCAACCAAGAGATAGCCAACCTAGCAGATGCACAGTTCAAAGCACTGGTGATCAGGATGCTCACAGAATTGGTTGATTTTGGTCACAAATTAGATGAAAAAATGAAGGCTACAATAAGTGAAATGAAGAAAAATACACAGGGAACCAACAGTGATGGAAAGAA
>CM052542.1:15598103-15650696 GCA_028533065.1 Trachops cirrhosus | reverse complement strand
TTTCTTCATTCTTTTCTGTGTGGTTGGGTTTTTTTTCCTCCTTCTGGTCCACTCCATTGATTTGAGACCCAGCTTTCTTTCCATCACTATTGGTTCCCTGTGCATTTTTCTTCATTTCACTTATTGTAGCCTTCATTTTTTCATCTAATTTGCGACCAAAATCAACCAGTTCTGTGAGCATCCTGATCACCAGTGTTTTGAACTGTGCATCTGATAAGTTGGCTATCTCTCGGTTGCTTAAAAGGATGAGTTCTGGGGCTTTCATTTGTTCTTCTGTTTGAGCCATCTCGCTCTCTCTCTCTTTTTGGTCTGGTCGCACCTGTTACGTGGCGGGGGGCAGAGCCTTAGGTGTTCAACAGGGTGGGGCAACCCAGTCTCTGGGTTGTGACGCTGTATGTGGGGCAGGGGTCCGAGAGGGAACAATGGCACTTGCTCCACTCTCTGCCAATTTCAGTCCCTTCCACTGCTTCCCCCAAGTAAACTGGGCCTTTCTAGTGCTGATTCCCTTGTGAGTGGGCTTGTGCACCCTGTGGGTCTTTCCAACAACCTCTCTTGTGAGGCTGGGAGTCTCTCCCTGCACCTCAACCCCTACAGGTGTTTTCATTCAGTGCCCCGAGGCTGGGATCCTGGGCTGTGTGCACTGCCTTGCTTCACAATCGCCACCTCGCTGGGTCTTCTGGTTGCCACCCCTCCACCGGGATCTGCCAGCCACTGCTTGCACACCCAGGGTCCGCCCGCTGCGGTCTTATGCGCCCGGTCCCAACACTCTTTGTGTCGTGACCCCTCTCTGCCCAGCTGCCCAACTCCGCCCCTCCTGTCTGGATGAACATGTCTATTTTAACTCCTTGGTTGTCCGACTTCCATACAGTTCAATTTTCTGTCAGTTCTGGTTGTTATTCTGTTTCTAAATTGTTGTTGTCCCTATCTTGGTTGTGCGAGGAGGCACAGCGTGTCTACCTATGCCTCCATCTTGGCCAGAAGTCTCTAGATTCACTTTTTACTAGATTTGTATCTATTGCCATTTTATTGTTCATGTTTTTTACCTTTTCTCCTTCTCTCCCTCCCTCTCCTCCTTCTTCAAGAAGAACCTTTACGCGTGGCTTGAAGGTGGATGGATGCCACATAAGAGGACCAAGTCAGCCCGGACTAACCATGGCAGCTAAGAAAGGGAGAAGAAACCACAGTACTGACAAGTGTAACCATTGTGGGAGGAGTCAGAAATGGGGTTATGGAGGAAGATCAGAGCCAGGACTTAAAGTCGGGCATGGCTGCCACACTAGGGTTTAACCAAGGTGGCTTGGGAAGGAGAAGCATCTCTTGACCATGTGGTTTGAAAAGATGCAGAAGGACCGCACCCCCCCCCGCCCACCATGAGGAGGGTCCATGGGGTTCTGGAGTTAAGAGCAGGAGCCTAGCTGAGCACCCACGACTGGAAGAAGCCAGAATACAGATAGGAATCTGCCCAGCTAAACTACAGACTTCTATTTTTTTTTTCCTGAGAGATGGTACTCCTGACTGGCCTAGTTTTGCAAGGGGAGGCAGGACTGTGTGATTATGGGTGTTTTTTTGTTTCTAAAGGGAGTGAGATTTAATGGCAGAAATCTGCCATTATTCTAAGCCTGTTCTAAAACTTCAGAATAAATAATTCCTTTCCCTTTCATAAAAAAAAAAAAAAGAACCTTTACTATTTCATGTAATACTGGTTTGGTGGTGATGAACTCCTTTAGCTTTTTCTTCTCTGAGAGGCTCTTTAAGTCTTTTGATTCTAAATGATAGCTTTGCTGGGTAGAGCTATCATCACTTTGCTTTTCATCACTTTGAATAATTTCTTGCCAATCCCTTCTGGCCTGCAACATTTCTGTTGAAAAATCAGCTGAGAATATGAAGGGAGCTCCCTTGTAGGTAACTAACTGCTTTCTTTTGCTGCTTTTAAGATTCTCTCTTTGTCTTTAACCTTTTGTATTTTAATTATAATGTGTCTTGGTGTGGACCTCTTTAGGTTCATCTTACTTGGGATTCTCTGCATTTCCTGGACTTGTATGTCTCTTTCCTTCACCAAGTTACGGAAGTTTTCTGTCATTATTTTTTCAAATAGATTTTCAATTTCCTGCTCTCTCTCTCCTCCTTCTACCACCACCTGCCATGATGCAAATGTTGGTACACTTGAAATTGTTCCAGAAGCTCCTTATACTACCCTCATTTGGAGGGCTCTTTTTTCTTTTTGCTGTTCTGACTAGGTGTTTTTTGCTTCTTTATATTCCAAATCACTAATTTGATTCTCGGCTTCATCTAGTCTACTGTATTGTCAATTCCTTGTAAATTATTCTTCATTTCAGTTAGTGTATCCTTCATTTCTGACTGGTTCGTTTTTATAGTTTACATGTCCTTTTTTATAATGTTGAAGCTCTCATTAAGTTGAATGTCTTATAACTACACTTTGAACTCTGCATCAAGTAGATTGCTCATCTCCATTTGATTTAGTTCTTTTTCTGGAGTTTTGTTCTGTTCTTTCACTTGGGACATGTTTCTTTGTCTCCTCATTTTGGCAGCCTCCCTGTGTTGTTTTTATTTTTCCTCTGTGTATGAGGTAGAGCTGCTTCCTGTCCTGGGCTTGGCAGAGTGGCCCAATGCAGTAGGTGTTCTGTAGGGTCTAGTGGCACAGCCTCCCCAATTACCCAAGCTGAGCACTCTAGGTGCATACGCGCATGTACACCGTGTACACCCTCCTGCTTAGTTGAGGTAAGGATTTACCCCAGGCCTACTGGCTGTAAGGACTGGCTGAGACCACTGACCACGAACCACTGTGGAGGATCAGCTGTTATGAATACGGGTTGTTGTGCAGTTCAGTTGTAATTCTGATGTGGTTGTGAGAGGATGCAAGTACCGCATTTACTTACCCCACCATCTTGACCAGAAGTTTCCTATTGTCTTTATCCACCTACAATAACATTCCTTTGGAATGTCAAAGTAATCTTTTCCAGACCCCTCAGTACACAGCCATCGCACCAGATTGTGAGACCACAGAACCCCTTCTTGTTTTCTTGTCCACACACAACACATCTCTGTGTTATAACTGATAACTATGCTGTAAAGAAGTATGTGTCTCCCCCTTTACTTTTCATCCAATCTCAGAGATATCCCTGCTTTGCTTTCCCCCACATCTCTAATCTACCACCAGTGGATTTCACGTAATCCCCCTAAAGTCTCCTCCTTTGATTCTAAAGTATAAAATATGCTGTAAAACTGCCATTCTCTTGACCATTTGCTCAATCCACTGAGATTTTGATTCCCACCAATTGATATCATTTTCAATCAAAAAAACTCTTCAAGACTTTTTCTTAGAGTAAACTTTATTTCACGGACAGCTTCTAAGTCTGATGAGAAACAACGATTAAGCAACATCTTCTAAATGACAGTTGTGTGACTCTGCTCCTAAGTGGAAGCTAAACAGCCTAGCCCTTAGCAGTAAGCACGAGTTATTTCTCCTTAGCCAAAACAATCACTGTATCATAGATGTTTCAACCTCAAATTTATAAAGTCAAAAATATACAGGTTTATAGCACTTCAAATATGATTTTATCTTATTTTCAGACCATACTTTTCTAGTAAAAATGTAACTTCAACTTTATAATGGAGATACAGGATTCACTTGATATCAGGAAGATATAACCACTATAATTACTGCTTTCTGCTAGTACAGCATTATATAAGGTATAAGTCATTTTTCACTACTACTCTGTGGATGTTCCTTATTATCTAAGTCAAACAGGAATCAGGATATCACTAAAGCTATCAACTGGCTAGCCATACAAATTATTTATGAAAGAGGCAGACATTAGAATTTACTGAGCATTTACTATGTGCCATTGGGCTATATACAGGTACTTGATATGGTATAATAAAAAGTATATTTGGTCATTGTCACCATTTCCTGGCACAAAGCACCTAAAACCCTTGGGTTTTCCTGAGTGATAAGAGCATCTTTTGTTTTTCATAAAGAGCCCCTTTGGAACACACCAAGTTTATGCTAACAAGGTGACTTGGGTGGGGCCTCTAGGCAGCCTTAGATAGGGTGTGGCTGGTTACCAGAGTGACCAAGTGATTAGAAGGTTGGAACTTTCAGCCAGACACACAGACCTCAAGCAGGAGGAATAGTGGGGGGAAGGGTGCAAATTAAGCTCTATAAAAACTCTTAAACTAAATTTGATGAACTTCCCATTAGTGGAGATGGTGTCTTGAGCTCAGAGGTGGCAAGGTAGCTCAGAGCCCCTTCTTACATACCTGCCCTAGGCATCTCTTCCATCCGGCTGTTACTGAATTATATCCTCTTATAATAAACTGGTAACCTAGTAAGTAAATGTTTTCCTGAGTTCTGTGAGCCTCTCTAGCAAGTTAATGGAACCTGAGGAAGTGGTTATGGGAACCTCAATTTCTGATTTGCAATTGGCGTGGGGTAAAGTCTTGGGGGAGTAAGCCCTTACTTAACCTGTGGAATCTGATGCTAACTCCAACAGTCAGTGTTGGAATTGAGTAAAACTGCAGGGTACCCAACTGGTGTCTGAAGAAGCTGATTACTGCCTGGTGTGTGGAAAACCCACATATCTAGTGTCAGAAGTAAATTACTGAGAGTAGAGGAAATAGGGGAGTGTTTTTTTCTTCACACTTGATAAGTATGATCTTATTTGAACCAACAATCACTTTTTAAAAAAAGATTTTATTTATTTTTAGAAAGAGGGGAAGGGAGGCAGAAGAAGGAAAAAAACATCGATGTGTGAAAGAAACAGTGATGGAATGCCTCTCACATATCCCCAACCAAGGGGGACCTAGCCTGTAACTCAGGTACATGCCCTGACTGGGAATCAACCAGCAACCCTTTGGTTCACAAGCCGGCACTCAATCCACTGACCCACACCATCCAGGGCCCAAATTGTACAGTTCTGATCATGCAATTATGACTGGTTGGTATAGATGCAAATGAGGTTATTATTTGCATAGTTTTGACTGAACAGGCAGGTCCCAGTTCCTTGGGAGAAAGACTGAAACCAGGGCTCCCCTGCAGTGGTTGACTCAGACGGCATAAACAAGCAGGACGGGGGTGGGAGGGTGTAGTGCTGAGAGTTCAGGCTGATGTTCTTCCAGGTAATGAGTACATGAGGAGCTCCTGTCAGCAAATGGCCATTAGACAATTCTTATTAATAAAATTTGGGCCCTCAGTTGACCATGAGGAGTCCACCTCAGCAAACTGCTTCTTGGGGTTCACAAGAGCTGCAGAATTAATTCATTCAGAGTACCTACTCTACCCTGTTCTATCTATGCTCTAGGAGACATTTGCTGTAAATAAGCTTATATTTTAAGGAAAAGAGATAAATAATAGCATAGGTCGGGTAGTGATAAGTACTATAAAGAAATAAATTCAGGTAAGGGCTGGAATGATGAGGGGTGGGGAGTTTTTACACGGTGGTCAGAGAAGAATTCTGACAAGGTGACACTGAGCAAAGACATCTTAGAGGAAGTACAAGATCCAGCCATGTAAATATCTGGGGGAACAGCCTTCTAGCAGAGAGAGTATTAAGTACAAAATCCCCAAGGGAAAAGCACGTGGCGTGGTGGAAGAACAGAGCAGAAGCCAGTGTGACTAGAGTAGAGAGTGATAACAGAAGCAGCCAAAGAGGTAGAAGGGCGCCAGATTGTACAGGGCCTTATAAACTAGTGCAGAGACTTTGGATTTTAATGAAATAAGAAGCCACTGATGGGTTTTGAGCAGAGTGTCATAATAAGCAGAATCCAAACCCAGGGCTAATTCCAATGGCTATATTCTTTGTGCCACATTGTGTTCTCTCAAAAGGCTGATGCTTAAAGGAAATAGAATGTAGTGACAGAGGGCAGGCTTCCACCTTCCACTTAGCCCCACCTTGCCTATCTGATGCCTCCCTAACTTAATAGCTCTCTGCTCTAGACAAGGCTGACGTCCTTGCTCCAACTTGCTCCCTCCCCAACTTCCTCCCACCTTTGACAATATTCCTGGGTACGCACCAGAGTCCAGCAGTGCGCCAGGCACTCAGTGGGTATATAAGTAATTACTGATTAACTGAGTTAGGCTCCCTTTTATATCACGACACTTGCTTTCAAGAAGATGTGAATGAACATGAGCTGGCAATGAGACCAGAACTCTAAACCAGACCTGCCCACTACCTAGGTGTGTGGCACCACTCAAGTCTATTTCATGTTGCTGGATCTCTTTGTAAGAACTGTATATGGTATTCAGGTTTAACTACCATATATTGAATACTTACTATTTGTCATAGTACTTTCTATTTGTGTGGGTAGATTTTTCTTATTAAATCTTTACAACTCTGTGAGGACTAAATGATCTCTAAGTACTCCCACCACTGCTCAGTGCTAAATTTCATTAATAACAAAGAAGCTCTAGTCTCAGAATGAGGCTGTGTAACCAAGGAATGTTTTAGCAAGCCACAGTTTGGCTCAGAGAGGCTCCACCTGTGTACAGATGGGACTGGGCTGCCTATACGCCTCTGGAGAGCAGGGACCACATTCTACTCATTTTTGTATTTGCATAACCACACACGCACACACACAGCCCTCTAGAAAATCACTGGTTGACTACATGACACAAAAAGGCAGAGCTTACAAAAGTTCAAGGACACATTTCATTTTACTGACTGTCTTTCTCCTTAGAAACTATGGAGATATGTCAAAGTATCGAGTTATTAATCATCTATCAAAACTTACTGAATATCCTAGAGAGCAATGGGGATTCTATAGAATATGGGAAAAACCCATTAAAAATCAGCTGTTATTTCTATATTCTCATTTGAGAACTTTTTCCATCTGGATTGTTTTTTACTTCTTTTGTTGAGATTACCTGAATCTGCGGTGTGTGTAGCAGGGAAGGCGCGGAGCCAGGGAAGTGTGGGTAGGGAGACATTACAGGATTGTTTGCTAGCTAAGCACCAGACTTAATATAAGCCTCCACCAACTCCTTCTAAGTTCCTGATTATTAAGATATTTTCCTAAAAGTTTCCATCAAGACCAGGGATTAGATACCCCAAATTTCAAATTATAAGAACAGTAGTTTAATGGAACCCAAAGCAGCAGAATTTTTCGCATACTGCCCTCCATAACCACCATCAGGGATTTATTAAAAAATAGTGTCTCAATGACCCATTTATTTTACATCTAAGAATTGTATCCCTTAATAAACCTAAAGCACACACAAAAATAGAGTACATGTATACTTAATTTTCACTTGAATGGATTTAAAATGTCAAAAAGTAAAGTGATACTATTGGAAAAGATTTTTATCAAAATGGATTAAATCTAAAATAGAGTTTTCTGTTCAACTTGTTTACCAAGAAAACTTTTATCTAAGCATTCTAGTAAATTTGTTACAACATTCTGGATGAAATAATTAGGTATCTTCTATGAAATGCTACATAATGGGTCGGGGAGAGAAGTGGAGGGAAAAGGCAGACAATTGTACTTAACAACAATAAAATAAAATAAAATTTAAAAAAAAGAAGGAAATGCTACATAATCCTGGAACCCAGATGACCAGGTCAAATGTAAAGACAATCATTCAGTTCTACATAAGCAATTTTTTTTTAAATCTTTATGGGCGCTTTAATTCAGATGGCCGGTGATTTGAGAAGATGGCCAATTTTGTTATTTTTAAAACGAGGCTTCAATTTCTCCTATCACTGAATTTCATTTTCTTAAAGGCTTATTTATTTTTAGAGAGGGAGAGAAACATCAATCAGTTGCCTCCTGCATGCCCCCAACCAGGGACCTGGCCCACAACCCAGGCATGTGCCCTGACTGGGAGTTGAACCAGCAACCTTTCGGTCTGTAGGCCAGCACTCAATCCACTGAGCCACACCAGCCAGGCTGACTTTTCATTTTTAAAAGCATGTCCTGGTTAAAACTTGTAAAAGACCACAAAGCAAATCAATTTTATTTTACATTACATCTAATGTCCACCTAGGAACTACTCTAAATTGAACACTCTTTATGTTCTTTTAGCTGAGCTTTAAGCAGAATCTGAATCTCCAAATGAACCTTAATCCAAATCAAAGTCTAGTCATAGTGAAAGCAAGTGCCATCACAGGTGGAAAAAAAATTCTCTTCATGTGACATCTAATGCTCTAATTCAGTATTAAAAAAATACATATATATATATATATAAATTCAACAACAAAAAACCCCACATTATTTACATTAAAGAAAATGTTAGCCTGAGGTGATTATGACAATGATGTCACTGTGTCTTATTCTGAAAATTAGGTTTACACTGTTTTCACATAGCTTCAATGAAAATGACCTGACTTATACAAATTAACCACCGTATTACAATAGTAAAGCTCCAAACTAAACTGAACATGAGTACTAAATATCAAAGGTATAATCTTCCACCTAACATATGACAGAATATGTAATGGTTAAGAGTACAGATTGTGGCCCTGGCTGGTGTGGCTCAGTGGACTGAGTGCAGGTCTTCGAACCAAAGGGTCGCTGGTTTGATTCCTAGTTGGGGCTCATGCCTGGGTTGAGGTCCCTAGTAGGGGGGTGCATGAGAGGCAACCACACATTGATGTTTCTCTCCCCGTCTTTCTCCCTCCTTTTCCCTCTCTCTAAAAGTATATAAATAAAACCTTTTTTTTAAAAAAAGGAGTACAGATTCTGAATCACAACTGCCTATGTGTTGTTATTCCTGGTTCCACCACTTCCTAGCTTTTTGATCTTGAGCAAAATGCTCCTTTCCTCTCTGCCTCAGTTTCCTCACCTTAAAAATGAGAATAACAAGAGAAGTCTCTTGTGGTGGTTGTGAGGATGAGAGATAATATGAATCTAAATTTAGGACAGTGGCGCAGAAAGGACTCAATTAAGGATAGCTATTATTATCAAATGCAAGACCAAGTAAAATGTACTTAGCAAGGATAAAATCAATTAAGTACACATTGAATGCCAACTATATATCCATTGCCGCGCCAGGCACTGTAGCTAACTAAAGAGAAACACACAAAGCATGGTCTCTCTATTCCCACAACACTAATAGCGATGTCTTTAGTTGGAATGACAAGGTTAAAAAACATAAATTAATTAGAGAATACAGAATATAAGTGTTAAACTGTGGAAAGAAGCTGCCTGCAAATTCAGAGAAAAAAATGATAGCTAATATTTCCTAAACATCTGTATGATGTGTTGAGAACACTATGTTGCAGGTACTGTTTTAAACACATTACATAAATTACCTCATTTAATCCCCACAACCCTAAGAAATAGATATTAACTCCGTTTAATAGATGAGAATATTGAGAAATAGAGGGGTAAAGCAATATGTTACACAGCTTGTAAGAAGCAGATCTAGGATTCAAACCCAGGTAATCTGACTCTTGAGCCTGCTCACCTAACTACTACACTGTATTAGGGCAGGGAACTCAACCAATACTACCGCCATTTACTGAGTGGCTACTATGTGCCAGGCACTATACTAGGCACTTTCAAACAACCCATTTTGATAATACTATTCATTTGACAGAAGGGGTAACAGAGAAAAAGGGGAAATAACCTGTTCAAGGTTAACAGTGCACAGAGAACAGGGACTCAGTAACAGATCTACTGACCCCTAAAGCCCATGCTTTCTGACTTCACTGTCAAAAGCAAAGGAAGGTCCTGGCTGGTGTGGCTCAGTGGATTGAGTGTCAGCCTGTGAACCAAAGGGTCACCAGTTCGATTCCCAGTCTGGGCACATGCCTGGGTTGCGGGCCAGGTCCCCAGTGAAGGGCACATGAGAGACAACCACACATTGATGTTTCTCTCCCTCTCTTTCTCCCTTCTTTCTCCCCCCTCTAAAAATAAATAAAAAAATAAATAAAATCTTTTTAAAAAAGCAAAGGAAGGCTTAGTTATAGGTGGCAGGATTTAAGTATAACTCAAAGAATTGTATAAGTTGGATAGCTAATGAGGTAGGGAAAGATATTACAGAAAGGAGGAACGGAACCAGCAAACGCCAGTGTTTAGGGATGTTAAGAAAGCAAGTCTGCCTACAGCAAGGAGTGAAGAGAAGTAGAAAATATGGTTAACTGGGGTTAAGATGACAGGATAAAAGCAAGGTAGAATGTTAAGATCTGATAGAGCAAATGTCACAGAACCACTGTAGGCTCTTCAGGAGGTGAGTGGATAATAAAACAGGATTTCAGACATACTGCTGATGGCATTATCAGGATGAACTAGAATGGGAACAGAGGCACTGGGAGCCTGCTGTTGGAATACAGATGTTGAGATCATGAAAACTGAAGAGGGTGGCAATGAAGTAACAAGCAGAAAGAAAATATGAAAATAACTTTGAAAGAAAAACCTACAGAATTTCTTGATAACCGGTTTTAAAAGTTCAACCGCTCTTTGTTTTTTTAGTAAACAAAATAATATCAATAAATTAGCAACATTAAATAACAGAAATGCTGGTATTGCATGCCCTCCTTGGGGCATGCCCACTTGAATCTCCTTTGTGAGTGAGTTTTCTTTTTCCTAAACTCTAAGGACCCCCACAAGACTTGCAACCAGGGGAGCAAAGCGCAGCAACAGCTTGTCCCGGGCTGACCCTCTGAATCCGTCTCCAAGGCCCCCTTTTCCCTGACCTTCCAGTGAACTGACAGCAGCCCCACCTGGGCTCATTCTTTCCCATAACATTCCTAGGTAGCCCAAGCACCCTAGGCTCTCTCTTGTGGCTTCTTCTATACTAGGCCTTTCCTTGTGTCACTGTCCCCAGCTTTCATAAATGTATCCTCAAAATCGAAATTAAAACAAAAAACAGAAATGCTGTTCTTCAATTTCTTCAGAGTTGACTTGGAGGCTATTAGTTTTTTTCCTATTTTGCCTCAGCAAATACCTGCTCAGACCTTTCACTCCACAACAGGCAGAGTCAAGCAGTTTCCCTCTGCACTAAACACATAACTGATAACAACTCTTTGTACCAAGCAGTGAACCTTAGCTGTACCAGTAACAACCCACACAGTGACCTGCCATAGTTCAGGCTGATATGCTCAGCTATTGCAAACCCATGCCTGTCAGTAAACAGGTAAGAAAAAAATAGCTATTCTCTCATATTTTCAGTGGGTACAGGTTCTTGCAGGGTTGGATGGATGTGGGTCTATGTCTCAGCTCATGTTCAGAATGCACACTTAGATACAACAGCCATGGCTTAGAGAGGTTTGGGGGACAGGCACTAGCCTGATAGTACTAACTGGGCAGACACAGTGTTGCGATACCAATTCCAAATTCCCAATTCCTCACCAAACAATCCCAAAGGAAGAATTCTAATTCATATTGCCTAGGGTCAATAAGATGTGGCAGGTACCACATAGTACAAGGAGAATGCAGCAAGAGTTCCAAGATGGTAGAAAACCCTCATTCAAATCTACTACATACAATTTATCGAGCATCAAGACCCTACATGATATGATCCCTGGCTACCTCCCTGACCTTATGCTCTCTTCTCTAACTGCAGTCAGGCCACACTAGCCTCCTTGCTATTTGAACACACAGAGGTCTTTGCTCTTGCAATTCCCTCTGCCTGGAATGCCCTCCCCCAGTACTCGCAGGGCTCTCGCCCTCACTTCATTCAGGTGTCTACTCAAATGTCACCTCCTCAGAGAGGCCCTCCTTGACCAACTTATCTCAAATAGCACACCCCCCCATCCTCTATTCCCTTGTGCTGCTTTTGCTTCATAGCACTTATTATTCAATATTATTTATATATGTGTATATACACTTGTATGCACACACATGCATACATATACACACTATCAGTGAAGGGATTTTGTCTTTCCTGTTCATCACTCCATCCCCAGCACGGAGCAGGTGCTCAAAGAATATTTGTTGAACAGTAAATGAATGAAACTATCACATGTGTGGGAGTGAGAAAAGTACTAGACATATAAAGATGAATCAAGTCACATCCCATGCTTCAAAGACACTAACAGTCTAGCAGGGAGGTAGGCACATCACAAGAAGACCAAGTTCAACAGCCTCAGGTACTCCCCATACTTTCCTATGCAGAGTTAAAAAGTCACTTGTAACTTTAAGTGTTAACTGCTGTAAAACTGTAATATTAATTAAAAATTATAAAAAGGCTAATTGCTGATCATGAGAAACAGACCTGGTTTCAGATTCAGGTATTGCCATGTTAGCTGGGTAATTTTTTATCTTTCTCAGCATGTTTCCTAATCTACAAAATCAAAATAATATTGGTAATTACAGGGTTGTTATAAAATTAAGATAATGTATATAAAGAATTTTTCAGGGGGAGGGGGTATAAAGGAACTAAATGGTAATGGAAAAAATATAATAAAGGTTATATATTTTTTAAGAAAGGGTTTTTCATACTGCCTGGCACACAGTATGTACCCAAATGTTAGTTATTAATGTAATTAATGGCTGGCTCCAATGTCCCTTGAGCCCAATTCTCACTCTTAAATCTTACCAATTCTATCACCAAAGAAGCCTCTCCTATCATTTCCTTCCTTTTCATTTCCAGTCTCTAACCGGTGTTTCTGACTGCAGTGTCTCCCTTCCAATTCAACATATTCATTTTCCTAAACATCTACATCTACATATTCCTAAAGAATTAAATCCAACCCTCCCTCGCCCCCAGTTTAGCACTTAAAGCTCTTCCTATTTGGGCACCAACTTAACTTTCCAACCCTGTTTTCCGCTACTTTGTGGAGTCTACCACTCTGGTCAAATTTCTATATATACCCTATGCTTTCCCACTACAATGCCTTGTTCATTGTGCCCCTTCCTGGAATGCCCTTCCATTTTTTATCATCAAAAGTTCAAACTCTTTCCACCATCTTTCCAGACCTAGCTCAAATGCCATAATGCCTTCCTTGACCCTTCCTGACTGAAAATGATCTCACTCTCCCCTGAATACCTAAATAATGTTATTTGTATCTCTTCTATAGCACCGATCCCTGACTTTCTGTATCGATTATGTCCTCCACAGAAACCCTTTTGAAAGAATCCATGCCAGTTCCCACATTACTTATCTCATTGCCTGATACTCAAATATTATGTAGAATGATTTCACAAATAGATATTAAAATTAAATTTAGCCTCAATAGGAAACTTTTGGCTTTGAACCAGACTTTTTTTTAATCTAACTTGTATTACAGCTCCCTCACAGAGAGAAAAGAGGACAAAGTACTGCTACATTTCCTAGCCAGGGGTCATGTTAATTTTTTTAAATTTCTGGATTAAACGGACCACATACTCTTCTTTCCACTTCTGAATCACCCAGTCTCCATCCCTTCCCATCAGAAACTTGCCACTTCTCAAATTCTACATGGTGTACTTAAATTTAAAAGCAAAATGATACTCTGTTCTTTAAAAATACTGAAAATGACTGTTCAGGGCCAACTAGTTCTGCCTATTAACAGTACTGCCAAGCTTACAAAGCACACAATAACAAACAAGGATGATGATCACCATTTTTCCAAGTAAAGTTGCTGCTGCTCTCCTGTTTGTAAGGGTGAGCTGATTCTTAGGCACAAGAAATAGCCTATATTTGACTCATTCAGCTAGTCTCACTCAGACACTACTGTACTTGTGGGGGTGAAGTTTTAAGACAATGACCTTCTGAAATCCACCACCAGCCCTACCATGTCTTACTTACTCAAGTCCCTGAGTTTCTCTGTGTATAAGATTTGTTCAAGAGTCAGTAAATAGTGAAGGAAAACAAGTTTCATCGGCTTGAAATACGAAGATAAGTGCAAATCTTTTGCTACAAAAGACAGAATAATGTGAATTGAAATGTTTACAGTGAATTCTCTTTGTTAAAACGGAAGTTATCTCACCCCTCAAATACAAGTCATTGTATCTGATTTCCAAATTCATTAAAGGAAGAACTGTTTTTTAAGTCACCCAAACACACGCCCTCTCCACTTCCCTTAATTGAAAGCTGCTGATTTCCAAGGAGCCAGAGCTGAGCAGAACGTAAACCTAATGTCTACATCAGTAAACAACTACCGATGCAAACAGGCCAAACAGGAAAGAAAGGTGGGGGGCGGTGGCGTGGGGGAGGCGATGACAGGAAAATACTCGGCTGACCACTGCACCAAATTAACTCACGGATCTTGAGGTGACACACACACTCTCCCACCCTGGGGCTGTCAGGACTGATGTTTTGGCCCCAACATCATGAGGGCATAACTCTTAAGGAGAGACTCAAGCTTCCTTCCAGCTGGGGCTCGGGACCCTCGGGGAGCCTGGGCCTGACAAGACTCGGAGATGACAGCTCGCCGCCCCCGGAATGGAAAGCCCGATACATCTTCAGGTGAGGCCTTGGCCACAGCCCAAGACGGACTCCGCGTCGCGGCAGCTTCACCCAGGCCTGTCCCTGGGACGCCCCTCGCACCCCAGCTCTGTCCCCCGGCTTACTGGCTTGGCTGATCCGCTGTATATTGCCGCTGCATGTCTGGATGATGCTGCTGAAGTCCCGAAGCTGGGGCCCCGAGGGCCCCGGGCTCCGGTACAAGTCTAAGGGACCGTAAGACATAACGAGGAGCTGAAACCGACTCGCCCTGTTCGGCGGTCCCACCGGAAACAGCCACCAAACCGGACCGCAGACAGACTGGGAAACCGGGAAGAGAAAGGGCGTGGAAGGGACTGAAGCTGCGTGCGCACTAGCCACGCCCCCTCGCAGTGCGCACGCGTTCGCCCCGCCCTGCTGTACTGTGCGCTTGCGCAGCCTGAACTAGTTCCGGGAACTGTAGTTTAGGGACTGGATTCTCCGGGCTGGGTGGATGCGCGTTGGAGTGGTGGCGTCACGAGGTTGGAGCTGGGATTGGATGAGTTGAGGTAGCTGGCGGTACAGTTTCTCGCCGGGGCACAGTGACAGAAGGCAGGAATTTTCGATTAGCCAGATGATCTCAGCCCTAACATGTTCTATTCTGAGAATTCAGCCTCAAATATGGGAATATTCGACAATGGTGAAACTCAGATCTTTAACCAAACTCCTGAAATTCCTCACTCTACTTCCATCCTCTGGCTTTGTTAGTGTTTGCGGAGTACTTTTATGGTTTACAAACCGCTTTCATTTCTCCTCCCACCCCTTTCTAATCAACATGATATGATAATAATTTATCAAGCACGTACTATGTGTGAATTGTCACTGCAATTCAGTTCATAAGCTCTTTCACAGCAAGGGACCATGTTGTAACTATGTTTTTACCTTCAGGATAGATAGTAAACAAGTCGATTTTTAATTTTTTTTCTTTTTAATTGTTCAAGTACAGTTTTCTGCCTTTTACCTCAGTCTCAGCCCATCCCCCCAGCCCTCCTCACCTCCCTCCTCTTTCCATACCCCTCTTGTTACTGTCTGTGTGTCCTTTATACTTGTTCCTACAAACCCTTCTCCTTTTCCCCTGAAATTCCCTCGCTTCTCCCCTCTAGTCACTGTCAGCCTGTTCTCAATTTCAGTGTCTTTGCTTATATTTTGCTTGTTTGTTTGTTTTGTTGACTAGATTCCTGTTAAAGATGAGATCACATGGTATTTGTCTTTCACCACCTGGCTATAGATTTTTTAAATGACGTAAAGTAACTGAACAAAGTAAGCGTTATTGTTTTTCCTTTACAATTGAGAAAATGAAGACCACAGGTTAATTTGCTGCCATGAGATTTGACTGCAAAACCCAAATACTAAACTAACTTCATTGTCATCTCGCTACTTTCCTAGAACCCATTTGCATATTCCCAAATTCATTCTTCATCTAAAATCCCTGGCAAATGGCATCTTAATTTATATCCCAAACCAAGATATACCCTCAAATGATTTTAAATCATTTTCTTAAGTCATTTGGAGTGTATGTCCTCAATGTTCCCAAAGAAGACTGCATTTTGTGAGCTTATGGTAAATGCAAAGACAAGGGTAGGATTTTGGTTTGGGAGATCAAGATAGGGGAAGTGAAGGGGAATTGGCAGTGTTTGCTTCCTGTGTTCTCCACCCCAACCCACCCAGCCTGCTTTGCTATCTCTGGGGAATGGCAAAGAGAGGAAGCTGCTTGCGGGAGGGGACCCCCAATGGGTGAATGAGCCTGCATTCAGCCTTAGTTTTTGTAAGCAAGTCTATCTCTATTTTTTTGTTGTTGTTGGAGCATTTATAAGAGCATTTCTTTCTCTATTGAAAGGAACAGGTAACATTTGGGGGGCTCTCACTCTGGTTAAAACCCTACCATTTCTAAGCTCTGGCTGGCGTAGCTCAGTGGATTGAGCACGGGCTGCGAACCAAAGCATCGTATGTTCGATTCCCAGTCAGGGCACATGCCTGGGTTGAGGGCCAGGTCCCCAATGGGGACCACAGTGAGAGGCAACCACACATTGATGTTTCTCTCTCTCTCTCTCCTTCCCCCTCCCTTACCCTCTCTAAAAATAAATAAATAAAATCTTTAAAAAAAAGATCTGTTACAGACCTAAAGAAGCAACATTCTCATTAAAAAAAAAACCTATCATTTCTTAGAATCCATAGTTTTATGTCATAGCAAATCATGTAAATTGTACTTTTTAACTGTAAAATAGTTTTGAGAATGTTTTCATTTACATTTGTCTCTGTAAAGTGAAGTTCAGTATTTTTCTCCTAGCAACTGAAGATACAGTGGTGTTTTTTTCATTTAAAATAAATAGTGGTTATCCATCTGTATCCTGTTCGATCTTGTCCTATCCCTTCATAACAATACGTTTGTGCCTTGCAAATACTAGATGTCAAATGAACATTTCTCGGATTTATCCATGAATAAAAAAAATCACTGCCATTTCTTAAATGCCTGCCTAGCCAACGTGAAGAAATTTTACAAACATTTATCCGTAATCCCCAACATAAGCCCATGTGGTAAAGACCACCTGTGGTCTGACAAACAGTTTTATTAACTGAAGGCTGTAAGGCAGACTGCGCACCGGAGGAGTCATGGAGCACCACACCAAGCACAGGCAGAGATACGTATTCTAGGATTGGAGAAAAGATGGAGTGTAGGTAAAATTTCAAAGAAATGGTGTTCTGATAATAGCCTCAAAGCACACCAGGCTATTTGTAAGGGGATTCTCATCAGGCCTGAGATGATAAAGGGACTGGAGGTCCTGTTTCCTTGGAAACTACAAAGCGAAGATAAATGTGGAATGTAGTATCTGGAAACCCCTTATCTGAAGCTTTGCACCTGGGTTGGAAATGGAGGCTGCTGCTCTCTGTCAAATAACTCAAATCCTCCAGGCAAGAGTGGAATGTTCCATTCTTACTGATATTTCAATTAGCAACTTTTCCAAAATCTGATTTTAGAGAATAAGGTTTCTCAGCTTTATGTCCTTTTGTTAACTGACAAAAACAGTTTTCACGGTTGGCACCCATCAAGATGAGATTAGCTCCTTGGTAACGGATAAGGAAATCCCTGTTCTCTAGAGGTTCTGGGTACTTGTCCAAAGGCATACAGCTATTATCAGAGCTGTGTTTCATACGTATTCTATGATCCAGCAGTTCTACTCCTAACTATATACTCAAAAGATACGCACACATATGTGTTCCAAAAACCAAGTATAGGAATGTTCATAGTAGCATTTTTGGGATGAAGTGTTTTTCTATATTAACGGTTACTGTTATAATTGACATGCAATAGAATGCAGAGATACTGTGTTCAACAAATTTTGACACTTGTATATACCCATGTTACCACCACCCAAACCAAGATATAGAACGTTTTTATCATCACCCCAGAAAGTTTCCTTGAGCCAAGCTCCTTTCTAATCAATTCCACTTATCCACAGAAATCATTATCTGATTTTTAACACTACACATTAGTTTTGCCAGTTTTTGGACTTCATAGTGATGAAATCATATTTTATGTATTCTTCAGTGTTTGGCTTATTTCAATTAACATGTTTTTTTAAAGATTTTTTGATTTATTTTAGACAGAGGCTAAGGGAGGGAAAATGGGAGGAAGAGAAACATCAATGTGTGGTTGCCTCTCATGTGCCAACTGGGGACCTGACCCACAACCCAGACACGTGCCCCGACTGGGAACTGAACCAGTAACCTTTTGGTTCACAGGCTGGCGCTCAATCCACTGAGCCACACCAGCCAGGACTAACATGATGTTTTTGAGGTTTACAATGTTGCATATATCAGTGGTTTGGTATTTTTTCTTGTTAAATAAATGTGCAAGACTGAATAAAGGCATAAAGATAATTCACACAATAAAGGTGGTCATAAATAGAGCCCACTGTCTTACTCTGTTTGGGCTGCTATAACAAAATATCACAAACTGGGGGACCTATAAACAACAGACATTTCTCCCAGTTCTGGAGGCTGGAAAGTCTTAAGACCAAGGTGCCAGCATGTATTGTCTTACAATAAGGGCCCTCTTTCTAGTTCACAGCTAGCACCTTCCAGCTGTGTCCTCACGTGGTGGAAGGTGTGTAGGAAGCTCTCTGTGGAGGCTCCTTCACACAGCCTCCATTCACGCAGGCAGAGCCTAAGCACCTCCCAAAGGCCCCACCTCCTAATACTATCATGTTTGGGGATTAGGATTTCAACATATGAATTTTGCGGAGAACACAAACATTCAGACCATAGCACCTACAAAATAAAACTATCTTCATTTATTTAGAGAAAAGAAGTTGGCATTGAGTCTATAAAATAGTGTGACCAGGATGTGACAGTGACAATACCTGTTATTAAACTATTAGCACCAAGGTTTCAAACTAATACATTCCTCACCTTCTTGAGATGGCATCTCAAAAACCTCTCACTCATACCTTATTAAAATTCATCTTACCCTGGCTGGTGTGGCTCATTGGACTGAGCACCAGCCTGCAAACCAAAAGGTCGCTGGTTTGATTCCTGGTCAGGGCACATGCCTGGGTTGCACCAGATCCCCAGTAGGGGGCGTTCGAAGGCAAATGATTGATGTTTCCCTCACACATTGATGTTTCTCTCCCTCTCTCCCTCTCCCTAAAAATAAGTAAAACTTTAAAAAAAATTAAATTCATCCTATATATTTTTTTTAAATAATCATGATGAATATAAAACCAAGAAACAATGGCGGTGTCCAATATTCCATGAAATGGAAGCCCCACGAGGGCAGTAATTGTTGATTTTCCTCACTGCTGTATCTTCATTGCCTAGCACAGTGCTTATAATGAAGCAAGTGCTTACAATGGATAAATAAAGTCACAGAAGAAAAAGAATGAGCTTATTCTCTGATGGACATGAAAATCCCTATTAGCATAGTTAGGGTTTTACTTTCTTAAGTCCTCAAGCAAGACAAACTGTTTTCTAAGTTGAAGGGAATAACAGGATTTACTGGTGAACCAACAGGGAATAAATGAAAAAAAAAAACACCTAAAATTATACTTGAGTCAATAAGAAGTTTTATTAACACACATTTGTCAAAGTCTGTACAAACCAAAACATTCCTATGTTTTAAAATGTCTGTTATTACAAACATACAAATAAACAAAAGGTGTTACCAAAAGTTAGCTACTCAATTTTATGGTAAAACGTTGTCATGATTTTTAAAAACCAAAATTGCAAGACTGAGGTTTCTTCTTTCCCTTTTGAGAACTTGTGGAAAGTTACAAAATGTGTGAATTTGCTTTATATTAAGTGCCAAAACCTTAAAAAAAGATTTAGTATAAAACTAAATATGTTTTTATAGTCACTTCATGTAACAGAATTTCTCAAAAGTCTTTAAAAAAAACAAAAAAAATGACTTTTTTCACAATCTTTTCCCCACAGTCAACATATATGCATCTGAAAAATATTATCTGACAGTTTGTCTTTACCTAAAAGTTTCTCATTCAAAAAGTTATAAAACTATTTAGCACTGCCTTCTCCCTTGCCTGAAAGGAAACATTACATCCCCTGCGAGAGTGATACAGAAACAACACGGCCCGGTGTTTCTCTTATCAGAAGGAGGCCACCCACTTCCTCGGCTCTGCCCCATTCCGTGCGTGGTTCCACCCGTGAGAATGCTGTCACCGATGGTGTTTGCTTCCAGGAAATGCCCAGCAAGTTAAACTTACTGCAGCAGTTTGGGGAGATGAGGTACAAAGGTAACCTGCCCTCGTGACTGCCTCTAAGTCAGGCACCCCCTTGCAGGAATGACTGACTCCACGGTAGCTGATTTTACTGTTTCATGGCACACTAAACATCTCTCGTTTCTTTCACAAACATCACACAGAGGACCTGAGAGCATGACAAGAAATGCAGACTTCTCTCCTCTCCTAGGAAAGTAAATCCATGTGCCTGCTTACCAGGTCAAGGGAAAACGGGACATAAACAATTATGGGTAAAGCCAAGCTGCTTCTGAGAAGCACCTGTTTTCAATACATTTCTGTTCAAAGGGAGTGTACAGGCTGGGGTGGGTGAGGAGTGGGGAGGAGGTACAGGGATGCCATTTCTTTCCATCAGACTCTGGGTCCATACTTGAGTAGCTTATACTGGCCTGGAAAATGCTTTGTAGTTCAAATATTATCCCATTTTGAATCTGCTCATGTAAAAAAACTGTTCTCTCACAATGGCCAAGTATGACAACTGATATAAGCAAGTAAGGGTTTTGGTTGCTTTTTTTTTTTTTTTAAAGAAGTGGCAGTGTGAGACTTTAAAAGCTGTCACATGAAACGATCAGAAAGGGGTGCGAGAGGGAAGTGTCCAGTACAACCTGGACAACCTTTCTTCCTGCCTCTACTTGTAAAGACAGGCTGTTCAGACCGATGCTACCTCCCTAAGAATCTTCGCAAATGCTCTTCCAAGACATCCTCCAAAAGGCACTTAACTCCACACTTATGCATTGAATTATTTCACCTTAACAATCAGTTGTTAAGACTCCAAGGTAACAAGAAAGAAAAGATTTGATTCTTTTACTAAAAGCTAGAGTAGAACTTTTTTTTTTAAAGAGGCATCACTTTTACAAGAAGAACAAGCTAGACTACCATTATTCCTTTATCAAGAAAGTTTCTTTTTTAAAAAATAAATAAAACTCTGGCTATACATAGTACAAAGTTCATACATAATATACCTGGAAAAAAACCCAAGAGTATACCCTGAAGCAAAAGGTTTATTGGAGAGAGAAAGCCTCGTCCATTGTACCAAGTCTTAAGGTGGCAGTTTTCCAAAGTTCAGAGGGTGGCAGTGATATGAAATTAATGCCAAACGATTTGCTCACGGGTGTGGCAGGATGCAACGATGGACAAAACATCATTCTGCACGTAACACTGAGCAGTAACCACCACAAAGAAGAAGAGGAAAAAGAGGGAGGAGGAGTAGTTCCGAGAGAGAGACAGAGAGCTGGCTTCTGAGAGAAGGTGCGGAAAGGGGGAAGAGAGAGAGGGGACCGGGAGTGTGAAAGAGTGAGAGAAAGGGAGCTGGAGATCGCAAACATTCAAGCATGCAGTCACGACACAGCACAAACCAGGTGTTTCCATCCAGCCCGCTGCAATCACACGAAGGATAACAGTAATAAAATAGAGATTTCTTAAGAAAGTTTGCAGTTCCCAAGTCTCCAACCCTAACCCAGAAATCCATTTGCTGTTGCTGCTGTTACTGCTCCTTGTGGTCTCTCACGGAGAGGTTATAGCTCCTGATTTCTCCGTCTTCTTGCTCTTGGACAAGGCAGCTGCTTGCTTCAGGAGCTCTCTGTTTTTGGCCTAAAAAACAATCAGCGCAAGGATGTTTCAACAGGATAGAGTATGTTTTTCACGCAGATGCCAGGGCAGATGCAGAAGATCAGGAACAGATGAACAAATTTTATTTTGTTTTGTTTTTATTTTTAAAGTTTTTAAAATTTTATTTGATTTTTTTCTTTTTAGAGAGAAAGAGAGAGGAAGAGGGAGAGAGAAAGGGAGTGAGACTGATTTGTTATTCCACTTATTTATGCATTCCTGGGTTGATTCTTGTATGTGCCCTGACCAAAGATTGAACCCACAACCTTGGCAAATCGGCATGGCACTCTAACTAACTGGGCTGTCCAACCAGGGTAGAGACGAGCGAATGTTAGAGAAAACAAAAGAAGGCCCTCTGGGTTCAGGGGAAAGAAGGCAGTATTTCCCGGAGGTTAATCAGTATCCTCAGTCTCCTGGGATCCACTCCCTCAAAAGGATGCTTTATCCATCACAAACCATGGAGTCCCCTAACGTGCTGGATAAACAGAATTTATGATTCACACAACTGGAATCACATCCGGTGTATCCAAAAATCAAAGAACCCTTTTATTAATTCCACTGTTTTTGAGGGGGAAAGATGAGAACACATCTAAGAGTGAAACAATAAAAGACATGTAAAAGGTGGATTAAAGCGATGTGTCAACACTTGGAGAAAAAATGACCACTTAAAATATAGTCAGCTACATACACGAGTTACCACATAAAATAAGCAGTCGTCACCTGCAATTGTTCTGTGACTTCTTTGTGGGTTTTCTCCATTTGGTTCATTTTGGCTCTCATCTGAGATTCTTGGTACTGAAAATCAGCCTTCAGCTCTGTGATCTGAGGGAAAAAAGCAGAGTAACCTGAAGAAATTTCTATACAATGAAAAATGTTTTGGTACTGGAGAGCTAAGTGGTCCCCCAAATGAATGAAGTCCAGGGCTCTCCTGAAGATCCGTACCTAAATCAAAGCCAGGGAATTCCATCCCCTATTTTTTCTAAAGATTTCCTGAAAGGCACATGGGATGCTGAAGTAGTATTTCTGATACTTAACCACTAGCAGGTTTTAAAGATTTGATATATACCTCTAAATACCCACCTCCAAATAAATCAGTGATTATAATGCGCTTTGACTGATGGTTTCAGAGGAGCCATGCGAATAAGAGCTGCTTCCATTTACTGAATTTTCACCCCGTTCCAAGCAAACTGATTAATTACTTCATTCAATATTATGATACTCCTGTGGGGGGTAATATTATTCCTCCCATTATATACATGGGAAAACCAAGGCTTAGAAAGGGTTAAGTAACATGGCCAAGATCATACATGTCAGCAAGTGGCAGAGCTAGAATTCAAACCCCAGGCCTTCTTCTGTTAACTATGCTATTCAAGGAGCAAAAGAAGAGATACTTTGAGAAATGTGTGAGCCGAGTTTTGAGATACAGGCAGCAACAGAAACACGAAGGAAGGACAAGGGCACCCTAGCAAAGTGAACAGCAAAGGCAGAGGCAGAAGGTGTGAGGTAACCAAGAGTCTGTTCTAATGACTGATGAGCATGGGGAATGGCAGAGATGACACTAGAGATAGGCAGGACAGGAAAGAGCCTAGAAGTGTGACCTTGATCCTGAAAGTTATAGGGAAAAAATCTACTATTTGTTTTTGCTCCTTTTAAAACCTTAACTTTGCAACACAGTAGAAACGAGGGTTTGTTTTGTGTCTATTTTGCAAAAATCCTTTTATGTGCCATTCTGATTTAGTCCATGAAGAAAATATCCTTGGGTCCACTTTCATATGACAGTCATGTAGTAAAGTGGAAAGAATACTGGTCTCTTTATTTAAACCATATATATTTTTTTATGCTATTATAGTTGTCCCAATTTTCCCCCCTTTGCCTCCCTCCACCAAGCCCCCCCCCCACTCCATCAGAATATCGGTCTCTTTCCATAAATCCCCACCTTACTGGAAGAAGAAAGCAGAGAACAGTAGAAAGAATGGTACAGTGGGACAGATTTGAGTGTATTCCTTTGTTTTGCCATTTACTAATTGTGTGAATTGGACATGTTATTTACTTTCTTTACGTCTACTTCCTCTTCTATAAAATGAGGTGGAAATTAGACTGAAAGACTGCACCTGAAGGTTTTATGTGATAAATGTCTTTGTTAGCCACTGGAATGAATGATAGCATTCTAAACTTGGTACAAGGCAACATACAGGCTCAGGGCAAAAAACAGCTAGTTGTAGGGACTGGAATCCTAGAGGCACTCTATCTATAAAACAATGATAATAATTCCTATCTCAAAGGATGAGTTAATCTATACAAAGCACTCAGAATAGAGTTAGGCCCATAGTAAAGCAACCATCAGAAATTAGCTATTATTATTATCATCATTAATGTATTGTATTAAGGCAAAAATGAGATACTCTCTAAGAATGTGAAAATAAGAAATACCAGACATGAGCTCTGGCTGGTGTGGCTCAGTGGATTGAGTGCCAGCCTGTGAACTGAAAGGCTGCCAGTTCAATTCCTGATCAGGGCAGATGCGTGGGTTGAGGGCCTGATCCCCAGTAGGGGGCGTGCGGGAGGCAACCCATTGCTGTCTCTCTCACACATCAATGTTTCTCTCCCTTTTTCTCCTTCCCTTCCCCTCTCTCTAAAAGTAAATAAATAAAATCTTTAAAAAAGAAAAAGAAAAAAGGAAATATCAGACATGAATCAGAACAAGGATATAAAAAGTCACCTTAAAGAGGGAGGATTACTTAGAACAGTAAGATTTTACTGAAGACATTAACGTGTTTAAAGAGTGAGTCTCTCAGGAGGGGAGCTGTCAGCAGTAGAAGCAAAGTGACACAAAAGCCACAAAGGAAGGCCTACCTGAACACTGTCCAGGGAGAAGGGAGACCTGGCCCACATATTTTGAGTTTTACTGTCCCACAGACATGATAGAGGCATCAGGTTCTCTTAGCCTGAGAGCATTAAAAATTCCAATTACATAACTACCTCCTTCTACCCTAACACCATGCTCATTCTGCACTTTCTGATTACAACCTTCTAAGGAAGCTCACGCTGAGAAAAATAGTACTCAGTTATGCGCCCCACTGTGAATTAAGAGGGAGCACTGGAGTTTTATACGACATCTCTGGAAGCTTGGTTAACACGAATTCTCCCTGAGAAGTGTAAGCTCCCTCCAAACGCAGAGAAAATCAACTTTCTAAACCCAGTGGGCTGAGGTGGATTCATTACGGTAATACCATGCCACACATCCTCTCAGCAGACAGCAAGCCTCTCCCCAGGATACCCCAGCCTTGCCCCTGGATCTCTCTCAAGCATCCATGATAAGAACCCAACAAATACCAGTTAAATAGAGTTAGCACCACGCCCTATTCCACCTAGCTTACCCTGCCATCATTCTGACCTGAGAGGCATTAACTAAGCCATACCTTCTTCTCTTTCTCTAAAATCATTTGATCCTTTTGATGTAGCATCTTCTTCAGAGTGGCCACTTCTTCCTTCAGTTGGGCAATAATGACAAAGTGGTCAGTGCCTGGTGAATCCAGAGCCAGGTCTGGGGAAAAGCTGAGTGAAGAAATGGAGACAAAAAAATCAGAACTTGGATGGATAAACTTTTTTCCCCTGCATTTTTATAAGAGTTTATTTGAACCCTGGCTAGTGTGGCTTAGTGGACTGAGTGCTGGCCTGCAAACCAAAGGGTTAGCGGTTCAATTCCTGTCAGGGCACATGCCTGGGTTGCGGGCCAGATCCCCAGTTGGGGGCATGCCAGAGGCAGCCACACATTGATGTTTCTCTCCCTTTCTCTCCTTCCCTTCCCCTCTCTCTAAAAATAAATAAATAAAATCTTTTAAAAAATAACAGAAAGAACTGGTTGGTTAAACGAGAGGATACGAATGAACTTTTTCCAGGTCTTCAAACACAGCCAGGGTCAGAAGTGAGCACCAGACAGAAATGAGGACTCTCAAGGCTGTGGGTCTTGGCTTAGGCCTTTATAAAGCAGGGCATTCAGAATGGTTCGCTCTTTGAAGTTGTTTTTGCAGGGCCATGGACCTGGCAGAGGTGATGGGACAATCTGTGCCATATCTACTTTCCGCAGAATGACCAGTTAGTTAGTTGTTCAGAGAACAGTAAGGCTGACCATAAAGATGGACTTTACGGTTCCTTCCCTCATGTGATCCGAATATCTAAGGTAAGCATGTTAGAAGGTTCAATTCAAGAAGTTTAAAATCAATGAGGCTAGTTTTCACAAGGACAACTTGCCTATAAACAAGCCTACATGCCAGTCTGCTCCCCAAACCACCACTGGCTGGAAGGGAGAACTGATTGGGAGGGATCTTCAGGATGGAAATGATTCCAAGGATTTTAGGGAACAGCGTGTCAGGTGGCCTCACTTCAGGATGCTGGGGAAAGGAAAGAACGGCTGGGCCCACGACTCCGCTAGGAAGCAATCCACTGTACCAACATGGATGGGATAATTTGGGTATTAGGACAATGCAACTCACAAGAGGAAGCATTGTTGAGGACAGATGAAAGGAATAAAAATTCGCATTTAGACAGGCTTAAAAGGAAACAAAATATTTAAATGCACCTCACTGTCTCCTGATCTAGCATCTGCATCATGCTGTCTTTCTGCAGGCCAAGGACGCACAGATCATCCCGTAGACAGAACACAGCCTAACTCCAACTTGTCTCTGCTCTGCCTCTCGAGCCTGACTCGTGGCCTGCCTGGAGGAGGCTTCAGGCACAGGTCACAATGCCCACTGTCAACTTCTTAGAATTAGTTTGGTGCAGTTATTTGTGCACTGCAGAATTTGACTGCTAATAAATCCAGTTATATGTCCCTGTCTTTTAACGACAAGATTCGATTTATAAACAAATATCAATACTGCCAGTTTATAAGATATCGAGTGGCGAGCATAGTGACTCTGGGACTGACAACCACACACCAGCGCTAAGGCACACCCTAAAATGTACTCCTGTTTCAGGAACCGTGTACGCATTTCAAACGGGAGCACACACTCCAGTTGGCTCACCTGTCTCCATTGGTTGTGATTGACTCAAACTTGGATTTTTTCTTTGGGATTTCATTTTGAATTGAAGATGTAGAAAGCGTTTTCTGGCTTTTAATGACAAAAATAGAGAGACACACATTAGAAATCGAAGATTAATAAAACATCACAATAAAAGTACCAAATAGAACCAATGAAATATTATAGCTCTTCTATGCAAGGGCTATTTTATTCTTGATTATTAAAATCCACCAAGGTGTTGATTTTGTAGGTCCTGGATACATGGGTGGCTTGTTTCCATGGGCCTCCAAAATTCTCAGACTTAATACTACACCTGACTTATTAACAACTATGAAACAGTCAATGAAACTTCAATAAGAAGTATAATGTATCTCCTGGCTGGCGTAGCTCAGTGGATTGAGCGCGGGCTGCGAACCAAAGCATCGCAGGCTCGATTCCCAGTCAGGGCACATGCCTGGGTTGCAGGCCAGGTCCCCAGTGGGGGGGCACATGAGAGGCAACCACACATTGATGTTTCTCTCTCTCTCTCCTTCTCCCGCTCTTCCCCTCTCTAAAAATAAAAAAATAAAATATTAAAAAAAAAGTATAATGTATCTTACAGTTTAAAAAGTACTTTTACATTCAATGTTTCACATGTACCTTATAAACCTGTGAGGTATATACAAGAGATTATTTCTACTTTGCAGAAACTGAGGCTCATTAATATTAACTGAGCCACCCAGGGATATACAGCTAGTTAAGAGTAAAGCTGGGACTAGACACCAGGTTGACATATTTGAATTCCTAGCCCGGTCTTCCTTCACTGTGCCTCTGTGAATCTACTGGTATCTGGGTCCCACGACAACGCTAAAAGTCAGTGTTAGCCCTAATAAGTTCATCCTCTAAAACTGGTCTGCAACCCATTCACCTTAATGGATGTCCAATTGCTAAGCTCAAGGATGCTTCAAATCCTTTCTTACTTGACGTCTTTTCAACATTTGATACCACTGACCATGCCATCCTTTTATCCCCCAACTTTGTTTTAACTTTACTGAAAATAATTGACAAATATAACCATATATATGTAAAGTGTATAATATGATGTTTTGAAATACATATACATTATGGAATGATTACCAAAATTAAGATAATTAACACATCCACACCTCATTAACTCTTTTTTTTAAAGATTTTATTTATTTCTTTTTAGAGAGGAGAAGGGAGGGAGAAGGAGAGAGAGGGAAACATCAATGTGTGGTTGCCTCTCATGTGGTCCCCACTGGGGACCTGGCCTGCAACCCAGGCATGTGCCCTGACTGGGAATCGAACCTGCAATGCTTTGGTTCGCAGCCCGTGCTCAATCCATTGAGCTACGCCAGCCAGGGCTTAACTCTTTTTTTTTTAATGGAGAAAATGCTTAAGGTCTATACTCCACAACTTTCAAGTACACAAAATGGTATTAATTATAGTCACTCTTCTGTACAGTAGATCCTCAGAACTTAACTCTTCTTACAACTGGAAGTTTGTACTTTTGACCTGCTCCAGGCCCTAGGAAACACCATTCTCTTCTGTTTCAATGAAATTGTTTGTTTTTTTTTAAGATTCTACATAAAAGTGAAACCACACAGTATTTGTCTTTCTCTTTTTTCCCTTAGCACAATGCCCTCCAGGTTCATCTACTCTAACACAAATGGCGGAATTTCCTTCCTTTTTGTGGCTGAATAATATTCCATAGTGTATACACCACATTTTCTTTATCCATTCGTCTGTCGAAGAACATTTAAGTTGTCTGCACATCTCGGCTATTGTGCATAATGCTGCAATGAACGTGGAAGTGCGAGTATCCCTCCAAGATACTGATGTCATTCCTTTGGCTGTGTACACAGAAGTGCTCGGTGGATCGTATGGTGGGTCTATTTTTAATTTTTTGAGGACCACCATACTTTCTTCCACAACGGCTGTACCGATCTGCATTCCCACTAACAGTGTATAGGAGTTCCCTCTTCTCTACAACCAGGCCAACGTTTGTTATCTCTTGTATTTTTGATAATAACCATCCTAACAGGTGTGATGAGGTATGGTTTTGATTTGCACTTCCCTGACAAATTAGTGATATTCAGCACCTTTTCAAGTATTTACTGTCCATTTGCACGTCTTCTTTAGAAAAATGTCTATTTGGGTCCTTTGCCCATTTTTTTTTAACTGTATTTACTTTTTTTCCCCCTGCTATTGAACTGTATGAGTTCTTTATATATTTAGGATATTAATCCCTTATCACATACATGGTTCACAAGTATTCATTCCATCCATCTCGAATGCTTTCAGAGTTCTGTTCTCAGCCTGAGGTACACCAACAACCACCCTCACAGTGGCTGGCAACAGTATTCCTCAGATGAACTACATCAGAATCATCTGGGGTATTTACAAAACAATACAGATTCCTGGACTCTATCCTAGATCCTACTAAGGTAAACTCTGAGGTAGGGCCCCAGGAATGTACATTTTTAAGTAATCTCTATTCCCACTTAAGTATAACCAATGGCTCATATCTAAACCTCTTTTCTGAGTTCTAGGCTCAACTCCCACTTAACAAATTCTTTTTAATGCTTCAAACTCAACTTTTCAAAACTAATCTTCTCCTCTTCCTATATTCTCTGTAAGTTAAGAGTCTAGCTCTATGTCCAAGTAAGACATCTGAGAATAATCCTTTACTCACCCAGCTCCTGTCCATCTGCCTGTTCATTCTCCCCTTAAAGCATGTTCCTGAATCTGCCTCTTTGATCTTCAGTGTCACTGCCTCAGTGAGGTTCTTGTATTAACATCTCACGTGGACTTTACAAAAGAAAGCTTCTTAACTAGTCCCCAGGCTCTTTTTCCTCCAGTGTATTCTCCACAATGAGGGTTAATTTTTTTTTTATTAACCCCATGATCAACTTCATGTTCCTTACCAGATCTACAGACTCCCTTTTTCTCCCATTTCCCAGCTCCCAACCATAAGCTCTAGTAACATAAGAGGGTTTGCAATTCCCCAGAGCTCCATGTGGTCTCATGTCCTCTTGCCTTTGCAAATGCTATTCCCTCAGCCTAGTTTGCCTCTGCCCATCCCTCAGCTGGTGATTCCAACTCAGCCTAAGATGCAACTCCAGCGCCGGCTCTTCTCTAAGCCATCCTCGTCTGACTTCCCAAGGTGGTTAATTACGACTGCCCCTCACGCCTGTATCTTGATGTTTGCACTGTGGAATTTGTTTCCATGCTCCCACAGAATTATACTGCAATGATTTGATTTCAGGTCTGTCTTCCCTACCAGACTGCATACTCTTGGTGAGCAGTATGATTCTTTGATTCATCTCTGCATTCCTAGCAAAGTCCCTGGGAGTACTTAATGTTTGCTATATGAATAAACAAAATCATAATAGTAATAATAACCAAGAGTAACTAAAATGTATTCCTATACGCCAGTTATAAAACTAATCACTATTCATGAACTGTAAACAATTCCATGAGGTAATACTATTAGTTCTCTCATTTTACAGATGAAAAAACTTGCCCAAGATCTCATGCAGAGAACCTGGAAAAGCCAGGATTCAATCCAGAGCCAGAACTCTTAACAACACTACCAGGAAAAACCTAGACCATTTATTAACTTCCTGGCCATATATATATAAAAACCCCTCATCCCTCAGAAAATGGAATGTCCAATCTTCTAGGGAGATAACCCACAGTAAGGGTGAGGAGAACGTTACATGTGAGAGTGAAGTAGTAAGTACTACCAACTTTTCAGACATGACACAAACCAAGTCACGAAATTCTGACACCTTATGGAAGTGTCTCTGGCTCTTGGAAAATACATGAATTGTAAAATATGACAAAGGAGGTTCCTCCTATAGGCTAGTAACTAGAGAGAATAAGTAGGAAAATTTATACAAGATGGTATCTTCCATGGCTGATTGTGTGAGCATTACGTTGGACCTACTGGCACCTCTAGTCCCATCTTACGCATCTGGGATTACCTGTTATAATGGCCGCCGCTGCTCAGGCGACTGTACTGCTCCTTCTCCTGGTGGCCGGCCCGGGAAGAGCTACTCAGATGCTTCCTCTGCTCTTTGGTCTTCTGAAGGACCCGTTTGTATGAAAGTGTGCAGAGCCAGCAGAGCAACTTCCCATCTACCTGGAAGACAAGGGGACAAAGATAAAGAAGATGAAACAGAGTACTGGGCACTACAGAACGTGACTATAGGAAGCAAGAACCTCTGGACTAAGTCCCAGCTCTGCCACTTCCGAGGCGTGTGAACTTAGGCAAGTCACCCGAGCTCTCTCGAGTTCAATTTCTTCTTCAGTGAAATAGGGGTAATAGTACCTATTTCAGAGGGCTGTTGAATTTAGCAACATAATGTAGGTAAAGCATGGTGCCAGGCACGTAAATCTTGTTTAATAAATATGACTTACTAATTTTATGTATCTTTTTGTTTGTTTTTTCTTCAACTTAACAAACCCAGACCAGAGCAGTTTCCACAAGGATTTCAAGAGACACAAATACCTCCATTGTGCTCATTAAGGAAAATTCAGCATAGAGAAGACAGAGAAGACAAAAATAAATAAAAAGATTTTTATTTATTTTTAGTGAGAGGGGAAGGGAGGGAGAAAGAGAGGGAGAGAAACATCAATGTGTGGTTGCAGCTCACTCGCCCCCTACTGGGGACCTGGCCCACAACACAGGCACGTGCCCTGACTGGAAATCCATCCAGTGACCCTTTGATTGCAGGCCAGCACTCAATCTACTGAGTCACACTAGCGAGGCAAAAAAAAATTTTTTATGAAATATAAAATTTATACTTCAGTTTTAATACCTTATCAATGGCTCACAAAATGGTATGCTGGATATCTTTTCTCAGATACAATGTCCCCAGAAAAAGACCAATGAGCAAGTAGTTTCCAGGGCCCCAGTCCCTGATGGTGGCCTACTGTGACACTCTGAATTAGAATAGTTAGTCCCTTTGGGCAGAAGCAGATCTGCACCAGGGAGCAGGGCACAGGGCTGGGAAAGCGGAATGGGGCTTCCCAAATCCTCTGAAGCTGGGGCGCCTCTGCGCAGCGCCGACTGCAAACCTGTTTGTGGGACAGCCTGGCGCAGCACAGAGCTGGCTGGAATGACACAGGGTGGGAAGGGAGTGTGATGATATTTTATGGAACTTGAATCTTCCTATCTTGTTCTAAAATTAGATCTTGTGCACCGCCTTGAACATGGGTTGGCCATGCCTTCATTGATCTAAAGTATTTTTATCTTGTTAGCAAAATCCAGTTTGCACCCCACCCTCCAATCCATTAGCAAGCACATCAGTCTGAATGAATCCCATTCCGCCCAAGTAAAGCCGTTCTCCTTGCTCACAACTGCAGGAGCCACCCAAAGGAGCCCCCTAATCCCGCTCTTAGGCTCTTATAAACCATTTTCACCCAGCTGATGAAGGCTTCTTAAATGTAAATCTGATTACATCTCTCCTCTCTTTAATCTGATGGTTTCCCATCCTATCTAGCATAAAATCCAAACTTTTTACCTTGGCCTATGTTTAAACTAGCCCCTCCCTACCTGCCCCTATAATCTCATTCCCTTTCTCTTCTCCTAGTTTCCTCTATCTTCTGTTCTTCCCATAGGCCAAGCTCATTTTTGCCTCAAGGACTTTGCATAGATGATTCCTCTTCCTGGAATCTTTGCCTTCCAGAAATACCATGGCTATGTTCTCATCATTCCAGTTCCAGCTCCAATGTCACCTTCTTGGAGGTCCTCCTGAGTGCCCAATCTAAACTGGCCTCCCTAGTCACTCTCCACCCTATACTCCGTTTCTTCATAGCATTCATATCTAAAATTTGTGTTAATTTCTTTCCTTGTTTGTTTTCACCCACCTCTCTGTCATACACATGAATATAAACTCTGTGAGACTAAAGTCTCCTGTTCAGTGCATTAATGTATTTCTAATACCTAGAACAGTGCCTGATACATGACAAGCATTTAATTATTTGTTAATGAACATATAAATGAATTTCAAAACCAAACTTCAATCTGGCTCATTTCATGTTATGGGATATGGCCAGAAGGCCTGATTTTAAAACACTCTGGAAGACCTTGCTTAGTTACTAGCTTTCACTAAAGAAGGTTTGAAAACAAGGTAACTTCGCTAAAAGAGACAGCACTGAAAACAAAAATAGCACACCAAACCACAGGGCACTTGATTTCAGATCTCACCTTTAAAAAATATAAAATTAGCCCTGGCTGGTATGGCTCAGAGGATTGAGTATTGGCCTGTGAACCAAAAGGTTGCAGGTTCGATTCCCGGTCAGGGCACATGTCTGGGTTGTGGGCCACGTCCCCAGCTGGGGGCATGTGAGAGGCAACCCATCAATGTTTCTTTCACACATGCATGTTTCTCTACCTCTCTTTCTTTCTCCCTTCCACTCTCCCTAAAAATAAATAAAATCTTTAAAAAATATATTTAAAATAATATAAAATTATCCTCTGGGAATTAAAGTATCATGAAGAAATCATCATAGATAACACCTATGGAGTACTTATCATGTACCAGATCCCTCTCCAAGACCTTTCCACATAATGACTCAACTTTCATAGCAATGATCGGGTCTGATTAGCCTCATTTACAGATGAGGAAACTGAGGCAAGGATGGAATAACTTGCCTAAAGGCACATAGCAAATAAATGACAGAACTAAGATTTCAACCCTCCAATTCTAAATCCAGATCACCCTCGCTCAGTCTCTAAGCTTAACTCTCCTTAAGTTTACAAACATGTGATTCAGAATGCCTAAAAATATCCATACTCTTAAGGTAGGATTATAACTAAGAAAGTAGAAACTTAACAAATTTTACGATAATCCAAATAATAATAAGAACGTCAATACCATTAACTGAGTTTTAGGCTCAACATTAAGTGTTTTATATATTTATCTCAATTAAGTCTCCCTATGTCTTTGTGAACCAGCTATTGTTATTCCCACTGGAAAAACGGTTAAATTGGTGTGTAAGGAGGGTACCTTGCCCAGATCATTCAGCTACCCGAGGTCTGAGGAACTGCAAAGTTTGTGCTTCAACTATTATTATATGCCACTCCCTGATCACTAATACAGCTTCTCCAGTATCTTTTTTTTTTGTAAGAGAAAGTTTATTCAGAAAGTCACAGAGGTAGAAGATGTGGGCTGTAGGAGACATGGGCTCAGGAAAGAAGTTACAGAGGCAACAGAAGGGGCCCCTGGAGCCCAGGGGAGAGAGCTAAAGGCAAGGCGCCTGGCGAAGGCCGGGGGGCGGGGCCGGGAGAGCTCCTCTCCAGTGTCCTGATTCAGGGAAGAGTTGCCCTGGTTGGCAGGCAGGAGTATTCTGGTCCCATTGAAAATTAATGAACTTGGTTAGCAAGAGTCAGTTCTTAAGAACCTAAGCATCTCTAAAAAGCACCTGAGCCACACCAGTCAGGGCAGAAAGTAGATCTCAAAAGTTCTCGTCACAGGAAAAGTAAATTAGGTAACTATGTATGGTGACGAATGTTAACTAGACTTATCATGATTATTTCGCAATATATACAAATTTCAAATCTCATGTTATATACCTGACACTAATCTAATGTTGTACATCAATTATACCTCAATTAAAAAAAGGGGGAGGGTGGGCTGGGATGGGAATAAAAGACAGAAAACTATACTTGCACAACAATAAAAATAAAAATACATAAAAATAAAACAATCCGTTTAGTCACTTTTTAAGAAATAGAAAATGAGCCCTGGCTGGTGTGGCTCTGTTGGACTGAGTGCCGGCCTGCAAACCAAAAGGTGGCCTGTTCAATTCCCAGTCAGGGCACGTGCCTGGGTTGTGGGCCAGGTCCCCAGTAGGGGGCGAATGAGAGGCAACCACACATTGATGTTTCTCTTCCTCTTTCTCCTTCCCTCCCCCTCTCCCTAAAAATAAATAAATAATCTTTAAAAAAAAAAAAGAAATAGAAAATGAGAACCATCTTTTATTTTATCAATAAATAACAGTAAGCTGGAAGATGTATTTCAGATTAATATTTTGGCCATGTCAGATAAGACAACTAAAAAGGAAAGGAGACAGTTTTCAATAAAGTATGATTCTTATCAATCTAAACTCTATCTGCCCTGACCAGTGTGGCTCAATCAGTTGGGTGTCATCCCATAAAGCAAAAAGTCACTGGTTTGATTCCCAGTCAGGGGACACGCCTAGTTTGCGGGCTCGGTCCCCGGTTGGGGCACATGCAAGAGGCAATCAACTGATGTTTCTCTCTTACACTGATGTGTCTCTCCTTCTCTTTTTCCCTCCCTTCCCCTCTCTCTAAAAAGAAGTAAAATATTTTTTTAAAAAAAGATAATTTCTCATTATGTTACAAGCTATGAAAACAATAAAACAGGGTAATATGAGAAAGAGGACTGAGGGAGTTAAGAAAAGGTAATAGAAAGGAGGTGGTATCTTGAGCTGAGACATGACATGAAAAGCCATTTAAGACACTCTCAAGGAAGAAGCATTGGGCAAAAGGACAGCCAGTGCAAAGGTGGAAATGAGACGGGCACGTTGGAAGGACTGAAGACGGCCAGTGTGGCTGGAACAAGGAAAGAGGCGGAAAGGGTGATGGCAAAGAGACTGAGAGTCAGTCAGGTGTGGGCTTTGTCGGCCATGAAAGGAGTTTGGGTTTTATTCTCAGTGCAGCTGGAACTCACTGAATGGATTTAAACAGACAAAAATCTAAACCATTTTGATTCCACCAGGATACCATCATTTCACATAGAGCTTCCCTCCATGTCACCTTCTTGTGATCTTTAACTTCAACAGACAGAAACATTTAAAGAGCCAGACAATAAAACCGGTGGGTAGTACAACTCTTTTGGTTGAGTCACAATCTCTCCTTTACAGAGTTCTATAGAATTCTGCCAATCACCACTTCATTTATGTGGGATACTGATCACTATAATTCAGATTCTCATGAAATACTAACCCATGAGATGTTAGATGTAAGGGTCCACATTTGATAATGAAGAAAACAAAGGCGGAGTATCTTCTTCAAGGTCAATAACAGAAGTAGGAGCAGAAGTGAGAAAACTGCCTCTGTTACAGGTCTTTTTTTTAAAAAGGTTTTATGCATGTTTAGAGAGAAAGAAAGGAAAGGAGAAAGAGAGGGAGAGAAACATCAATGTGTGGTTGCCTCTTACACACCCCCTACTAGGGACCTGGCCTACAACCCTGGCAAGTGCCCTGAATGGGAATCAAACCAGCGACCCTTTGGTTTGCAGGCCAATCCCCTGAGCTACACCAGCCAGGGCTGTCTTTTTTTAATTGAATTTATTGGGATGACATTTGTTGGGAACTGCCCTGACTGGTTTCAGAAGCTGTAACCCCCGCCAAGGCTAAGGCTGAGGGAGTGACCTTGGGCCCTAAGCCACAAGGAGACATAAGCTTATCTCCCTGGCAGGAGCACTGCTTCTTGCTCCTCTTTCCATAACTGGCCCCCAATGCTTGGTCGGTTAGCCAATGATGGGTAAGATTCCCTAAGGGGGGAACAACCTAAGACAGGCACAATCACATGGGAGGTCCCCAAGGAAGGACTTTGCGGGGTACAGCAAAAGGGGGCAAAGGACCCTCACCACTTGGCTTTGACAAAGCCTGAGTCCTCATTCTGTCTGGGAGAAGTCTCCTAATCTCTTGGCTGCCTCACTTCCCTTGCTCCACCTAAGCCTGAAACAATGACAGAGGGTGGTGCAGCCCTGTGCTGGAAAGGGCGGGTTCCCAGGCAATCAGGCCTAAGAAAGAATATGTAAAATCCTGTGAAACCTGCTTTGTTTAGAATGCTCTCAATTAAATGATAAGGGTCCAAGCAAGAAGTGAGTTTGTTGCTCAAAGCTTTACAGCTCTTTAGCTATCTGACCCTGACTCAATAGGCCCTCCGAGTTCTTTGTTATCTACTGTTTGATCCTTGCTGCCTGACAATGGTTAATCAGCTTTATCTGTATTCCTGTGCAAATGAACCCAATAAAAGCCTATTAAGGAACAGGCTCCTGGCCCTTCTCCTTCGAGAGATTGGCCACCTTTCCTCCCCAAGCAGATCATGTCTTAGTAAG
Source organism: Trachops cirrhosus (assembly GCA_028533065.1). Taxonomy (NCBI): domain Eukaryota; kingdom Metazoa; phylum Chordata; class Mammalia; order Chiroptera; family Phyllostomidae; genus Trachops; species Trachops cirrhosus. The sequence goes on along the minus strand of CM052542.1, from coordinate 15,613,855 downwards.
CTTATTCTCATCCGTGGCGGCCGGTGGGGGAGGGGCCCTGCGGATGGAGCTGCCCCCACAGACATTGTTTAATAAAATTATATAGGTTTCAGGAATATAATTATATAATACATCATCTCTGTTACGTTTTTTAAAAAATTCATTAATTTGAGAGAGAGAGAGAGAAACACTGATTTGTTATTCCACTTATCAATGCATTCGTTGGTTGCTTCCTCTATGTGCCCTGACCGGGGACCAAATCCAAAATGTTTGTGCATCAGGACAACACTCCAACCAACTGAGCCACCCCGCCAGGCTGTGTATGTCTTTTTGACAACATTGGCCCGCCTTAATTCCTCTGGAAGAAAAAAAAAATCAAGAAAAACACAGAAATTTACCTTCTTCCTGTCGTCTTTCCTGTCGAATGCACACTGCTGCTTGCACTGTTCACAAGAATACGGTGGTCCATACTTCTTCTCTGAGTTTGTGCAGCGCTGGCATTTGTTGCCAATAAATGCTGCAATTATATTGCAATACTGACAAGGTTTGGGCTTAAAGAGAAAAAAGGTCAAGTAAGTATATTAAAAAACACCAATTCCTTCTTTACAGCAATGATTCCTATTACATAGTCCATTAGTCGTGGTAAAAATGTATTCCCAACTCTACAAATTTCCTTTCACACTGACTGATCGAGTGAAGCCCAATTCCTAACACTATGTAAACTGTTTTTATGCAGAGGGCTATTGATTGTAAAATAAATAAATGAACAAATAACAAAAACCCGTTAGTGTAGATGCTGGGACTTCTATGAGAAATTTCATAGAACCAGCTCTTTGGAGAAACCAGCAAATGATTGAAATTTCTGGAAAAGGCCTCTTTGTCATTATCATTATAGAAACACGTTGGGAGAACTGCCTATAACGACATGTACCCTGAACCCTAACACTGAGAGAAAAAAAATCATTCATCGAAATGAACAGTCAACTGCTACTAAACAAAGAGGTCAAGTCATAGGACCCATCTGTTCCCTCCTCTCTCCACACTAGTTACTGAAGCCTCTCAGGAAAATTATAATCACAGGCCCGATACAGTGACTATACACATAAAACTCCTCAATACTGAGAATTAGCTGAGTTTAAATATTTATGATAAAGTATCTGCACACAGCTAGTTATTCTAATAAAAATAGGGTAATTACATTAACAGTCCACAGAATGCAAAGTTCCAAGAGACCAGAGCACTCACTGTTAGGCACAGAGAAATCTACTTACCGTTCCATACAACTGCACATTCTGAGCACATTTCTTGCATATTGTACTGGTTTTACTGCAAAGGAAGAGAGACACAAGACTTCTATAAGAAAAAAATTGTTTTACTTGGAACATCTGAATATTGATTCCTCCTTACACCCAAAGAATAGGGTTATTGCTAAGTGCCAAGGTGAGATACAGCCTGGATACTTGGTTAACTGAAGGTTGACTATCTGGCCAATAGTTCTTTTAATTATTTTTTTTAAAAGATTTCATTTATTTATATTTAGAGAGGGGAAGGGAGAGAGAAAGAGAGGGAGAGAAACATCCATATGTGGTTGCCTCTCAACATGCCCCCAACGAGGGACCTGGCCCACAACCCAGGCATGTGCCCTGACTGGGAATGAAGTTGGCAACCCTTTGGTTCACAGGCCGGCCGCTCAATCCACTGAGCCACACCAGCCAGGGCTCTTTTAATTATTTTGTAGTTATTAATTTTATTCGCTCAGATAAAATAAGGCTTTAGTTTAAAACAGTGAGTTATTTCTGCCCTGGACGGTGTGGCTGAGGTAGCTGGGCATCGTCCCACAAAGCAAAAGGTCGCCGATTTGATTCCTGGTCAGTGCACATGCCTGGGTTGCAGGTTCAGTCCCTGGTCAAGGTGGGTACAAGAGGCAACCAACTGATGTTTCTCACATTGATGTTCCTCTCCCTTTCTCCCTTTCTTCCCCTCTCTCTAAAAATAAATTAAAAAAAATTTTTTTAAATAAACTCTTAAAAATAAATTTTTAAAAAATAGTGAGTTATTTCTAATTATGACATCTCCAAGTATCACTATGTAAAATGATCAGATATGGAGAGAAGCCTGAAAAGGATATTATGTTAGACTGAACTGAACTAGCAAAAAAGAAATTAATTCTCCCCTGAGATGAATAGCTGAGAATTTGAGGTTAAGGTTAAATATATGTGTTTGGAATATCAACTCAGAGATTGAAGTCACGTTGACCTTTCTCTGTCTATGCTCACCTCTATACGTAAAAGAATATAAAAACCCCAGATGTGGGGATATAGATGTTATGAGCAAATATTTGTCAATATTTCCAGTTCCTCTAAGAGCCAAGGAGTGACAGAAATAAAAATGTCTTTTGCCAGAAGTCATAATATTACCTAAATGCCTGAACTGATAAACAGCTGTGGGCAAAAGTGTCACCTTCAACTAAAGCCTAACCCTTCACAACGGGAGGTACCCACAAGTGCTTGATGTGCAAGAACAGTTTAAGCAATAATCTGGAGATAAAAATAAAATCATACAAAAAACCATACAAAAAAGCCTATTCACTATATTATGATTATTTTACCATACAATTCCTATGCAAGTGAACATAAAGTTAAAATAGACAAAAGAAAAACGTTAAAGTAGAAAACATTTAAATTAAAATGGGATGCTCAGACAACATATTTTCCAGGGCAACTTTCTGCCACTTTAAAAAGCCAGTATAAGAGGTGAAGTACATTGAGAGAGCTCTAGAAAGAGGATTAGCATCAGTGATTCTCTGATACCGAACATTTTGGTGTACACTTAGATTTATTATTGAAGGGGTAGGATATATATCAATACATACGAATGTTTTGACATCCTAAAAAACATGGAAAGTAAAACAGCTTCCATGATCCATCTTGAATTATTTGTATGTATGGTGTGAATTAAGGATCAAACTTCATATCTCACCCCACACACAAAAATTAAAGATGGATCGATCCTAAACCTAAATATAAAAGCTACAAAGTATAGCTTCTAGGTATATTCTGTGTGTTTCCATGTGTGAGCTACTAAATAGACCCCACCATGCTTAAGGCACTACCACTTACAGGTGCAGTTCCACAAAAGTTGAACTTACCATACCCATAAACCACTTACTACATCAAAAGCCGCCCCTCCAAAGATGTGTGTTCACTAGCGTTTTTCATACTCTTTAAAAGGAGATTCACACAAGGCAAGTGTAAAGGCAAATGAGTTTCAAACTCATGATTAAGGCTAACAAGTCCTTTATCAGGATTGTCACATTTCCAAAAGTATCTTCTTCTGGCTTATAAATTCTTCAAACTCTGTATATAAACACACTGCAACATGAAGCTCGTGTGTTACTCTCATTGCTGAGTGCCATGCAGATCATAACCACAACATAAATTGATCAAGGATCTGAAGAAAAGTTAACTTAAAAAATATAAGCCCTCAATGCATAACTAGGAAACGTGTTTTACACTCATCTATGTGTTAAAATAAAAAACTGCAGAATCTGTAGAAAATGCAATTGACTGCAGATCTGTACATTGAAATGCCACTGATTACAGATTTTAAGAGGAAAAAGCCTATTAACATTTTTCATGGCGGGCAAAAACTGTACCTCTCCTGCTGGTACTCAGTCCTACAGTAGGTGCACTTCACAACAGGGTGTGCAATCCGACATTCCTGAAATGAAAGGGGGATATCGTTTTAAAAGGCAGTCAGAAAAGGAAACGGTCTTCAGTACTCAATAGACCTGGGTCCTATTCCCAGCAGAGCCACTGTGCTTGAGTCACTTGAACTTTTGGGCCTTATTTTCTTCCTCTGTGATACTGGCATCACTGCCCTGCATTGATGCAGGAAATAAATCAGAATTTATATGGAATTCCTCTGTAGTCACTTATTGTAAAACAAAGATACGCATGAATAGGCTTTAGACTGGGAGTCAAAAGCCCTGGATTCTAATCCAGTTCTGCCTCTGCCACTGTGTGATTTTTGAGCAAGTTCACCTATGAAATGAAATTGCTGGGTTAAAATTACTATTGCTTTTTTCATATATACATAACTTTCTTTAACTATATATACATATTGTATATACTGTGATTTAATTTTTAAGGCCGGCTTGGTGACTTTTAACTGTCGCCTCACACAACTCTTCTATGCATTTAAATCGACAAAGACAGATAAAGCAACTTAAACGAAAAAGAGAACTTGGATCTTCAGGGGTAAAAACTGACTAACAGCTAGTTAGGATGGGGACGAAAGGTCACCAACTGGATATTCATCCTTTTGCTTCGTGCGCTTGACTGTGCGCCTTTTCTAAAAAGCCTCTCCACCTCCGACTCTGAGACTGGCTGAAAAGTGTCAGTGAAGCGATCGAGTTCGAGACGCTCCTCTCAGGCAGCACCCAACTCTGCAGCTCAGTCCCAGGCGGGGCAAGGGGTCGCTCAGTCTGCCACCAGACATACCCCGGCGGCGGGGAAGCCAGCTAGCCCAAGAAAAAAGATCTCCAGCGCGGCTGGTGGAAGCCAAGCAAGGGTCCCGCTGTTCCCTCCCCCGACTTCACAGGGTCCGAGAACAATCCCTCGCGGTTGCTAAGCAGCCGGACACGCCAGCCAAGGGGGCCTGGACCAGGTCCCGGACTCCCCCACTTGCCCGCCAGCCCCCTGGGGGGCGGGTGCAGCTCCTTAGCTAGGCGAGCCAGCCACGCCCTGCCCAGGGGACCCTGCCGGGCGTCCCCGCAGAACATCGGGCTCCGGGCCGCGCCTCCAGCGTCCCAGTTCCCGGCCGCCGCCCCAGCCCGCGCACCTTGCACAGCTGCTGCCCCTGAGACAGCGCCTCGAAGGGGAAGCGCTGGTGGCACTTGGTGCAGGCGTAGAGCGCCGCCATGTCCGGCCCGGGCTGTACTCGCCGCCCCGCCGGCTCAGCCCGCCGCTTTATCTGACAGTCTGAAGCACAACCTGGCAGAGGCGGCGGCAGCGGCGGCGGCAGGTTGCGGGTTGCGGCAGGCGGGAGGGCGGGCGGGTGCGGCTGGACCAGGGCGGGCGCGGCGGCGCTGAGCGCCCGTTCACTGGTCATCTCAACGTCCATCAAGCAGGAAGAGGCGGAACACGGAGCTCCTGAGGACTCTGATTCGGTCTGGCTGGTGTACGCCACTCGTGACGCGCGAGGCCTGGGTTATGTAAAGCACAGTCACGCGGGGGCGCTGCTGGGAGGGACAGTCTTGGGCTTCGACCTCGGAAGCGGCCAGACTCCTCCCACCTAGTTCTTTGTTCCCGCCCTTGTTCCTCCTCTTCCAGGCCGCGGTGGCTTCCGCGTCTCTCGCGATACCTCCGAGGAGTTGTGATGCTTTAGTTTCCGAGGGCCGGCCTCCGGTAGCAGGAGGGGTGTGGTTGGGCCTAATGCAGCGCATTGTTGAAGTAGAATTTGGGGACCACTTGGAGCTTGAAGAGGGTGGAGCGCTTGAGAGAACCCCTCCATCATCGAGGCAGGAGGGGCCCATACAGCCCTCTTGCATGAGAGGCAACTTAGGAGAGAGGTGCCCTCTGTTCTGAGCCCTTAAAAAAGGGGGAACTCTTGCCCTGGCTGGTGTGGCTCAATGGATTGAGCACAAGACTGCGAGCCAAAGAGTCGCCAGTTCGATTCCCAGTCAGGGCACATGCCTGGGTTGTGGGCCAGGTCCCCAGTGGGGAACGCTCAAGTGGCAACCACACATTGATGTTTCTCTCCCTCTCTTTCTCCCTCCCTTCCCCTCTAAATAAAACCCCTCTAAAAAGGCGGGGGGGGGGGAGGCGGGGGGAACTCTAGAGTCTAGGGTCATCGGGTCATTGACCTCCAGAGAGAAAGGAAAGGAGGAAATCCCGGAGAGAAGAGAGAGACAGCACCCTTATATTGGAGAGGAGGGATGCTAGACCCTCTAGAAGGAGAAGACAAAGAAATATTGGGTTGGCCAAAAAGTCCCTCTATACCATTGCTCTAGGAGTGCTTAGCTGTATCTTTAAACCTCATCCAAAACTGTAAACTATTGTAACAGTTGTCACATCAATGTGTGCATTAAAAAAACTGGTGAATTTTTGTACAGCCATTTTAATATTGAAGATGGATTGGCATATTATGCTTTATTGTTCAAAGGTAAAAACGCAACTGAAATGCAAAAAAAGATTTGTGCACTGTATGGAGAAGGTGCTGTGACTTATGGAATGTGTCAAAAGTGGTTTGCGAAATTTCTTGTACTATTGACATTTTGGCCAAATCTTTGCTGTGGGGCCGTCTTATGCAATGGAAGATGTTTAGTAGCTGGAGATAGTCGACATACTCAAAATACCCAAATTAATAAAGTTATTGGTGAAAATGAAAAATGTGTCTTTTATTTTATGAAAAAATTATATGGACTTTTTGGCCAACCCAGTACTAAGGCCAAGCCTTTCTGAGAGTCCTCTTGATCCCTCAGAGTGGGATGCAGCTGGCCTGAGGCCTGCATCCTACTTTGTTACCAGTTGCACCCCCAGCTTCTCTTGCAAACAGTCATGTGGGGTTTCTTGGCTGGGCCTGCCTGGCTACTCTGCCTCTCTTCAATTCCCAGCTTGTCCCATCTAGGGCTGCCCCAGGAATTAACCAATTTATTGTTCTTGAGGCTTTGGTAAAGCTTTCTGCAGGGAAGGCTGACCTTTCTCTCCAAGTCCCTGTCCTTGGGCTTAGAGTACTTGGGGCTCTGCTGACTACCTGTATAGCACTAGTTGAAGTTTTCCTTCAATGTGCATTTTTTTTTATAATTGAGTAGGCACTTAAAGCTTCTAGATCCCTGCCCCAACAAAATTTACTCTCTTTAAAACTTAAGTCAGACCCCTCCTTGTGTGTTTGCCCGAAGATGTGTATTAATCAAAGCTTTAGGCTCTGGAGTCAGAAAACTAAGGTTCAGAATCACTACTCCACATTTACTAGCTATGTGACCTTGACCTATAGCTGAACTTCTCAGAGGCTCACTTTCCTCAGTTAGTTGTACAACCGGATCTTTTTGAGGATCAAAAACAGAACATGGAGGGTAACAGGTACACTGCCTAATGGGTAAGGGGTTCTACTTCGGAGTGAAGGACGTTTTGGAACTAGGTAGAGGCGGTAGTTGCACAGCATTGTGAATGTACTAACTGCCACTGAATTGTTTACTTCAAAATGATAAACTTTATGCTATGAGAATTTCACCTCAAATTAGTTTAAAAAAGAAAAAAGGATGTAAGCTTGGAAGCCAGACTGCCAGGCTTTGAATCTCAGCTCTATCACTTAGAAGCTCTATAACTATGAGCACATTAAAAACAAACAAAATAAACAAGAAACGTGGAGCTTGGTAACTACATACACATTTGTTATTACAAGAAACTTGACTCTAGGGAGATGCTGGTGCCCTGGACCATGTAAACACAGCCTGCCTTCGAATCACATACCCCGCCCTGGGACAAGAGCCTCTCTGTGTTCCTACTGCCTTCAGTTCTGACCTCCACTGTATTACTTAGCAGTTTTGCAATTGCCTACTTACTCATTTTTCATAGGTCAGATTATGGCATTATGGAATAGAAGGATCATATCTGGGCCATCATCCTTTGTATCTCTCACAAGCTTCCCCACTCCACCTTCTTCAGGTTCAAGGTATTGATGATGAATTAATTCACTAATTCATGCTTTCAACAAACCTATACTGAGTATTTACTTTGGGCCAGACTCTAGCTTAAGCACGGGGGATCCACTGGTATGTGAAACAGTGTGATCATTGCCCTTGTGAAGCCCACAGTCTAGTGTCAAAGACAGCCAAACAGCAAGGACTGTGGGTGAAAAGACATGCCACAGGGACAGAGAACGATGTTGGGATGGGGTAGGGGAGTCACCTGGGTAGAGAAGGTTGACCTTGAGGCATGTTCAAGACAAGAAAGAAAGGCCAGTACAGCCAGGGCTCATGGAGAGGGCGAGTGGAGTGGTGGCAGGGGCCAGAGGTGCAGAGCCTGTAGACCCTGATACGGATATGGAATTATTTTTCAAAGTGCACTGTATAAAGTAAAATGGGAAAGAAGCCCAAGTTTTTAAGCAGGTAAGTGACAGATTTGGATTTTTAAAAGATTCGCCTGGTTTGTATGAGGAGAATAGGACGGTGGTGGACTGAAGTAAATGCACAGACCACTAAGGAGGCTATTGCAGTTTTCCATGTGAGATGACGGAAAGGTTGCAGTGGAGAGAAGTGAACAGGTTCAAGATATATTCTAGGGATGGAGTCAACAGGACTTGGGGATGGATTTGGTTCAGGAGGTGGCAAGGGAAAGGAAGAAATTATGGTCAGTGTGTCCAGCTATGTGGATGGAGATATTTACAGCAAAAGAGAAGACTAGAAGGAGAGGTTTCAGAGACAAAATGAAGAGTTTTATTTTTGACATATGAAGTTCTAGATGCCTATGGGACATCCCAGAAGAGACATTATATAGGCAACAGGCTCTTGTCTGTGCATCTCTTAAAAGAAAGGTCAGAGATGAAGATAGAGTTTTGGGGAGATTATGAGTGTATGACAAAGTCTGTCCAGAAAGTATCCAACCACGTGCTATGAAAAATAGGGACATTGAAGAAGATACATAGAACAATGATGCCTCAGTCTCCTTCAAAGTCAGCACCTTGGGACCTCACATAGTTCTCCCAACTGCAGCACGATGTTCCTTCTGCTCTGGTAGTAGAAGCCAAGGAATGAATTTTGCCACGACACATTTCATGCCAATCCTGCATCAAAATCTCAGACACAGTAGTTTTTGAAATTCCCAGATCAGCTTCTAGTTCTTGCACTGCCAGACATTGATCTTTGTTGATGGCAGCCTGTACACATTCAACAATCTCAGGTGTTCTGCTTGTTGCAGGCCTTCCAGAACACGGATCACTTTCAACAGATCCTCAACCATCTTTTAAGCATCTGTGCCACATTTTTATTTGCCCTGCACTCATTGCATTGTCCCCAAAAGCCTTCTGAATCATCCAAATAGTTTCCACAGAGGAATGTTCAAGTTTAACACAAAATCTGATGCAGATTCGTTGCTCTACTCACTCAGTCATTTTGAATGCGATGGCCACAGAATACAGATGCTCACTCAACAGTGTCTACTGCCCACGGACTAGTACAGTGAAGTCGTCATTGTTCATGCATGCTCATTCCAGTCCACTCTCCCTGGCTGCAAGGTTCCATCAATGTTGCACAAACCATCTCATTAGATTAACAATGGCTGGTCTTTTTCTGGATAGACCTCGTATGTGTGGTGTTTAATGCCCTGAGACTGGATGACATTATCTTGGAAGTCCGTAGAGGGAGGAGAGCAGTGTTCCTTCCTGAGTCAAGAGAAAGTCCATTCAGCAGTTACAGGTCTCTTCAGGAAGAGACGCATGCAAAGGAGCCATGAGCAAGGCAGTGCAGAGAGGAGAGTTTTTGCAGAGGTCAAGAAAAGAGCAGGAGACATGAGTCAACAGTTACTGGAGACTAAAGTGGGGACAGTGACTGATATTATCTGAACTGACCTGAACACGCTCCTGTGTTTGCTGAATGCTTGCCCTGTCAAACTTGTCCCTTCTTCTCTTATCTAGTCTTCCTCTATGTGTCTTTGGCAATAGCAGTTGGGTGTGCCCTGAGGGAGAAGTAGAAGAGAATATTTCTAGTGGTATTGTTCATAGTAGCAAAAGAAAATGGGGAAAAGGAAGTAACTGTTGACAGAATAATAAATAAGTTGTGCTGTGCTCAGGGTGCCATGGAAGTCCAGAGAGTAGATACAGCTCAACTGGGTCAGCTCCCCTAGAGTGTCATGGCATGCCTCCTATTCAGAACCTTCAGAAAATGATCATGTTGAAAAGGATGGTGGCTCTAGCCATTGTGGCTCAGTTGGTTGGGCATCATCCAGCAAACCAAAGAGTCATGAGTTTGATTCCCAGTCAGGGTGTACATGCCTGGGTTACGGGCCAGGTCCCCAGTTGGAGGCATGTAAGAGGCAACGCACCAATATTTCTCTCTCACATCAATGTGCCTCTCTCTCTCTTTCTTCTTCCCTTCCCCTCTCTCCAAATCAATAAAACAAAAAAAAAATCTACATAAAGTACAGTGGCCCTGTATGGGTGGCTCACTTGATTGGAGTGTCATCCCATATACCGAAAGGTTGCAGGTGATTTGGTCAGAGCACATAACTAGGTTTCAGGTTTGACCCCTGGTCAGGTGCATATGGGAGGCAACAGATCAATGTCTCTCTCTCACATCGATGTTCCTCTCTCTCTCCCCCCTTCTCTTTCTAAGATTGATTAAAAAAACAACATATTCTCACCCTTAAAAAATAAAAGGATGTTGTAAGTTCAGCAGGGAAGAAGGGGAGCTGATCAAAATTATAACTGGTTTCTATTGTAAATATGAATTCTTGGCCACAAACTCAAAAATAAAACTTAAAAAAAAGTGCATGTAATTTAAAAAAAATCAATTTTCACCCTGACTGGTGTTGCTCAGTTGGTTGGGCATTGTCTTGAAAACCAAACGGTCACTGGTTTGATTTCCAGTCAGGGTACATAGTCCAGGTGTAAACCAGTGGATCAATGTTTCTCTCTCATATCAATGTTTCTTTCCCTCTCTTTCTCCCTCCCTCCCCTTGTCTCTCAAAATAAATCTCTAAAAAAACAATTTTCCAGTTTTATTGAGATGTATATGACACATAACTGAATTGAATTTCTAGGACTCTACCCAGTCTTTGGGCAGGGGATGTGGCAGATCTAGTCTTCTTCGTCATCTGTTCATAGCGACATCCTCCTTCCCATCTGGTGCCAAGTCATCTGTCCACGTGGCTTGTTGTGTCCTTCTCATCTAGATCACAAGTCCTCTTCATATCTGCCAGCAATAGGTGCCACACCAGCCCTGCTCAAGGCCATTGGAGAAGATGTTCCACTGCTCCCTGTGCCACCCTCAAGCATGGGGAGTCACACCGTTCAACCTTTCCTCTCTAATGCTCCTGGACTTTGTTGAGTGTGGAGAGCAGCATGAGGTTTGCCACCTAGAGTAAAGCTAGGCTGCTGTAATGAAGAGAATGAACAATTATTCAGTGGCTTTAACAAGATAGAAGTTAAATTTTTCTTATATAATCACAATTGACTGAATGTTTCTATCCTCCAAAATTTGTATGTTGAAACTTAATCCTCAAAGTGATAGTATTAAGAGGTGGGGCATTTGAGAGGTGATTAGGTCATAAGGGCTAAGCCATTAGGTCATGGGGGATTAGCCCTTATAAAAGAGGACCTAGAGTCCTGATTGGTGTGGCTCAGTGGATTGAATGCTGGCCTGTAAACCAAAGGGTTGCTGATTTGATTCCTAGTCTAGGGCACATGCCTGGGTGTGGGCCAGGTCCCCAATAGGGTGCATGGGAGAGGCAACCACACACCGATGTTTCTCTCCCCCTTTATCTTCCTCCCTTCCCCTTTTTCTAAAAGTGAAATCTTAAAAAAAAAAAGAAGAAGAAGAAGAAGAACAAGCCCTAGAGAGCTCCCTTGTCCCCATGCGAGGACAGAGTGAGAAGACTTTCTTTTCCATATGGAATAAGTATATAATTTATTAATCATGTACATATTTTCTTTGTCATCCAAATATTTCCAGTCCATAAACAGAATACCTGGATATGTATTACAATAATTAAATTCAGTGATTTTGATAGATTTTCAGTCATGTAAAAAGTAAATCTACACATATATTTAATTTCATCACTATAAAATATTTGTTAAAGTACACTGATGGAATGTATTATATATAATAGTTTATTGTCTTTAGAGACTTTTTTTTATCCTTACTTGAGGACATGCTTATTGATTTTAGACAGAGGGGAAGGGAGAGACACATCCATTGGTTGCCTCTCATACACAGGACCAAACCTGCAACCTAGGTGTGTGCCCTGACCACATACGGAACCTGCAACCCTTTGATTCATGAGATGACACTACAACCAACTGAGCTACACCAGCCAGGACTAAAGTGTTTAAATATTTATGTAATGTTTTAGGCACTTTTACTATTTATTTTGAATTTTTTATTTTAGTTGGTGTACGATATTATATTAATTATTAGTTTCAGGTGTACAATATAGTGATTTGAGTTTTTTATACCTTACAATGAGATCACTCTACTAATTCTAGTAATCATCTGTCACCATGCAAACTTATCACAAGTTTTTAAATATTTAGATGTGGTATGTGGGCCTCTATTTATACTTTTTATCCCCAGCCCTAAAGATGTAAGTGGTGGGCCTCTTTCCTTCTCCTTCTTTGGATTCCAGGTGACACGTCCTCCCTTGCATCAGAACTCACCATCCAAGCTCAGAAGCCAAATAGATTCAGACAGTGAGAAACAGCCAAGATACCTCCAAAATTCAAGCACTTCTCACATCCCGGTGGCCAACACTCAGGTCCAAGACATCTTATCTTACCTGGAGTGGTGGGCTTTGAATCGTGTCCACTGAGCTAAGCTGGGACAATGTTTCCCAGAATTCCCTTCCTTGCATGGTTTTGGGTGAGGATTGGCCTCAGAGGGAGATTTGGGCAGGATCTGGAAGGCAGAAGTGAGGCTGTGGCCATGCGCACACGTAGTACACTAGTGCAGGGGCAGCGGCCGCTGCAGCTCGTGCACGTTTTCACTGGTCTGCTGACCCCTCTTGCCAGTGTCAGGCGGCAGCTGGGCCCACAGCTCCTCTAGCGCCGCCCGCCTCCTGCACCTTCCAGCCCTCAGCCCCACCATCTCTACCTTCATCTTCTCCAACTCCAGGAATAGGTGTGTGTTGATAAAGGGCATCAGCTTCTCCTGCTGGTCATCATCAAAATCGGAGGCTTAATGGTGAGGAAAGACCAGTGAGTGGGAGAGCTAGTTGTCCTCGTGGATTCCAGTTCATCTTCCTGGGTGCCAGTTTCACTTTGCCATCCAACACTTAGCATCTCAGTCCAACATCAGATGTGCAAGCAACAGCTGTACATAAACCATTTAACCAGCATCCCTAATTACATAAAGTCAAATATCTATAACAAGTCTCTTATTCTACAAAAATCCTAATGGCTCTGCTTCTCTGATAGAACTATGACTGGTACACCTAGATTACTGCAACTGACTTGTGACTGGTCCCCCTGCTTCTGGCTGTCCCGGGCAGCCACAGTGATCCTGTTAAAACTTGTCAGACACATCACTCCTCTGCTCTAATCGGTCCAGGAGCTTCTCATCTCATTTTTTTTTTTTCATTTCTTCCCATCTCCTTCTAAGTAAATGCCAAAGTCATTAGTTTAATTGTACTAGACTCAGTTTAGATGTCTTGCAGCTCAACATCCTTGCTTCATCCCTAAATGTTACTGGCTGCCTCAGCATCAGCATGAGGCAAGTGCTATTCTTTGCTATGAACCATATTAAGCCCGCTGTGGGGGGAACAGCAGCAGTTTCAGCTGTTATATCTGACCCAACTGGATCTATGAAGGCTCTGGCTTCCCCCAGCAACAGCCCAGAAGAGTGAGTTAACACAGTTCCAAAGTTCAGACCACTAAGACCCCACTGGTGACCATGAGACAAGGCAACGAAAAATTGCTGACAGATGTATTCACCCTTCTTCCTCACTATGGACTATTCCAAGACTTAGTGGTTCCATGTGCCCTCTTTGAAGAGATCCCTTATGACAGAACCACTGGCTTGGATTTTTGTGGGGCTCTGGTCAGCTAAGTAATGTGCCAGCTTGCGTTTCTTTCCTTCCTTCTCTGTTTCATTTCTCTTTTCCCCTCCCTTTTCCTTCCTTGGGATTGCAACATCCAAGAAAGCATCAATGTATAACCTTTGATTCAGATTCTATTTTCTAGGGAACGTAGGCTGGCATTTAGTGCCAGAAGAGGTACTAAGAAAGAGACCTTCAGGGTATGATTTAGTGATTAGAATTTTCACCAAGGTGAAGGCAATAGGGACCTCATTGCTGGTAGTGAGTAAAATGATGATAACCTTGGCCTTCATTTGGCATCACCATTATTGAATCTTCCACATGTGGTGAAGGGAAGACCATGCGGAAAATCACATTCAGGATCAGGCTGGTTATATGTTGCAGAGTTGCAAAGGACTCTAAATGCACAGTGTTAGTAGGTCTATGTCAAAGTCAAAAAGCCCTGATAGGAAAAAAATAGGAACCTGAGAACTTGGAAAAAGACATTAGAGTGGGCCAACCTAAGAATCTTTATCTCATAAATTCTCTTGAGTTTTCCTGTGTAGGAGGAGAAGCAAGCCCTTCCCTCTTGCCAAGGAAGAATAAGGAAGTTTCCCCTTTCCTCAAGACTATGCAGTGATCTCACGTGAAGTAAGTGCCTCATTACATGACATTTGTTCTCAAGACCTGCTCCCATCAAATCCTCAAATAACCAGGGTCAGTACCTGGCAAATCCTGAGTGGGAAAATTTAAGTTTTGACCTGGGAAAAATAAGCTACACATCAGAGGAACAGAAAGACCTGGCTAGTATATGTGGGAGTAATCTCAGGAGGAACCAGAACCTCTGATATGGCAGTGAGGGGGCTGGCACAGCAGAACGTCAGACTGTCTAATGGGGAGTACATAATCATCGACCACTTGCCAATAACTCAGGCTTCAATATTCTTGCAGGGATGCCTGGAGTAGGTCTCTGATATACAGTTTCCAGAGATGACTTCAGCTCACCGTCAATGCCTTCCCTCCCTCTAAGTGCATGCCCCTGCTCACCTCAAGAGATGGGGTCTATTATCCCCTTCTCCTTGAATCTGCCTGGTCTTATAACTCACCTTAACCAACAGAAGACGGCAGAAGTAACACTATTCCAGTTCCAGACCTAGCCCTTAAGAAGACCAGCAGCCTCTATTTTCTCTCTCTTGGCAGCCAACCACCATGTAAGAAATCCCACCACACTGAGATCCTCACACTGTGAGGTGGTGTGAGCTAGCCATGTGGAGACACCACCCTGAGAAGCACACATGCCTGACCAGCCCTCAGGTGTTCCGTCCTCCCCAGCTGAGGTGCCATTGATATAAGTGAAAAATACATCTTGGACATTTCAGTTCCTGTAAATACCACATGAAGCAGATAAACACCCAAACAAGCCTAACGCAGATTGTAGAAAAGTATAAGGAATAATAAATTGCTGTTTTTTTCACGACTCTTTTTTTAATATATTTTATTGATAATGCTATTACAGTTGTCCCATTACCCCCCTTCACTCCCCTCCACCCTGCACACCCTCTCCCACTCCCATTCCCCCCTTTAGTTCATGTCCATGTGTCATAAGTTCTTTAGCTTCTACATTTCCCCTTCTATTCTTGCCCTCCCCGTCTATTTTCTACCTACCATTCATGCTACTTATTCTTCATACCTTTCCCCCCTCTCTCCCGCTCCCACTCCCTTGTTGCTAACCCTCCATGTGATCTCCATTTCTGTGTGTCTGTTCCTGTTCTAGTTGTTTGCGTAGTTTTTTCTTGTTTTTGTTTCAGGTGTGGTTGTTAATAATTGTGAGTTTGCTGTCATTTTACTACACATGTTCTTTATCTTCTTTTTCTTAGATAAGTCCCTTTAACATTTCATACAATAAGGGCTTGGTGATGATGAACTCCTTGAACTTGACCTTATCTGAGAAGCACTTGATCTGCCCTTCCATTCTAAATGAAAGCTTTGCTGGATAGAGCAATCTGGGATGGAGGTCCTTGCCTTTCATGACTTGGAATACTTCTT
>CM052542.1:15440553-15597603 GCA_028533065.1 Trachops cirrhosus | reverse complement strand
CTCCTCCCACTTCCCTGTTGCTAACCCTCCATGTGATCTCCATTTCTGGGGTTCTGTTCCTGTTCTAGTTGTTTGCTTAGTTTCTTTTTGTTTTAGGTGTGGTTGTTCATAATTGTGAGTTTGCTGTCATTTTACTACACATGTTCTTTATCTTCTTTTTCTTAGATAAGTCCCTTTAACATTTCATACAATAAGGGCTTGGTGATGATGAACTCCTTGAACTTGACCTTATCTGAGAAGCACTTGATTTGCCCTTCCATTCTAAATGAAAGCTTTGCTGGATAGAGCAATCTGGGATGGAGGTCCTTGACTTTCATGATTTGGAATACATCTTTCCAGCCCCTTCTTGCCTGCAAGGTCTCTTTTGAGAAATCAGCTGACAGTCTGATGGGAACTCCTTTGTAGGTGACTGTCCCCTTATCTGTTGCTGCGTCTAGGATTCTCTCCTTCATTTTCACCTTGGCTAATGTAATGATGACGTGCCTTGGTGTGTTCCTCCTTGGGTTCAACTTCTTTGGAACTCTCTGAGCTTCCTGGACTTCCTGGAAGTCTATTTCCTTTGCCAGATTGGGGAAGTTCTCCTTTATTATTTGTTCAAATGAGTTTTCCGCTTGTTGCTCTTCCTCTTCTCCTTCTGGTAACCCTATAATTCGGATGTTGGAACGTTTAAAGATGTCCTGGAGGTTCCTAAGCCTCTCCTCCTTTTTTTGAGTTCTTATTTCTTCTTTCTTTTCTTTGTGATTATTTCTTTCTTCCTTCTGGGCCACTCCATTGATTTGAGACCCAGCGTTCTTTCCATCACTGTTGGTTCCCTGTGTATTTTTCTTCATTTCACTTATTGTAGCCTTCATTTTTTCATCTAATTTGCGACCAAAATCAACCAATTCTGTGAGTTTCCTGATCACCAGTGTTTTGAATTGTGCATGTGATAGGTTAGCTATCTCTCGGTAGCTTAGGAGGATGAGTTCTGGGGCTTTCATTTGTTCTTCTGTTTAAGCCATCTCTCTCTCTCTGCCTTTTTTTTTTTTTTTTTTTTTTGGTCTGGTTGGGCCTGTTAGGTATGAGGTGCGGAGCCTTAGGTGTTCACCAGGACAGGGCACCCCAGTCTCTGGGTTGTGATGCTGTATGTGGGGCAGGGGTCCAAGAGGGAACAATGGCACTTGCTCCACTCTCTGCCGATTTCAGTCCCTTCCGCTGATTCCCCCAAGTAAACTGGGCCTTTCTGGTGCCGATTCCCGTGTGGGTGGGTTTGTGCACCCCTTGGGTCTTTCCAACAACCTCTCCTGTGAGGCTGGGAGTCTCTCCCTGCACCTCAACCCCCACAGGTGTTTTCAGTCAGTGCCCCGAGGCTCTGTTTCCCAGCGCTGGGATCCTGGGTTGTGTGCAGTGCCTTGCCTCACAATGGCCGCCTCGCTGGGTCTGCCGGTTGCCACCCCTCAGCTGGGGTCTGCCAGCCACCAGCTTGCACTCCCAGGGTCTGCCTGCTGTGGTCTTACCTGCCCGGTCCCAACGCTCTTGGTGCTGCTCGACCCCTCTCCGCCCGGCTGCCTGACTCCACCCCTCCTACTGGTCTGGATGAACATGTGTATTTTAACTCCTTGGTTGTCCGACTTCCATACAGTTCAATTTTCTGTCAGTTCTGGTTGTTATTCTGTTTGTAAATTGTTGTTGTCCCTATCTTGGTTGTGCAAGGAGGCACAGCATGACTACCTATGCCTCCATCTTGGCCGGAAGTCCCAATGTTTTCTTTTTAATGCCTGGGAGAAGGGACAGTGGAAGGCAGTTTACTTTGCTTTGCAATGACGCAATGACAGCACCTTCATTCTCTCCCCTCAGGGCTTTGTTAACTTTCCAGTTTTCCTTACAATGCTGTCCTCAGGGACCTTGATCACCTTGACTTTCCGCAGAACAACATGCTGGTCCACTACGTTAATGACATCATGCTCCTTGCTCATAAACAGGAAGTGGTAAAAGCACCAAGGTTGCCAGAGTGTGGGAGATAAATTACATGCAGATTCATGGTCTTGCCACACTGAGAACATTTTTAGGAGGTCTGAGGCTTGGGGCACACCAGGACAAGTCATCCCACCTCGCACATCCCACCACTTAAAAACAGGCACGTTTGGTGGGCCTCTTTGAATTTCGGAGGGAGAATATATACACTCAGAACTGTTATACTTCTTCAACCCTTTATGGGGTGACCTGGAAGGCTGCCAATTTTTAGCACTGCCCAGAGCAAGAAAGTGCTGTACAGCAGGTTCAAACCATAAAACAGGCGATGCTGCCACTTTGGATTACGTGATCCTGCAGATTCAAGGTTGCTGGAGGAATCCATTAGGAATAAAGATTCTGGAGGGTGTCTCTGAAAGCTCAAATTGAAGAACCCCAAGTTGCAGTGAGAACCCCCAGGATTGTGGAGTAAGGCCATAGTCGCCATTGTCCATTTGAACAAAAAGGTCCTGATGTGTCACTGGACCCAGTAGTGCCTGAGCATCTGATCACTGGATGCCAGGTGGCTATATATCTTAAGCTAGATGTCACCCAACAGGCACAGCAGCAATCCAATCTGATGGAAGTGGTATATTCAGGGCTGGGCTCAAAGAGTCCAGAGGGGTGAGTAAATCCAATGAACAGGCAGCTCAGTCTCCCATGGCACCTAAATGTGTTGATCTGACCTCTCCTTTAACCCATACCTATGGCCTTGTGGAGGGTTCCCTGCAACCAACTGATAAGGGAGGGAAGGAATTAAACCCATTTCACAGATAGGTTGATGAGATTTTTTGGCATCAGCTGGAAATGGACCACTCTGTTATGGCCCTAGCTGGGGGCAGCCGTGAAGGATGGTGGTAAATCCTCCCCAGGGGCAGAACTGTGAGCAGCACACTTTCTCATGCCTTTGCATAGACAAAAGGATGGGTTGAGGTTCAGGTGTGCATTAATTCCTGATAAGTGGCAAATGGCGTGGCTAATTGGTTAAGGGCACGGAAAGAGCAAAATTGGAGTTTTGGAGATAAACAGGTCTGGGTAAGGACATGTGGATGAAGCTACAGGAGTGGGCAAAGAGCACGCAGGTCTTTGTGTCCCGACATTAATGCTCACCAGAGACCACCCACTGCAGGAAAAAGTTCTCCAGCCCGATGGTCAGATGGTCAGATGTTCTATCCTACGGATGTCAACCAACCTCTAAACTCAGCCACTGTATTGTTTTGCAAAAGACCGGTGAGAGTGGCCATGGTAGCAATGAATGGTTCCAACGACCTGGCCTCCCTCTCACCAAGGCTGATCTAGCAACTGCCAACAAATAGCTAACCAGCCAGCAGCAGGCAGCAGTTTAACGCCATTGGTCAGGGAGAGCAGGCAGCCACCTCAGGACGGGTCACTTATCTCCACCCACTTCCACATTGGAGAAGGCAATGATTCATCCTTATTGGAACTTACATTTCTTACCCATAGTGCTTCTACAAGCATCACCATCCAAACACTTAAAAAACATTCAATCTATTACCTAGTGCGAAGACCCATTTTACGGCAAAGGATGTATGGCTACAGGAACATGGGCTTCACTGGTCTTGAGGCAGGAGATAGTCAGGAAGGAGGAAACTCTGGAGGCGCCTCAGGGCTAAGACAGAGGACTTTGATTCAAGATAGAGACCCTGTTCTAAGACCGGTTGCCCCACTCCTTTCTGGAAAAGCACTGAATCACGGTGAATCATGACCGCTCCTGCGCAGAAGATGCTACATGACCCCTGCTTCATTATAACAGCATTGTAATAAATTAACATTGTGGGACCCCCCTCCTGGTGGCCAGTCAAGGAAAATTATGGGAGACCGCATGCTCAGTAGCTTGAAAATAATATAACTACTTGCACATGCACAATCAAAGTCCGCCAAAACTAGCCAGCAAGCATCTGCCGTATAAGAATAGAATCCCACTAGCCACTGAGGGTCAATCTCTGCTTCGAGTTGGTCTGCTCCCATGTTCTGTGGAGTGTACTATCGCTAATAAATCTGCTCTCTCTCTTTCTGCTATGAACTCTCTGTGTGTTCAATTCTCTCAGTTCAATTCATTGTTCGTGATCACTAAGAACCTGGTTACCTGTGCCCACCTGCGACAGTCTTATCATATATGCCCATCACCCAGCAGCAGGCAGCTTGAGAGAACAATGGCATGGAATGACTTCATTTCCACAAGTTTTAATCTCCTCTGCAAAATGAGGATTATAAACAGTGTATGGTAGGGGAGAGAACACGAGGCCAAGAAGAGGGAGCATGAGGGTAAATGGGAAACCAAGGCTCACAGACGCTGGTGACTCGCTGAAGACCACACAGCTAGTAAATGACAGAAGCAGGACTAGAACCTGCCCACAAGAGGTGCTTTGGAAATTGCCTTGCCCAGGTACTGGCAGAGGTGGCAAAGGTTTGGCCCAGAGACCCCATAGAGTCCCTGGCTCACTGGCTTTATCATTGCAGGAAAATCACTAAAGCAACAGAAGGAGCTACTGATATCCGCAGCTAGTTCCACAAAGAAGGCGATATTCATGCAGGAGAACACAAGACCCCTTGAAAAGGCCTTGAAGCAAAAATCCCTGCCGGGTACTTCCCGGTATGATTCCAGAAATGCCTCCACAGATTCCTTCTTCTGACTCATCTGGCCAGTCTGCCTGGAATGTCAAAACTCCACGAGAAAGACCGTATTTTGCCATGTATAATGTTCACTTTTTTGCTCAATTTTTTGAGGGAAAAATAAGGACGTGCATTATATATGGGTAGTAGTAATTCTGTACCTATATAAATGTTTTTTAGTCTTTTATTTATGCTTATGTGTTAAAAGCATAACTCTAGAAAAGCAATAATGATATCCGTAGGCAAAATCATACCTGGAATATGATAATTCGTTTTGTTTATAAAAATAAATAAAAAATTAAAACAGATCTTTTTTTTCCTGAAAGTTTGGGCTAAAAACGTGGGTGAGCATTATACACAGCAAAACACAGTAAATAACTTTCTGCATTAAGGTTGTCTCCGGCTCCGCATCTCTTTTCAGGTTTTCAGAAGGTGAATGGTTCTCAGGATGCTTCCCTCAAAGCTGCCAGCTGAGAAAATGGCCATCTAGAAGAGCTCTTAACTAAAGACGGTAACTATGTGGATTAAACCAAGATTTGAGGGGCTCTGGAAGGTGTCTGCAGGGATTCTCCAGCCCAAGTCCTGCTCTGGTAGCCATGAAAAATCCTTAATCATGTGAAAATTTGAACTGGTTATAGGATAAAATAAACTCATAATATGGATTTAAAATAATTTTGAAAAAACAGTATATGGTACTTCACAAAATTATTGTGGGGTTGGAAAGGTCATATACATAGAGCACTCTGTACAGGTCCTGGCATGCAGCAAGTGCTCAATAAATGGTAGGTATTATTATTGACTGAGTTGTGAAAGCCTCTGGGCCCCAGGAGGAACTGGTTGTTGGGCTTCACTAAATCCAGCAGGGCCATGGATCCCACTGTAGTGTGACCTGCTCTGGATGTTCAAAGGTCCCGTTTGAATTACATTTTTTCTGTCAGCAGGGGGAGCAGAGGGGCTGTTAGCAGAGATGGAGGAGAAAAGGAAACTCGGCAAAGTGTAGGAAATGGAAACTCTGACAGAGATTGGCCATCCATCCCGCAGGGGTGAGGGGGCGGGGCACAATTGGAATGTGATTATAAAAAGACAGCCTGCAGGCTGAGAGCGACAGCTGCACCTCACTGCTGCTTGCATCCACCAGCAGGCTCTGGGCAGGAAGATTCCGTCTCTTCTCTCCTCCAAGGTAAACCCAGAAATGATGAGGCATGGGTGTCAAGCAATCACCCCTTGCCAGGCTACCTACCCGTGAGCCTCATGCCGGGAGGGCCAGGATGCCCATTCCTCAGGGAGGCTACTTTTAGTGCCCTGGTCTAAGACTGGTCTGAGGGGAGGGTTGGGGCTTTTAGGGGGTTGGGGTGCAAAACCCCAAGAAGCTTTAATCTTAAGCTTACAGATGCCATGTCAGCATCTATGGCCTTAAGTGTCATTTCACTTTTGGGGGGCTTTAGTTCCCCATCTGCAAAATGAGTCAAGCTACCTGACTTGCCAAAGGCCTGCATGATTTCTGAAACCCCTTGGTTGCAGGATCTAATGTGACAGTGAGTTTATCTTGAAGGATAAATGGAGTAATCTGGAATGGCTGTTAAAAGTGTGGGTTTGAGCATCAGTCGGTTGCAGGTTTAAATCTGGATTATGCCACTTCCTGGCTGGACAGACTTGGGACTATTAAACTCTCTGAGCTTCAGTTTCCTTGTCTATAACACATGGTTAAGAACAGCGGGATCTCCAGGTACTTCATGTGGTTGTTAGGGGTATAAATGACCTTGTGCCATAATAATGCGGAGTAAGTACTTGATCCTGCAGGTGGAGGAGGGTATTGTTAGTTTTTAATTTAAGAAAATTGCATCGAACTGACCAAAATCACATTAGAGGTGAGTTTGGGGGCACATGCATTTTCCTACTCTGTGGTGTAATGGAAAGAACATAGGTTTTGAATTCTGAAAGTCTTGACTGTGTGTCTTGGCTGCACAATTTACTGTGTGACCTTGGACAAGCTCCTTAACCCCTCGGTGCTTTCTTTCTATAAAAGGAGGTTGATGTGAGGACAGTGTTTGATGCTTGTAAACATTCAATGCATTGGATGAATAAGTTGATCAACAACCATTTTTTAAAGAAAATTCTATGTGACAGGTACTGTTCCAAGTGCTAGGGACATAGTGATGAATAGTTTCAAAACTCACAGTCACCCTCTAAAATAGGCTCTATTAATACCCCCATCTTAGAGATAAGTAAATCGAGGCCCAGAGAAGCCACAACCCCATCCTACCCGAGGTCACACAGGCAGTGACAGCAAAGTCCGACAAAGTCAACAACAGAAACCACAGTAATGTTACCAGCTGACATCATTCAGAACGGGCCACGTGCAAGCACGGGCCCAGTGCCAGGCACCGGGAGGATTCCTACACTGATTCTCACGACCACCGGGTGAGGCGGGAACCCCGCCACCGACGTTGCCGTGGGGAAATGGCAACCCCGCGGCTCTTTACGGGGATTCTGAACCCAATCTAGAGCACCTCGCTGCTTTTTATGGACTCATCCTCCAATCGGAAAGGAAAACAGCCGAGCGGGTGTGGCTCAAAAATGGCTCCGGATCACTCCCGTTTCTCCTCCCCAGGTCCGGCGACAAAGCCAGCACGTAGCGCCACCATGCGGCAGAAGGTGATATCGCTCTTCTTGTGCTACCTGCTTCTCTACACCTGCGGCGGGGTGGAAGCAAGTAAGGATCCTGCGGCAAGGGGACTTGGGTGGAAAGAAGGGGAAAGTTTCAGAACCCTTGGTTTAGAGATTCAGGCATGCCTCTGAATGAGAGGAACTATAGCAATGGACAGCGCAGGCTTGTCGTAGCCAGAGTCCCAGATTCGAGTCCTACTCTGTCAATTTCTCCATTCTACTGACATTTATTCAATGCCAGTTATGTGCCAGGCACGACGCCTTAGGAGAAAAGTCTCTTCCATTTTGTGAGGTTCTCCCCAGCTCTTGGGCTGTTCCTGGGCATCATGCACAGAGTAGGGGACTCTGTTACCTGCTCCACTCCACTTTGTCCGCTCTCCCGACAGGCACAAGAAAAGACTCCGAGGAGGACAGCAACTCCGGACTCTGGGGCGCCCTGGCCTACGTAGCAGTCGGAGGAGGTGGGTGTGGAAGGCTGAAGCTCAGGAAGGTGGGGCAGCCCAGGTCGTGGGCGCTGCCTCACCACCTCCTCTTCCTCCAGGGCTCCTGGCCATGGGTCTGCCCGCTCTGGGCTTCACCGCCGCCGGCGTCGCTGCCAACTCGTGGGCAGCCTCGCTGATGAGCTGGTCGGCCGTGGCCAATGGGGGCGGTGTGCCCGCAGGAGGGCTGGTGGCCACGCTGCAGAGTCTGGGTGAGTCGGGGGGCCCCGGAACAGAGACACCAGTGCCACATAGCCCCTCTTTACTGTTCTGAGTCCTTTCCACAAGCCAACTCGGGTCTCTGAGGAGAGTATTCTTATAAACCCCACCACACAGTGGGTGAATTTAGGTACCGATTGATTCAGTAATTTACTCAGATTCTCCCAACTGGCTTGCACTAAAGCCAGGATTCAAACCCAGTCAGTCTGATTCTTGCGTTTAGCCGGGTGCCTCACTGATGGTTTGACCAAGTCACAGCAAGCCTGCTTTCTCATCTGTTAACCAGGATAATCATCCTCAATTTCACATTTTATGAATCTGCTCAATCTCAGACACCCAGAGTAGCAAAAACCTAGAGTGGCAGGACAACCCAATTCAATCTCAGACCAACCCTGGTCTCGACACTATGAAGGGGATAGATGTAGAGCTCAGAATGATCCTTCTAAAAAATGTACGTTCATATCTGTCTCTATGTGTCTCTCTTTCTCGCTCTCCCTCTCCCCTTCACTGTTTTCTTTTTCTTTTTCTTCCTCCCTTTCTCTCTGAGGCCTCCAAAATCGTAGAGAAAGACCACCCCTGACAAACTGTCTCTCCGCCTTTCTAAAGCCTCCATCTTCTTTCAATTCTAGATGACAAAGCCCAAGGAACCAGCCTAAAAGAACAGAGCCCTTTTCAGAAGGGGCAGAGGGGAAGACACAGGCTAGGTCATTCCCCAGCGGTGGGTAGTAAGGGGTGTGGGCCGGGCTGGGAGCAGCCTTGTGTTATAAGATGGCCATTCCCCCTTACTTGTGAACCCCCCAGCACCACAGAGAGGTCTCCACAAAGGTAGCTGTTATTAGCATTATTGATGACACCATGTGTTCACTGCAGACATGAAGAGAATGAGTTGTTATTTTGTCTTTTGCATCTCTGAAACACAGCTCTGTTTTGAGGTGGCAAGTTGGAGGAGGGGGGTGATAAGATTCACTTTGCAGGAGTCCCAGCCCCTCCCAGGCCCTCTGTTTCTCCATCCGAGAATAAAGAGGTTGGACTTGAGCAATGGTTTCCAGATTTTTGGATTCCCAAGCCTGATGCCTGGGCTACAGGTGGCCAGACTGTACTTGCTTTACAGGGGCTAGTGGTGGCAGTACCCTCATGGCCAAGATTGGTGGGCTTCTAGGCTATGCAGCCTACAAGCATCAAGAGAGCAAGAAGTCGAAGGAGGAGGAGTAGTCAGAAGCTCCCAGGACACCCATCCTTGCCATCCTTCTTTCTGTTACAGTCCAGGTTTCTCTGTTACGCTTGTGGGAGAGGGAGGCGAACAAGAAAATAAACTTCTCTCAAAAAACACTTTTCCTGTGAGTCGTCCTTGCTATGAGAAGCCCAGCAAGATCCGACTCTGGTCTGCTTCGTCCACACACCCCACCCTCACTTCCCCCAAAGCCAGCCACGGCTCCTTGAATACAACCAGCTGGTTTTGTCCCTGGGCCTTGGCATGTGCTGTCCTTTCTGCCTAGAATGTCCTTCTGAAGCTCATAACCGGCTCAGATACCCCCTCCTCTGAGACTCTACCCCAGCAGAGCTTCCTGCTGTCCCTGTCACACTAGGAATGCTCAGGCTGCATTCCACAGTGGCACTGGGGAAGAAGAGCTCAGTCTGTTCTCAGTGAGAGAGGCTTCCAGCTACTTCTGTGATTAGGCAGAAACGTAGACACAAGATCTCCATTCTCTGAAGAAGCACCAGAGTCATCTCCCCCTGATGGAGAATAGAAGGCCAGACTTCTGGCTTGGGCAAAGTGTGTAACAGCAGCTTTCAGAGGGCTCAGCAAGGCCTTCCTTCCCTCAGAGACCTCTGGGATAGGATGGACAATTTGCATCTGGAGGATATTCGTCCTGAGTGGGGAGGGAAGGCCAACCAAAGCCCTTGGGGAGATCTGAAGTTTGGGAGGCCCGTCCAGGTGAAGCGGAGCGCCAGAACCTAGGCAGGCTGAGGACAGAGAGACCCTAGAAGTCCAATGTCAGTAAAGGTAGGGCTGGTTCCATCACTGGTGGAAAGAGAGAATCATGCTGTGCTCTGGTCTGTGAGTGGACACCAGCCTCAGTGCCAGCCCATCCGCTGAGGAGATCTGCACCCCTGGGAAGCGGCCATGTGTGACCCATAAAACCTTGTCATAAAAGGGCCAAGCCAGCTGTCCTCACTTATAATCCAGGAATTCTTCCATCACAAATGTGTGTGGATGGCCCTGACCAGTGTGGCTCAGTTAGCTGGGCGTCATCCTGCAAAGCGAAACGTTGCCAGCTGGATTCCCAGTCAGCGTACATGCCTGGGTTGCAGGTTTGGTCCCAGGTTAAGGCACATGTGAGAGACAGCCGTTAGATGTTTCTCTCCCTCTCTTTCTCCTCCTCCTTCCCCTCTCTCTAAAAATAAATAAATGAAGTCTTTAAAAAAAGGAAAGAAACACAAATGTGTATGGATGGGTGGGGAAGAGGGCCATCCTGCTTGCTCGTGCCCCCAGGTCCAATGCCATCTCTGCAGAGGCAATTGGCTGCTTCAGCTGGTTTGCTCCAGGCCCCCAGAGAAGCACTTTGTGGAAAAGGTGCACAGGTGGTACCATCTTGCTCTGCAAATATTGTCTCCATGACTTGTAACCAAGAACAGAGTCTCCTAACCTGATACTCACGATACAAGCCTGGACAGAGTCCTTGGCTAGGGTCATTCATGGCAGGGTGGGGGAGTGACAGAGTAGACTTCTGCCCTCCGAGAGAGGTAGGGTCTCAAGTACCATGCTATGCTGAGGCCTATTAATTGAACCCCAGTTTGTCTATGGGGTTGACATCCCAGAGACATTAAGTGTATATCCTTCAGCCCCTTCACAGACGGCACTGTGTGTAAGTTATGTCTTCTCTCCAGTGCCCGGAAGAGGCCTGGCACACAGTAGGTGCTCAATATATGTGGGCAGAATTGAAACTGAGGTTAGTCTCCTCCACTCCCATCCACCTGTCCCTACATGTTCCCCAAACTTCATGGAAAGGAGTACCTGGAATTCTTGTTCTTTCTTTGGGGTTCCTTTGATAATGCCCACTGTCACCACCAGGCAGGCATAGGGGAGGGGGACCTTACCCCCTTAGCACTGTGGTCCAAGTAAACACAGGCCCCTTACCTTTTACTCAATATTCTCTAGCATAGAAGAGTTTGCAAATGAGGCAATGGAGCATAGTAGTTAGGAAAGTTCCTCTTCCTCTGGAGTCCCACAGACCTTGGTTCATTCTTGCCCTGTGTGCCCCCGTGCAAGTTTCTTCCCCTCTCTGTGACTCAGTTTCCTCCTCTATAAACTGAGAATGATAATAACACCTACCTCATGGGGTTTTTGTTATGAAATCGGATGAATTAACGAACAGAGAGGGTCTAGCATGATGCCTGGCACATAGTGAGCACTTTGTAAATGTCAGATTATTATGATTAGGGACTTGCATAAAGCGAGGAGGTAACAGCCAAATGCCCACCAGGAACTAGATCACCTAACTTTGGAATCAGGGTTTATTCTCTGGGACACACAGACTCTGTTCTGCTTTTCTCCCAAGGGTGAGCATCCTCCACTTATTCCCTTGTCATCTTATTCACTCGAATAGCATCAAGGCCAAAGACAGATGGACAGCTCTACCTTGGCCTCAGCAGTTTTCAGGCTAAATGAATTGAAGTGACTCATCTTGAAGGGGAGATTCCACTGACCACAAGGTCCCTTTGGGCACATGCAAGATAGCTCCTTGCCTTCTTTATTCTGCAGGCATTTACTGGGCACTTGGCCTGTGCCAGGCACTGTGCCAAATGCTGAGGACGTGACAGTGGAAGAGACCCATTTCTTACCTACTTGGAGCCCACAGTGCACAAACTGGGAGCCCCCCAAAGCATCCATGACCCCACCTCTCCCTCCCTGTCACCACGTCCTCATCCCTGTCTCCTTTCGCCTGCCGTGGCCCCTGTCAGCCTTCACGAGCACAATCACCTTGTCTGCAAAGTATGAGGCAGAATGACGAACACAGAACAGAATTCACCAATGCAACAAGTCAGGAGATGCTAATGCACTTTTAGACTCCTCCTTGGCAACGGCCTTCAGAAAAACACATAGCTGAGCCCTGGCCCAGCTCCAGGGTGGGATGCCTCAGGCAGGTTACTCGTCCTCCCTGACTTCCAGCTTCCTCGTTTTGTAAAAACCAGTAGGGTTGAATATCATATTCTCCAGGACACTTCCTACTCTAAAATTGCTGAGCATGAAACGCATGCTTCTGAATCCCCCTGGCCCTGTCAGATCCCAGCCCTCCGAGAGTGAATTTTAATTCTGAAGCTGACAAAAGCCATCTTGTTGCCAACTCTGGTACTAAGGTGGGTGACGGTGCTGAGAAATGCCGTGTTTGGTCACAAATGGGGGTGACTAGAAATTAGCAAGGCAGTTCCTCACTCTGAGGTCACACCCAAAGACAAGTCTGACAATAGTTCCCGTCTGTGTGGCTGACCTGATGGAAAACAGCGCTGAGGTCCTTGATCCCTGTCGTTTCTCCCTGGACTTCAGTGTCCCAGACTGTAAAATGGAGGAGGGGAGGAGTTGGAATCTCATCTAGACCTAGAATGCCTTTCCTAAGTGCTCACATTAAGCTGTCACACTCTTTAATAAGAGCCCTCCATCCAGGGATTTCTTTTATTCTTTAAGATCCTCCCTAGACCCTTGAAAGTTAACTCACTCCTGGCCCTGGCAGACCTCCCACAATTCCATGGTGCTATGTGCTGGTGTGGCCACCAGGTGACAGTGCAATCCCGTCCTGAAATCCTCCTCAGCCTGCGCCGTCCTTGAGCAGCTCCACAATTACCAACAGCCCTCCCTGGGCCAGGCCCCACCAGGGATGTTAGAGACTGAAATGAACCCAACCCTGCCCCCATCTGCTGCAGGAGCTCCTGAAGTGCATGGCAGTGGTCCATCCTGAGGAACGCTGCAGGGCCTGCCCCCTCCTCTCTCTGGGATCTCCAAACTCCTGAGCACGCCTTTCGGACCCTTTGCCAGTAGGTCTCACCTCCAGGGCCACCGCCTGCGCTTCTAGACCTGAGCCACCAGGATTAAAAGGAAACGAGAGAAGCACCTCACACACACACTTCACTTGGCTGAGCTGCAGAGGCGATGCTGGGAGCAGGGCATCCCTGGGCCCAGCCTTGAAGGTGGCCTGGGTCAGCAGAGGGCCTGGTCAACAGGCGCTGGAGGAAGCTGAAGCAAAAGAGGCCGGTGGCTTCCTGTGAAGAACTGAAGAACCACTTCCTTTCAGCAGATGGCTGTGGGGGAGGGGTGAAGATTAGGGAGCATGGGCTTGCTGGCCCAGGGAAAAAGGAAGAGGACCCCAAGAAGGCCCCGTGAATGACGGACGCCCCATGAAGAGGCCCAGAGCACCTTCTAGTCCCCTTCCCTCGGGAGTCTCCATGGAGCAGACAACGCAGACAGGCAGGGTCACACCCCTCGCATGTGGTGCGAAGCCACAGAAAGGAGAGTCAAGTTAGGGGCAGGCCCATTTGTATAAGGCCAGTAAAGAAACAGAGCTTTTGGTTACTCGGAGATGCAAGCCCAAGCTCCTAGCCCCAAGTACCCATCCACCCTCAGAACCCAACCCCAGAGACCCAGCCCCAACTTCCCAGCTCCGTGTACCAACTCCCAGTGGGGTGTCCAGTGCCCAGACAGAGGCTGGCAGGCCCCAATGGCCCTTTCACTGCATGGGGGACTGGCCCTATAGCAGAACTTGTCTCAGAATGTATTTAACTGGACTCTGTTTCCTTGTAACCAGCACTAAGGGAAATGCCAGCCCAACCATGATGAATAAGCACAAACCCCAAACTGGTACAATTTTACTGCTTTTGTTCTATTTGCACATACTTGCTTGTCCAGGATGGTACCCAGCCCCCACTCACCCATTCCCCCCACTGGATGGAGCACCAGATCTCCCCAACAGGGACAGAAGTAGGCCAAGGCCAGGGAGGCCTCTAGAAACCAGCCCTAGGCAGAGAGGCAGGGGCTTGACTTGGAGCCCACCACCCCTTAGCCTGGCTGCACAACTTTGTCTGGGCCTCTGCCTAGCCTCTGTCTGGCCAGTGGACAGCCCTTCCCTGCTTCCTTCAAGGGGTGGTTGTAAGGAGAAGGACAGAGCACTCATCTCCTACCAGGAAGGAGCACAGCGTGGCTCAGTGGCTCCAGGTGTCGACCTGAGGAAGAGGCAAAAGGTCTTCACTCAGCCGCAATTACTCACCCATTCTCTTGGAACCCATCAACTCAAGCCCATTACTCCCTCAATCTTCCCCACTTCGGGCAAAGGCACCTTCTGGCATTCAGTTACCCAGGCCAGACATTTCCCCAAAGGCTTTCCCCCATGACTCTCCAACCATGGCTCCTACTTCACTCTTTTTTCATTCAAATGTCACCTCTTCAGAGAAGCCCTCCCTGACTGCTCACTTTAGAGGGGCTTCCTTGTTGCTTTCTGCCTCAGTGGTTTCCAAATTTATCTGCACCTTGAAATTACCTGGAGGCTTCAAAATGTACTAAGGCTTCAGAAACCTGTGTCTCACCCAGAAAGATTGTGATTTAATTGGTCTGGGGTGCAGCTTGGACTTTGAAATTAAAAAAAAAAAAAAAACTCTAGGTGACTCTAATGTGCAGACAGGCAAGTGTGGGAACCACTGCTCTCGCATATCACCCCGTTTTAATTTTCTATAAAAGGCCAGTAAAGAAATGAAGCTTGGTTACTCCAAGAAGCAAGCCCAAGCACCCAGCCCCAAGCACCCAAGTCCAAGTACTCAACCTCAGAACCCAGCCCTAAGCACCCAGACCCAAAGTGTTACATATGTTAACTCATTTAATTCTTACAACAATCTTTTTTTGGTAATTTTTAAAAATGTATTGATTTTGAGAGAGAAGGAATTTGTTGTTCCACTTATTTATACATTCATTGATTGATTCTTGTATGTGCCCTGACCCAGGATAGAACCTACAACCTTGGAGTATCAGGACAAAGCTCCAACTCCCCAGCCAACACTTCTTGGGTGTTCCTAGGATCCTCATTTTACAGATGAAGAGATCAAGGCAGAGAGAGGCTGAATAACTTGCCTAAGGCAAACAGCTAGCAATTGATGGCCAGGATTTGAACCCAGATAGTCTCTTTAGAATGGTGTCTGGCACCCAGAGGGACGCTATAAATAATTGTCCAATAAAGGAATGACTTAATTTTAATCTCCGTCTGCCTCACCCACCTCCCACATTCAATCCAGCAACCAGCCAGCCAGTAGATTCTATCTTCTAATTAATTTTTGAGTCTGTTCACGACTGTCTACCCACATGGCCCCCCTCTCCTCATCTAATTTCTTCATCTAGTTTGCCACCCTCAGGCTGGAGGGACCTACAAGATCCTCCTAATGGGTCTCCCTGTGTCCACTCCTGCCCCGTGTCCACCGTCTATTCTCCACAAGTGACACCCCCAACCCTGCTCAAAGTCTCCCCTACCCCCACGTGGCTGCCATCACACTTAGAATAAAATTTTACTTGCTTACTCTGGCCTTCAAGGTCTCCAATAATCTGCTCAAACCTCCAGAGCCTTATTTCACCTTGCTTCCCCTCCCCCAACCCTTTTCCAGCTATACTGGCTGGCCTCTTTTTCCTTCCCAGAACTCACCAAGTGCCTGCCAATCTCAATGCCTTTCCACAAGCTCTTCCTTCTGGCTGGAACACTCTTGTTGCTTTAGGAGTCAGCTCGAATCTAACTTCTCCAGAAACCTGAGCCCCCAATCTGAATTAAACACGCCCTTGCTCTGACTGGGTAGCTTAATTGGTTACAGCATTGTCCCCATACGCCAAGGTTGTAGGTTCCATCCCCCGCATCAGGGCACATACAAGAATCAACCGAGGAATGCATAAATAAGTGAGACAACAAATCAATATCTCTCTCTCAAATCAATAAAAATAAATTAATTAATGCAACACTCCGTTATTCGAGCAGCCTGTACCTTATGTTCCTAGAATTGATCACAATTATAATAGATGCATGATTAGTGTAAGCATTTGTTACTGTTAGACTTCCTCACTAGACTCACTCAGGGCTCACCATGATTTATCGACAGCACCCAGCATAGCACCAGGCACAAAGAGGCGCCTGATAACTTTGGATAAGTGGGTACACAGGTAGATAGTGGGTGGATGAGGAGTGACCGAGTTAATACATACATTTAAAATTAGGAACCTATTCTCCCTGTGTGTATTTCTCGGGTCAGTTATTTGTGTGATTCACAGGGTAGTTGTTTTCACCCTTCCAGGGTCCCCACCCCCTGGTTCCCACTTCGGCTTTTCCTAGACTAGGCCACTGGGCGGGGCGTCCAGGTTCCTAACTTCGCGGACGGAGGCGTGCCCGAGTCAGCTTCTGCTTCCTGATTGGTCGGCGCTGGGCGGTGGCTATACTCGCTGTCACTGTGGTTGGAGTAGACACAGTGGAAGTAGAAGGCGGGGAACGCCTGCAGGCTGTGGTGCAGCGGCTCCAGCTTTAGAGCTTTGGAGGCTCCCGGGGGGCACGTTCACGTACCGTGCGTACCCTGCGGGGCGAGACTAGGCGCTTGTTACGAGGTTCGCCGGGTTCTGCTGGAAGATGGGACGCTCTCTGCTGCTGGATGGATCCCCGCGGTGGGTGGGGCAAAGAAAGTGTAACCAAGCCTGCGGCGCTCGCTGGAGCGCAGCTATTTCGGGCTTCTGACCTCGGTGAGGAAAGTCCCCGAAACACAGCCCCACCCACCCCCTCACTCTCCTGGACACGCTCAGCCTCTTCCCCACACCCCCGGACTTAGACCCAAAAGAGTTTCGGGATAAGGAATGTGCAGGTCTGGTCTCTACTCCTAGCTCTGTGTGACCCTCAGCAAGAGTCATGCCTTCTGGACGTCAGTCTGCCCTGTACTAAATGACGTGTGTATAAAGTGACCAGCACTGGACTGGCACATACTGGGTGCTCAGTAGATGCTAGTTTCTTTCTTTCTGACCCTGACCCCGCCACTGATTTGCTGCGTGGCCTGGAGCAATTTCACTTAACCTCATTTCTCCCGCCCAAGGATGAAAGAATTGTCCTTTCAACCCCCAAGGTCCTGCCTGCTAAGACCTCTTGAGTTACTGAGTCAGCGAGGAGCTGAGACCAAACCCCTCCTCCTGGTGTCCCTTCTCTGAGGTTCCTCTGACAAATGGGCTTCCTCGTCCTCCCTGAGATGGCTCTGATGAGGTAGTGCCTAAAATGGCTGCGCTCCCCAGAGGTTCCACGCAGTCGCAGGGTCTGTAGGGACTGGCTTTAAAGGGTGTCTCAGACCACACCTTCCTTAATATCCCCACCAAGGGTGGGTCACTCTCCTGATTAAAACCCCTCTGTGTCTCCCTATGGCCTTCAGGCCGCTCAGCAAGACTCACAGGCTCTCAGGGCAGCCAAGCCCCCTCCCTTCTCTCCCATTGAGGCTCTAGCCGGACTGAGCTGCTTCCAGCTCACTTTCCCCTCCTCCAGATGTTTGGACAGACAGTTCCCTCCCTGCCCCATCCGCTTTCACCTGACTAGCTCCTCACCTTTGACCATCACGGGACAGAGTTGATCCTGACCCTCAAGATGTGTCCCTGTTCAGGTGAGGACTTGGGACTCCTCGCCCAACCAGTTCAACCACCACCCTTCTTGCTTCCTATCCTCCAGCCACACTGACCTTTCAACTACTTAGAAATGCAGGGCTCTTTTTTGCCGCTCGGCCCTCATACCTATTATTCTCTCAGAACTAAATACTCCTCTCTTCCCTACTTAACTCACACTTGTCCTTCAAACTCCACTTAGAAATCACTTCCTCGCAGTGGTGCGGGGAAGGGGTTCCTTGACAAGCCTTTCCCATAACGAGTACATACTTTCTAGCCGCTATTTAACATTTCTCACCCTTATTAGAATGTAAATTAGGGGACAGCAAGGATGCTTGGTCAATGGATCCCCTAGTGCTGGGCACAGGGCCTGGCCCAAAGTAGGTTCTCAATATCTTATCGAATGAGTAAGTGAGTGAATACTTGCCTAGTGCTTGCCAGTCTCTGCTTACATGCCTCAGAGGCAGGGAGCCTACTACTTGTGAAGGAGCCTATTCCATCTGCCCTTTAGAAGGCTTCCAATTCCTGCCCACCCCAGCCAATGCTTAGGAGATTCCCTGGAACTGAGGCACAGAGTGAGTGAGTACTTTGAGGTCTTAGTGCAGAGCCAGGGTTCACCCACCTGTCCTGAGGGCTCATGCCAGACTCATCTGGCCCTGATAGGTGGCAGCACTGACCGGATCCCCCACAGCCTGGATCCACTATAGGCCTGGGACTTGAGACGCCATCATAGCTCGTGTTCTTCTTCACCTAGGAGCAGCTGATCACCTCTGCTGGGGACAGGACACCAACAACCCAGTCTGAGTTGGGGAAGTACTGGATTCCTACTGCCTGGTTCAACCTCCCTGCCAGCCCTCTAAGGTGGGAGGTGCTGGTCCCATTTACAAATGCACAAACTAAGGTTTCTGGATGGATGCTATTTAGCTGAGGTCACACAGTGGGATAATGGCAAAGTGAGGCTGAACTTCAAAACCCAGCCTCTTTCCTCTGCCTCTCAGCTTGTTGCCTCTTGTCTACCTGCCCTGTTCAGAGCCCATTCTGCCCAAAGCATCATGAGGTCCTGAAGGGATCCATGGCTCCTGCTTCCCACATCTGGATTCCACCCCTACTGGGGCCTCAGCAGCTACACCTGGGCAACAGCTAAGGGCTGGCTGAATACCAGGAGACATCTCTTGCTTCTGCACTTGGTCACTCCCCAAAACTGCAGAGGGACCCAAACCAAAATTAGGTCATGGCCAAGGAGCTGTCTTATAAACACCAAGCTCCTGAGACAGCTTAGCCACTTATTTGTTGTATGACCTTGGCTGGGTTCCTTCCCTTCTTAGGACTTCAATTTATCATCTCTGAAGGGGGCATATTATCCCTTCCCAGAGCCTCGGTGTGCCAGAATTCAGAAAAGCGGCTCATTCTCCCTTGCCACCTCTCCCTTGAAACCTCTCACCTTGGAGAAAAGAGGCCCCCTCCAGGGTCCCTGTGGTGGCAGGACCCCAGCAGAAACTGCACATAGCCTAGTCTTTGATGGGGGTCACAGATCCTGGGTTGGGTGGGCACTGAGTCGGGGGGCTCAGTTTCCCCAGCTTCAGCCCCTTTCCACCTCCCTCTGTGCTGTGCTCTCATCCTGTCTGTTCCCTCTACTATCTGGCCTTTGCAGAGCCATTCCCCAGGGGACTCTGCCTCTCCTGCCTCTTCCTGTCTGTTCTCCCTCCCTTTTCCTCCCACAAATGTTTATCCATGCCTACTCTGTGCATATATCACCAAATAAGCTCAGTGCCTGTCCT
The DNA here is from genome assembly GCA_028533065.1 of Trachops cirrhosus. Lineage (NCBI taxonomy): Eukaryota > Metazoa > Chordata > Mammalia > Chiroptera > Phyllostomidae > Trachops > Trachops cirrhosus. The sequence continues at coordinate 15,578,197 of CM052542.1, read as the reverse complement.
TGCAAAACTCACAGTTTTGCAGGGAGACAGACAAAGAAACCAAGTTACAATTTATTCACCCATCCCCAATCCTGTGGCCTTCCCTGCCGCTGCCCTCACCGGTTCGGTACAGCCTGCTCTGCGCACTGCAGCCTGAGCCATCTTGTTAAAACGGAGGTCAGAACATGTCACTCTTCTGCTCAGTCCCCTCCCATGGCTCCTCGTCTCAAAGGAAAAGCCAGTGTCCTTGCTGTGACCTGCAAGGCCTGCATGATCTACCTCATCGCCTCCCACTCTCCCCTCTGAACACGCCATTCCAGCTGCACTGGCTGCCTTGCTGTTTTTCAACATGCCAAGCATGCTCCTGCCTCAGGCCTTTGCATTTGCCTTTGGTGCTGCTGGGAATGTCTTCCTCCAGGTATCCATGTGGCCTCCCTCCCTCCACTCAGGCATCTCCACCTTATCCAGGGCCCTTCCCAGCTGCACAGCTAAATCCTACTCCCTTCTTGTCTTCTGTCCTTTTATCCACTTTATTATTTTTTTTCTTGGCACTAACAAGTGACATATAATTATTTGTCTGTTCCCCTGCAGTAGTAGAAATCCTATGAGATCTCCTAAGGTTCCCCACCCCTCAGGGAAACAGAGAGAGAGAGAGGGAGAGAGAGAGGAATACAAGGAAATCAAAAAAGAAAAGGCAACACTAATCACCTTACTACTATATAATAATCATATTTAAAGCTGCAATAATTAAAACAACTTGATTTGGGTGCAGGAAGTGACAAACAGACCAATGGACTGGAATAGAATTCCAGAAATAGACTCAATTGTACAGAATCTGTATTTGATAGATTTGATGAGGGTGGCATCTCAAAGTGGGGAATAGGCTCTCTAATAAAACAGTGTTAGGACAACTAGGTAGCCAACTGGGAGGAAAAATAGACCTGTCTTCCCATTGAGTGCCAGGATAAGCTCCAAAAGGAGTCAAAGATTGAATTGTTAAAAAATAAAAATAAAACCAGAAAAGCACTAGAGAAAAACATGGGATAGTCTATAATCTCATAGTGGGAAAAGTCTAATCATGACTCAAAAGCCAAAAATTCATTTTAAAAGACTGACAAAGTCAATTAACTATATAAAAATCAAAAACTTTTGCATTGGAAAACACTATAAATCAAGTCAAAAGACAAATGACTAACTAGAGGGAAACATTGGCAACTCAGATCACAGATACAGGATCATCTATAAAGAAATTATTTAAAAGACCTGGAAATTCGCTCTGGCTGGTGTGGCTCAGTGGATTGAGCAGAGGGACTGCAGACTGAGGGGTTGCCGGTTTGGTTCCCGGTTGGGGTGCTTGCCTGGGTTGCAGGCTGGGTCCCTGGTGGGGGGTGTGTGGGAGGCAACCAAACCTTGATGTTTCTCTCCCTCTCTTTCTCCTTCCCTTTCCCTCTCTCTAAAAATAAATAAATGAAATCTTTAAAGCAACATGCAGAGCAGCATATACAATTTCATCTTTTGTAGGAAAAGGGGGGATTGTATATATATTAATAATATATTCATAATCTTACTGATGGCACCATAAACAGTGATTAAGAGCACAAGCTCAGAAGCCAGATTGCCTGAGTTCAAACACACATTCTGGTACTATACTGAGTTGTATAGTGTCCCATCAAAATTCATGTCTACCTGGAACCTGTGGATGTGACCTTAGTTGGAAATAGGGTCTTTGGAGATATAACCAAGTTTATATGAGATCATACCTGATTAGGTGGGCCCTGAATCCAATACGACCGGTGTCCTTATAAAAAGAAAAAAAATTTGGGCACAGAGACAGACACATCGTAGAGAACGCCAAATGAAGACAGAGGCAGAGATTGGAGAGCGCATCTGCACACCAAGGAATGCCAAGGAGTGCTGGCAACCACCTGCGTCTAGGAGACAGGCATGGAACAGATTCTCCCAAAAGCCTCTTAAAGGAACAAACCCTGCTCACACCCCAATTTTGGACTTCTCTAGAACTGTGAGAGAATAAATTTTTGTTGTTTGAAACCACCCAGGTGGTGGGTATGGCACCCCTAGGAATCTAATACAGCTACTTAGGAACTGCAGGCTCGGGCAAGTTATTTAGCCTCCCTGTGCCCTAGTTCCTCATCCATAAAATAGGGATAATAGTACTCACCTCACAGGGTTGAGGTTATAAGAATTAAATGAGTTAACCTTTTCAATAATTTAGAATAATGCCTGACACATAGTAAGTGCTACATAAATGTTAACTAAGCATATGCCTGTGTTTGCATAAAGAAATCTTGGAAGGACAGCCATGAAACTCCTACAGTGACCCTGGCCAGGTAGCTCAGTCAGTTAGAGCGTTATCCCGACACATTAAGGTTGCGGGTTCAATCTCCGATCAGGGCACATACTAGAGGCAACCATTGAATGTATAAATAAGTGGACCAACAAACAAATCGATGTTTCTCTGTGTGTGTGTGTGTCTCTCTCTCTCCTTCCCTTCCCCCCTCTCTAAAATCAATTCATAAATTTAAAAAATAAAAATAAGAAAAAATCTAGCCCTGGCTGGTGTAGCTCAGTGGATCGAGTGCGGGCCTGTGAACCAAGGGATTGCGGTTCGATTCCCAGTCAGGGCACATGCCTGGGTTGCAGGCCAGTTCCCAGCAGGGAATGCACAAGAGGCAACCATACACTGATATTTCTCTCCCTCTCTCCTTCCCTTCCCCTCTGAAGATAAATAAATAAAATCTTTAAAAAAAAAGAAAAAGAAAAAATCTAATACATGTGGTTGGCAGAAGGGAAGGGATGAGGAGATGAGGCGCAGGTAGGAACAAGACTTTGCAGTGTCCAGGCTTTTTCTATGTTTTTCTTTCTGAACCCTGTAAGTGCACTATCTATTTAAAAATTAAATTAAAAGTTATTTTACAACACATATTACCGTCCTGCTCAAAACCCTCCAGCGGTTTCCCATCTTATTGATAACAAAATCAAGTGTCCTTACTGTGGCTGACGAACACCCACCAGGAGGTGAGCGTCCCTCTCCCCAGCGCTCAGTGCCTCTCCCCTCGTTCACTTCCCTCTAGCCTCACGGGCAGGCGGCCTTGCTGCTCCTCCAGGCTGCCGGGCACACGCCACCTCAGGGCCTTTGCACCAGCTGTTCCCTTGCCTCATGCAGGTCTCTGCTCAAAGTCAAGGCTGCAGAGACGCCATCTCTCACCTAAAAATAATGGAAGGAAGGAAGGAAGGAAGGAAGGAAGAAAAGAAAGAAAGAAAGAAAGAAAGAAAGAAAGAAAGAAAGAAAGAAAGAAAGAAAGAAAGAAAGAAAGAAAGAAAGGAAGGAAGGAAGGAAGGAAGAAGAAAAGAGAGGGAGGGAGGGAGGGAGGGAGGGAGGGAGGGGGGTAGGGAGGAAGAAGAAAGATGCAGCTCAATTCCCACAGGCCCTATCCCTTCCCCTGCTGTACTTTTCTTCAAAGCATGTATCCCCTTGACCTATGTGTTGTCTCCTCCCACTTCTGAGTTCCAAGAGGGGAGGGACTGTGCTTGCTCTGTTCACAGCTGTATCCACATGCTTAGCACAGGACCTGGCACACTCAGTAAATATCTGTTGAAGGAGTGGATGAAATGAGACATTATATGCAAGCCGCTTAGCCTGGTGCCTGGCACACGGGAGAGGGCTCCTTTCCCCTTCCTCCCCTTGCCTTGGACATCTTCACTCTCTCCTTACCCCACCCCCACCTCTCATGTGACCATACGGGTGCCTTCTCTCAGGACCCCGTTCTCTCTCTCCTCTCCAAGTGGCCTTTATATTCAGCTGTTGACCTGGGATGTGACATATCCCCTCCATTAGACAATGGTTCCCCTGTGCAGGAACTGTGGGAACTGCGGTTCTGCCTCGCTCTGGCTCTCTGCTTTCCCAGAGCTCAGCTTCTGGAGTCACCCACAGGGACCTCTGTGTCATTTCCCGCTGGTAAGGAATTACAAGCTTGTTCCCCCTCTCTGCCAGTAAGTCCCTTCTTTGGTCTAACTGAAGTCATTCTTGCTACAATAATAAATGCGTTTTCTCTTCGTTCCGCAGGGCTGAGAGGGGTTGGCCAATTCTTTCTGGCAGCTTGTGTTGGTTGTCAGGGACTTGGAGGTGGGCCCTCACCGTGGAGTCTCCCGTCCAGGCTCTCAGATAGGGCCATGCTGGCCACCTGCTTGGCAGGAAAGATTTCTCCTTTATTTAGCTCAGAGGATCTCAGCAGACCCCATAGGAATGTGGTCCATCAGGTTGTTGGGGCCCAGGCACAAAATGTGGTAGGAAGTATTGTGGTAGTTAATGAACCTGGATGAGGACCTTGACCACCTCATTCCCACGTCTCCCTTCTTGATTCATCCACCCATTCACTCAGCCTTTCAGAGTGAAAGTCAGGAGCACCTACCATGTGACTACTATGTGCCAGCACCTATTATGCACTCTTACACTCTCTAATCTCTCTTTCCCTGTCTGTAAAATGGGCCAATAGTACCCTACTTATATGGCCATTTTGAAGATTAAATGAGCTAGCTATATAAAAAGCCCTTAGCATACTTGGCTCATTGTAAATACTCAATAAACATGTTGTTTCAACTTAATCAACACAGAGATGCCAGCTCTGGGCCAGGCTTCCAAGGGTGCAGTGGGAAAGGCAGATATAAAAACAGATGTTTATAAAGTTAAATCCAAGCAACAAGGCACTTGGGGACAAGGTGGACCTGGGACCCCACTTGCCTGCTGCTCTGCTGGGTGGTTTTGGGGAAGGCACACCCTCTCTGGTCCTGCCAGGGAGAAGGCAGGATTCAGGATGGGGATGGATGCCGCAGAATAAGGTGGGACAGGAATAAGGACTTGGGCTTGAGCCAGCAGGCCCTGCCTTCTAATCTCGCCTCTGCCAGGTCTTTCCAGTGTGACCGGGGACAAGCCTCCCCACTCTGAACCCCAGTTCCCCTCCCCAAAGGGTGGGGATCATGACATGAGGGGGCAGGGAGGACGCAGGAAGAGGACCGATGGCAAATTCAAGATGCTGAGCCCTGTGCAGGAGAGTGCCAGTCCTGGCCCACCCGAGACTGTAGAGGCATTTCATCCACAGCAAGGGGGCCTGGAGCTGGAAGCCAGAAGGTCCTCCTTGCTGCTGTGGCTCCTCTCACGCCAGCAGCTATAGTGCTTGCAGAAACTGAGGACCCAGTCACTGCCAGGCCCCAGGAAGTCTGCCATGGGGTTCACCTGATGGGGTGCTGCGCCTTGGGCTGAGGTCTTATGTGCAGGCACATCTGAGGGTGGGGAGTACAAGGGAGCCCTGGAATATCACGTCCGCTCTCACCCTGAGCCAGAGGGGACCTTGGCCCTGCTCAGTAATTGAGTCACTACGTTCTTAGACAAGTAACTCAGGCTCCCTGGGCCTCAGTTTCCCTAGCTATAAAATAGGGGCAATGAGATTGACCTGGAGAGACTTTCAGAATCAACCTGTCCCACTCTCTAGCTTGTGCTCCATTCCTTAGTGTTCACTCCCTTCCCCTGGCCCTGGTGGAGTTATAAGTGAGGTGATTTCTGCCACTTTGCCTAGTTGAGACTAGGGGGACCCTGAGGGTAGAGCTTTGCCTCTTCCTTTGTCCTGGGGGCAGCGCTATACCTTTTCTATATGCTCTAAATGTTGGTATTACCTAACATTTACTGTGTACAGTGATACAATACCACAGGCACTTCACACACATCATCTCTGTTCATCATGTAACACCAATTTTATTACTATACCCATTTTACAGATGAAGAGACTGAGGCTTAGTATTTGTCCAAGGTCACGCAGACCGTAGACAGATAGTCAGAGTTGCCCAGTGGCCCATGTCAGGGTTATGGAGTGAAGGCGGTGTTAGTCAGGTCAGGTAGACCCTGGGCCCAGCCCCAGCCTGTTCGCTCACTCACCAGCTGTGCGAACGAGGGCAAGTCTGGAGCCCTGTGGCCTGTGTTTCCCTATCCCTGTAACAGGAAGAATGACTCTATTTCACAGGGAGAGAATAAATGTAGAATGTCTACAATAGGGCCTGGCACACAGTAAGTGTTCAGTAAAGGAAGTTCCTGCCCTGACTGGTGTGGCTCAGTGGGCTGGCCATCATCCCGAAATGCAAAAGGTCACCAGTTCGATTCTCTGTCAGGGCACACGCCTGGGTTGCGGGCCAGGTCCCCAGTCCCGAGCGTGCAAGAGGCAACTGATGTTTCTCCCACACATCGATGTTTCTCTCCCTCTCTTTCTCCCTTTCTTCCCCTCTCTCTAAAATTAAATAAATAAAATCTTTAAAAAAAAAAAGCATGCTCCCTCCTCCTTTCCTTCTTTCCCTCCTCTGGTAGGGCCTCCAGGCCCGGGCACACGCCAGGCTGGACTGACCTAGCTGTCTCGGAGACAATATTGGTGTTCCTTCCACCCATATTGACAAGGCCTGGGGGACTGCTGTCCCCACCCAGGGTCTCTCCATTCCCGGGGATCCTGTCTGCTGGGGGAGGGAGGTGAGGGGATAGTCTCCAGTCTGATGGAGACACAGTTCAATCAGAGGGGGAGACACTGGCCCCGGCCTGACACTGAGTGAGAAACCACAGCATTGTGCCACTTCATTGCTCAGGGCGTGTAAGTGGGGTGTGGACACTGGTGGCAGAAGCGGGGGTGTTCTGGCAGGGAGGGTGTCTGGGGCTCTGTCCCATGTACGGTGAGCTGCTAGGGTCCTTACCTACTGGAAGGTGGAACACCTTCCCCAGGAGCTGGGGAAGCTGGCATAGTTCAGCTGGCACTTGCTAAAGTGACAGCCCATAGGTAGCTAAAGCTATGCATGGTGGTGCAAACAGGAACTGTCCCCTGGGGGCCTGAGGCCACCCAGAGTTGCCACATGCTCTTCCACCCACCATCTACTGACACCCTCTCCACCACTGAGCACTCCTGGCCCTCAAGGGCTTCAGATCACGCAGGCTACAGGAGATACCAGGGACCACTGAGGCAGAGTAGGTTCCCCTTCCCCACCAGAGCTCCCATACTCAGGAAATAAGCAAGCCCCCCCCCCCACCACCACCAAAGCAGGACGGACTGCAGGTAGACTGCAAAGAGATCCCTGGAAGCAGAGGGCTCTGTGCACAGCAAGGCTCCCTCCTTTATCTGGGAGTTCCATTCCTGGAAGAGGGCAGCTGAGCAAGGGAAGGGGGTCCTGCCCAGAAGCAGAGGAATGGCCAAATTGATCCGACCTTTATCTGGAAGCCCCAGAACTCAGGCAGGATGCTTCACCAGGACTGGCTTCTCCTTTGCGGCAACATAAGTCATGGGCCCCCAAGGCCATGGTCACCAGCATCACCTTCTAGCCCATATCGAAGGACTGCTTATGGTTTACCTGGAGGATGAGGACCTGCCCTGGGGGCAGGAGAAAGGAGGAACCCCGGAATCCTTGGCCTGCAGACTTAGGGCTAAAGGGGGGATCTCTGGGCAGCCTCGAGGCCCACGCCATCCCACCACCATTCTCACTCACCTCTGAAATAGTTCATCCCCATCTGTAAAAGACTCTAGCTCCTGCCCCAGAAGTAATCCCATTCCCTCTGAAATAATCCAGCCTCCCTCAGAAGACTTCCATAATATCCCAGCCTCCCTTCTGAAATAACCAGGCCTTCAGTGACTTCTGTGGCCCGCACTGTGTACTACTCCAACCATCTCTGGGTATTCCAGCTGCTGCTGTGAAACTCCACCCCACTGTTAAACTTCAGCTCAGCTTTCAAGTGTGTGCTCCAGCTTTAACACTCCAGACCCCTTGAAATATGCCCACACCCATAATACTCTGCACCCCACTTTAATACTCTCTCACTCCCGTGATAGTTCTCCACCCCCAGGGAAAATCCTCCAGCCCCACACTGGTTCTCCAGCACTCCTGCAATGCTCTGACCTGAGCAGATGGAAAGACGGACTCCTGGGCCTGCCCAGAACCTACTGTGGTAGTACTCAACCTGGCTCCCGTGGGTTCCCATGTGTCCCTGGGCCTCAGACAGCTCCTGGACATCAGTGCAGTGGAACATCAGCACCCCTGGTGGGAGGAGGCTGTGAGATGACCCCAATGGCTTTCTCATGGTACTCCCAGCCTAGAAGAGTCCCACACTAGACACCTTCTTCCCGTCCCAAGGATTAGATCCCCACTAACCAGAAACATGGTAGTAGTTCCCAAAGGTTGAGGGCACCCAAGTCCTGAGGGATGGCATACCCCTGACTGCCAGGGTGACTTGTCATGAACCTCCCGACTGGGACAGCCACCCAGAGGCAGTCCCACAGGTTCAGTCAGCCAGCCAGCCCCGGCACACAGCCGGTTTCCCCACTGTCCTGCTCTGAGACCCTGTCTTGTTGCACCAGGGGTCTGAGATGAAAGAGCAGCCAGGCCAAAGCCAAGCTGCCTCTGCCCAAGCAACACCGTGACCCATCAGGGCCCCCGGGTCATCAGGGAGCAGAGCTAGGCCTCTGAGAATGGTTCGGATGGAGGCAACCTGCCCTGTTTTTGCTTTCCAGGTGCCACCCACCAGGTCACTGTTAGGTGAGGGTGAGTGTAAGCCCCTGACCACAAGGTAGCTTTATGATAGGGCATCTTAATGATGGGTTCTGCAAGCAGAAGGGAACTAAGTTTTGAGCCCAGCTCCGCTGTGTTATTTTAGGCAAATCACTTTCCTTCTCTGAGTTTCAGTCCTCACCTTTGAAACAGAGAGTAATAGCCCTTATCTTGCCCCTTATCAGTTTTCTTCAAGTCTCAAAGGAGAGAGTGGTTATAGAGTGAATCTTTCACTGGACAAATATTTACTAAGTGCTTATTATGTGCCAGGTTTGCTTTAGATATAGACATATTTTATGATTTCTCCCTGCATCGATCAGCTTATGAGGGCGGAGGGACTAGTGTATGGAGTAGTGGTGGGGAAGATTCTAAAACTCCTGATCAGACCTCTCTCCCTGACTCCTGACAACTTTTTGTACACCTACTATGCGCAAGGTACTTTCAAAGCCAACATTTACTTTACTCCCCATCCTGGAGGACAAATATTACTCTTCTGGTTTCACTGATGTAGAAACTAAAGCCTACAGTTATTAAGTCACTTGCCTAAGATAACACAGCTGGTAACTTCTGAGGCCTAAATTTAAAACACTCTGCTTTTGACAAAGGAAAGATGTCCAAGTGTTACTACAATCCTCTTCCACCTCTACCTCCCACCCTGGTTCCTGTGCTTTGGGGAGATGAACCAGGTCTATTTTTAGGGGTCCAACCCTGTTGGTGGCAGGGACCAACGCTGTACCAACCCTGTCCTCCAGGAGTCCCAAATCCAACAGAGGACAAGAGAACTGGACTCCAAGCAAGACATCTGGAGGTTGGACAGGCCTCACAGGGCACCTTGTCTTACCCTGTCCTTACACAGATCAGGAAACAGAGACCCATGGATAGGCAGACACCTGCTCAATGCCAGACACCCATGGGAGGCCCTGCCTCTTACCCACGGGCAGCCTTGCCTGCCCATAACAGGCAAAGCCTGACCAAGACCCCCTAGTGGTACAGACAAGAACTACTCAAGGTTCAGAGAAAATACTTCTAGCCTGGAAGGCTGAGCCCAGGGAGGAAAAAAAGCCACCAGGTGGGGGAACCTCTGGGCAAAGAGCTGGGATGGGACTTGTGATGCACATCACCATGGAGGCCCACTTCCTGCCCATACTGAGGTCAGTCCTTGTGGCCTCCGCTTGCTCGCTCTGGCACTTCCTGAGACCAACCATTCTGCTGCTCAGTTGTTCTGATGATTGTAGTTCTTCCTGTTTCTGAGCTGAAATTCTGCCTGCCTGAGTCTCCACCTGCTGGTCAGAGCTCTGCTGTCTGGGACCGCAGAATGAGAGTCACCCCTGGTCCCAGAGCCTCCAAAGGGGAGGGGGAGGGGAGAAGGAAGGGAGGGGGAGGGGAATCTCTACCAGAGGTCTTGCCTGTGGGCAATCTCCTATTTGATCATCTGAACCTCCTCTGGGAAGTCAACCCTCTCCTCCAAGCAAAGTTTATTCCTTCTTTCATTCCTGTTTTCAACCAGTACCTATTACGCACCTATTAGGTGCTAGGAACTTGCAAGGTGCTGGGTAGATCGAGTAACAAAACCCCTGCCCAGAGGAGTTGAAAGTCCAGAAGGGAGAGAGAAAAACACATTGACTAATATGTACAATGATAGCTGGGTTTCCCCCCAAAATTATCTAACCAAGGTTTACACATCACATTTGGTGGTGATGTCTCTGTTTTCTTTTAACAGCAGAGTCACCCTCATTCCTGCCTTTTACTTGTTAAATGACAACAGCTTTTTAAAGTGACTTGGCCAGTTTTCTTTTAGAATGCTCCACATTACAGATGAGCCTGAAGGTTCCCTCACAGTGTCATTTACTTTATCCTCTAAACCCTATGTCCCTTGTCACTGGAAGTCAGGTCGAAAGCATGGCTTAGCCAAGCTTTTCTGTAAAGGGCCAGAGAGTAAATATCTTTAGCTTTTCAGATCATAAGGTCTGTGTTGCAACTACTTGGCTCTGTCATTGTAGCATGACAGCAGCCATTTGCAATATGTACCGTATTTTTGGGACCATAAGACGAACCTAGGTTTTAGAAGAGGAGAATAGGGAAAAAAATTTTGAAGCAAAAAATGTGGTAGAATATTTAATAACATAAATAACATAATAGTACATTACATTTACTAGCCAGGTAAGCTACATTCAGACTATAAGATGCAACCCCATTTTCCTCCCAAATTTGGGGGAAAGCATCTCTTAAAGTTGGAAAAATATGGTAAATGGAGTATGGCTGGGTTTCAGTACAACTTTATTTATGGACATTGAAATTTGGATTTAATGTAATTTTCACACATCACTCAATATTATGCTTCCTTTGATTCTTTGGACCATTTAGAATGTGAAAACCATTCTTGGCTCACAGGCTGCATGAGAACAGGCTGAGGGCCACAGCTGACCCACAGCTCGCCGACACCAGGTACGGGGTGCCCACCAGACCCCTCCGCTGAAAAGGAGAGATCCTCTTGCAAACACCAGGTTGGCTGTGCAGTGCTTCTTCGGTACTGGGTGAACATTCTGTTCTTTAAAACCTTTCAACTGGTGGTTTTGGCACCTGCTATGCACTGAAACGTGCCTCCCCCCACCGCGCCACATTTATATTTCGAAGCCCTAACTACCCATGTGACTATCTTTGGAGCTTGGGCCCTTATGGAGGTCATTAAGGTTAAATAAGACCTTATGGATGGGGCTCTAATCTAATCAGACAGGTGTCAGTATAAGAAGAGACATCAGAGAGTCGGTTTTCTCTCTGCCACGTGAAGACACTTCGAGAAGGCGTTTTCGACAAGTCAGGCGGAGTGTGCTCACCAGAAACCAAGCCTGCCAGACCCAGATCTCGGGTTTCTAGTCCCCAGAACTGTGAGGAGTAAATGCTTGTTGTTTGAGCCCAAAATACCACCCAGTCTGTGGTATTTTGTTATAGCAGGCCAAGCTGACAGATCCATTGATGATTCTTGCCTAAATCAATGATCTCATTGGGGCTGAGAAATGGAGTTTTTCTAGTTCTCACTCTCCTTCTCATGGGTTAGCTGGCATTTTTCTACAAAACAACAACAACAACAAAAAAGCTTTTCCTCATCAACTAGATAATAAATGAACTGCAGTTCCTTCCAAAAAGGCAAGAGAGATGCTTCATTCTCTAGGGGAAGGTTTTTGTTTTTTCCTTTTACATGAAGATTTCTAGAACCTGTTTGTATGATGAAATACTAATTCTACAGAGAAGGAGCCATAGATGGTGCTGGAGAGGGGGATGCGGAAGGTATGAAGTCCACAAAAGGCGAAAGGATTTGGAGTGCAAGTGGACAGGGAAGAAGAGGTGGGAAGCTGGGGGACAGCAGAAAGGGTGTGAACTGGTCATCTGGGCAGATACACGGGGCCAGCTTACTAAGAAACTGCCCTGGAGGATGACTGTCCTTTTGAGGCTGGGAGTTGTGACCCTGCCTGCATGGCAGGTAGACTTCCCCTTCCTGCCCGGAGAAGGTGGCTGGTTGGACAGCTGCAGGCCTGCGGCTTTCCAGGCCCGTACACCAGAGGGAGAGGGAGGCAAGCAGTGGAGCGTCTTTGCAAAGGAGGACTATCAGGAGTGACAACAGAATCTAAGCTGATTAAAAACAGAAGTGAGACCAAGAGACTGATGGCTAGATAGGAAATGGATAGGAGATCTCAGCTGGCTTCCTGGGCTTTGATTTTGGTTTTAGTATCAGTTTTCAAAATTGATTTAAAGGAGCATGTGAGCATGGGGGCTGAAAGGATGGTGAGGGATTCTAGCAGGCCCGTCTGTGGCCTCTTTGCCCTGTGCCCACCGTCACCTGTACATAGGGAGCAAGTGCCACATAGAGGACAAGGACTGACTGGTTCCTATCTGAGCCCCCAGCACCCAGCCTGTCAGAGAGTAGTGACAGGGAAGGCCTGAAGTTTGATCGAATGAATGAATGATAGCAAACACTTATATGGCACTGACTAGGTGCTAAGCACTAGTCTAACAGTTCATTGATTTCTCCCAGGATTCCTGTGAAATGGGGGTCTACAATTATTCCCATTTCACAGAGGAGGGAACTGAGGCACAGAAAGGTTAAAATGATTGGGGATCAAACCCACAGCCTGGGTATGTGCCCTGACCAGGAATCAAACGTGTAACCTTTTGATTTACAGGACGACACTCCAACCAACCGAGTCACGCCGGCCAGGGCCACCTGGTTATTCTAAATGGATAAATAAGAGTCATAGAGTCTCTGCCCTAAGTGATGCCAGGTATCTCCTGAGGTCAGAGAGATCCAGAGACATTAAACAGTGAACTGAGAAATACCCAATTCTAGATTGTGACAACTACCACAAAGGGGACAAACTGGGTGCCAAGAGCAAAAACGAGGGGACTTTCTTCGATGAGGTGGTCCGAGGAGGCAGCACGTCAGGTAAAGGACAGAAAGGAGCCAGTACTGTGAAGAGCAAGGAACAGATTATCTTAGGAAGAGGGAACAGCATGTGAGAGAACCCTGAGGCAAAAATTCAATGTATTCTAGAACTGAAAAGGATTCCGGTGGCTGAAGAGGATGGCCCACTGGAACTGGAGCGGTGGGCAGGGCCCAGGGGCACTCGGCCTGGGAGGCCATGGCAAGGTGTTTGGATTTTATTATTCTTTATTATTATTTTATTTTATTTTTTATTATGCAGGCAAAGTGGGAAGTAAGCTGTTAGAGATTTTAAGCAATTTGGTCCAATTTGTATTTGAAAAGCAGAAGCAGTTTTATTCCTCTGTTCATTTGCCTATTTAGTCATCAATTCTCTAATTTATTCACCGTTCCTTATTCTTACACTTGATTATTTAGTTTTTCATTGGATTTTTACTTGTTTACATGTTAATTCCTTTGTTCCTGAATAATTGATCTATTTTCTATGCCCAGACAGCCTGCACGGGCGCTGGGGGCATGGACAAGAGCCAGACCCAGTCTCCGCCCTGGAGGAAAACATAGCCCACTCCCCACACCCTGAGAACCAGTGGACACCAGGCAGGAGGTTCTGAACGTTCTGCTGGGGGTGGGAGTGGCAATCAGGGAAGGCCTCCTGCGGAGGCAGAACTTAAAGGATGACAGAGAGAGCCTGGTAGACCCTCCCAGGGACAGGGATCAGTCTCCTTCATCCCTGTGTTCCCAGAAGCCATTTGCCTGGCTTCTGACAGGCAATAATACATGTTTCTTTGTTAACTGAACACCCGGACCAATGGCCACTCAGGAAGTGCTTGATGGTGGAGGTGACGGTGCCCAGCCAGGGCAAGACCACCCTTCTCACATCCTCACACCTCCACCTCCACCTCTTCCCTTGCATCTTCCATCCCAGCCCTCCTCTCATTTTCCTAGGAGAAAAGCATTCTTACCTGCCTCCCACTGTAGTCGGCCACCCCGCAGTCACAGTGGGGCACACATGAACACCTGCACAAGTGCACACGCATATGCACACACAGAGGCATTCACACACATTCCTATTCACACCCAAATAATGTGTCCTAGTCGTTGATTCTACATTGCAGTCATCGTGATCACTGACCACAGTCACGTGTGATGCACACACATCTGTATTTGCACAGCCTCCCCGCCTCCCCGCTAATCCCAGCACATCACTCCTGCACCACACAGCCCTCTCACACACATCTCTTCCTCCGGCAGGGATTTGCATGGTCCTTGGTTTCAGGCTGAGGAAGTAACACTGGCTGGAGCGGGGATGGAACCACGGGTTGAGAGGGGCCAGGGATCCCTGCTAGTTGGAAAGGCTGTAACTGTGATGGAGGGTGATACCCAATTTTTCTAGACCTTGAGTGTGTGTGGGAGGGTGCCTGAGGGATGATTCCTTTGAAAACAGTTTCCAAAGGGAAGGATCTACTGCTGCCCCCCCACTGTCAGAAATCCTCAGGGGCCGGGCACTGGGCACCTGTGCACTGAGCACTGAACACTGAGCACGGGCACCGGGCACTTAGGATGGCCGGGCTCGGCGACTGGATCTGCAGTGGCTCGGGTGACAGCAGCCTGAGGTCAACTGGCTGTGAGAGTTTGGGTAAGGCTTGTCCCCATCTGGTCCTCAGTTTTCCAGGCTGCAAAAGGAGTGGAGGAAGGCTTCAGTGACAGAGAAAAGCCCCTCTTAACCTCAAATGCAATGATTCTAAAAGAGCAGGTGCTTTGGAAGGGGCCCTGGGGAAGGCTGTGCTGGAGGTTCAGGTCTGCAGAGAGCAGCTGCGGTGCAGGGGCAGGGCTGGGACAGCCGACCCCCGGTAATCCAGGGGAGGTGAGAACTGGGGGCGGGAGGGCCGGCCTGTGATTTCAGGGCCCCTCCCTGCTACGGGCAGCTGGCTTGGGGCTGGGGCGTGACTGTAAGTTCTCCCTGCCGCCACCGCCGTCGCGCCGCTGCGGCTGCAATAAGAGAAGTCCAAGACGGCTTCCTCCTCCTGCCCAGAGCGGGCAGCGGTCAGAGGCGGGCAGCACCCCTGTTTTCTGCTTCCCCTTCCCCTCACGTAGGCACTCTTGGCTGCTGGGAGCCCCGCTGGGAGCCCCGCTGACTCACCCCGGGGTCGTCAGAAGCGGCCTCTGCCGGGACCAGGTAGGCAGTCGTCGGGTGGGGCTGGAGAGGAAGGGCTGGGGCTGGGGGCGGGGGAAGGGGGGTAAGCCTGAATTCAGGGAGGGCAGCTGAGGGGGTTGAGGGCCAGGGGGGCCGTACCCAGAAAAGGACAAGAGGAGGAAAACCGAGGAGACCTGGAGAGTAATGTAGGGAGGCGGGAGGGGCGGTGGGGAAAGCAGGTCCCCCAGAAACACCTGGTGGGGGAAACGGAGGGAACCTGTGGAGTGATCTTGGAAGATTTCGGGAAGAAGGCTGCGGCGGGGGAGAGGGACTAGCGGACCTCGGAAAGGGGCTGGGGGAGAAACTGAGGGGGCCTGGAAAGTGAGGGAGGGTTTAGGGAGAAGCTGCGGGGTCGGGGTGAGGGAACCAGGTGGGGGGTCCAGGGGAGGCAGTTTGCCGGAAGGGGGTTCAGGGGAACCATTTCTGGAGGATGCAGAATGCGGGGTGCAATTCCGGGCGTCCGTTAAGTCCCCCATCCGGAATCGGCAGACGTCGGGGGCGAAGCCTAAAGCGCAGAGGGGAGCGGAGACCCTCCGGCCCGCACTGGTGGGCGGGTCGGGGGATGTGAGGGACACTTCTCCAAGGCACTGGAGGAGTGGGTCGCGGCTTCCTGGGGAAGTCCCCGCCCTCGGCGGGGATGGGCCTCCTTGGGTGCCCCCTCCCTGCCCCCCCCTCCCCCCGTGGCGGTCTTGGTCCACGTTCTTCTCGGGATCCGGGAATTGCTGGCCGCCCCGACGGAAATCCTGCCTTTGACCGCGATTGCGGGGAGGGGCTGTCTCCATGGCAACAAGAGGGCGGAGAAGCAGAGCCCAGCTCTGCTTGGCTGCTGTAGCGCGTTGCGCTCGTAGAAGCCCACTTTGGTCCCTGCTTCCCTCCCAGTTTTGGGTCCTCAGCTGAAGAAGGGCTGCGGGACAGAGGGGTGAAGCGATGATGATCCGTGTTCGCAGATCCTGGGGTGGGCGATCTGTAGTTTCTGGGACTTGACCAGACAGGGCTCTTGATCGTGACTGTCGGCTAGTTATGGGGCTCATTTTCCTCATATGGGGGGAATCATCTCTGCCCCTATCCAGCCCCCACCTCCCATCACGTCCCTAGTCAGGAGAATCAGGTGCCGAAAGCAGTTTTTGCTAAGTGTTCTGGAGAGGTTAGGAGTTATTTATCACTGATCTGAAGAGTCTACCCTTCACCTTCTCAAAAGCATGTAGGAGCTCCAGAAAGCCTGACAGGGCCTCCAGGGACCAGCACACAGTTGACGTCTAATCAATAAATAAATGTTTGTGATCCGTTGAGGGTCTATAACTGGGAAAGTCAACACGTTTGAGATCTGTCTTCAAACTCCCTGGTGCCGCACCCAGCATCCAGAGTCCTGCGGCCGCTTTCCATCTGCGATGGTTGTGGAAAAGCAGGGCTCTGTTCCCACTTCACAGATGGGAAGATGGAGAGTTGGGAGTCAGTGACTGACAGGGCCAGTGGTAGGGACCCAGAGCCCAGGGCGTCTTGTCCCTGACATGGTGAAGACAGTAGCCAGAGCTGAGGCCTGAATTCGCCCCTCATCCCCACCAGATCCTGGGAGCCCTCTTGAACCGGTGAAGGGGGAGTGGTGGGAGGCCTGGGCTCCATGGGCTTCATGGCTGGCTCCTGATCCCAGTGGCTATGAGGGTGTGAGAGAATTTGTGACTAGGGTTTGGGCTTTGAGTGAATCAGCGTCAGCATGTAAGCATATGTGGGGGTATTTGGGTGTTCTCTGCAGCTCCCTGGGGCTGATGTGGAAAGGAAGTGGCCAGACCTTGAGAGGCTGGGTAGGGGGGCCCCAGAGCTGGGGAAGTGGGAGCCAGGGCCCTTCCGGCTGGCCTAAGGTGGGACCTGGAGAGAAGACTTTCTGTCTGGCCACAACGTTGAATGTAAACTCCTATTCCTTCAGCTCTATCCCACTCCCCGGACCACCCCTGCTTCACACATCCCAAGAATCTGGAGTTCCTAAAGACCCCTGCCTTAGAAGTTGGTGGGTGTGTTTCTAGCAACAAGTGAAAAACCTCTTTTACTCACAAGATGTGAAGAAAACAGCTGACACCTTCAGGACCATAAAGCTAGTGTGACAAAGAGGTCCCCTCCCTCCTCCCCTGCTCCCACCCTTACCCTGCTCTCCCCTCAACACCAGGGTAGTAGCCCCAGATTAAGGTATATCTTCTATGCCCCTGGGTGTTCAGGGGTGGAGGTCAGTACAGCATAAAGAAAGGTTGGTGTGAGGTGGTTGACGATGCAATGAAAGGTGCAGGCCCCCGTGAAGGAGGTCAGGGCTCACTGTGGGCAGTGGAGCTCGGTGAGGGGTGGAAGGTCTCAGTGAGGGATGAAGGCCTTCAGTGGGGGGGGTCAGGTCTTGGTGACTGTGACAGTGGGGTGACGTGGCACTGAGACTTGACCCCTGCTCCTCCAGCCCTGGCCTTCCCATGGACAGTCCAGAGCCTTGAGGAGAAGCCGGAACTCTTGCAGGATGGTGGTTTCCTGCGGCTGCCCCAAACCCCAGTTCCCTGTTGGTGAAATCCCCTAGGCAGCTGGGCCAGCTCAGCCCTCCCACCTCACCCTGGGAACTTCTCTTTCTTCTCAGCCCTGCTGTTCCTCTTCCCTCAGCTTTAGAGGTGTTTTCAGAGGCTTGACTGCATTTAATGCTCAGAAGCAACCTCCTGAGGCAGCTATTTCTATTCCTATTTTTTAGGCAGAGAAACTGCAGCTCAGAAAGGTGAACTCACTTGCCCAATGTCTCAAGCTAGCTGGCAGGCCAGATAGAACTTCCTCCTAAACCTGTCTCCAGATCCTACATATACTTGGCAGGGGTTGGTGGGGAACAGGACATCCTGGGTCTACATCAAGGCTTTGGGAAGTATGGCCTCAAGAAAGAATGTGTGGGCCTAGGGTTCCTGTGTCCCGGAGTAAGGGTGGGAGGGAGTCAGGCTCCCTGCTAGGTGGCCAGCTGCCATACGATATGGCAGGGGATGATGTGTTCAGTTGCCCAGGAGCTGGGTAGGAAATATGACGTTCCCCTGCGCAGTCTTTGGAGAACACAGCCACGGTGCCAGGAATAGCACTCTGGACCTGAATTAATAGTCCTGGCTTTGAATCCCCCATCTGGCTATTCGACCTCGAGCAAGTTATTTCCACCCTACACACAAGATGGGGGTGAGCTGATTCATGGTCCCTGGGGGGCCGTTCTAGCTACGACGCTTGTGGTTCTCAGGTTCACTTAGCCACCGCACACTGGGCAAGATCCACATCTCCTTAAGCCTTCCCCAAAGCTGCACAGAAGGTACAGTTGCAAACATTGAGGTTCAGAGGGCTTGTGTCATTCATCCAAGGTTCCAGTTGGGCAGAGCCACAGAGAGGAAATGTCGAAGGCCAGAGCACCATGGTCCAGGGTTGACCTCAGCTCTGACATCCACAACCTGACTTTTTTAAAAAGATTTTATTTAATTTTAGAGACAGAGAGGGGAGAGGGAAAAGAGAGGGAGAGAATGCCTCTCACACACGCCCCAACCAGTGACTGGACCCCACAACCCAGACTTGTGCCCTGACTGGGAACTGAACTGGTGACCTTTGCTTTGTGGGATAATGCTCAACCAAATGAGCCACAGCACTGGTTAGGGCTACAACCTGATTTTGACCCAGATGAGCCTCTAGTAGCTGAGTCCTGTCAGCCAGGTGTTCAGGAGGCATATTCATGATCAGAGTCAAGTCCCTACCTATAAAATATGGGTGATAATGAAACCGACTTACTTCATAGGGCTGCTAAGTGAGATCACACATGGGAATTGCTTGCATCAATACCAGGCATGGAATAGGTATTCAGTAAATTAGCATTTTTAAACTAATAGTTATTGCCTCCCAGATTTCTAAGAAGTCAAATTACTTTACAAAGCTCCCTCTCTCTTTTCTTTTTTTTAAAGATTTTATTTATTTATTTTAGAGAGGGGAAGGGAGGGAGAAGGAGAGGGAAAGAAGCATCAGTGTGTGGTTTCCTCTCATAGGTCCCTCACCAGGGACCTGGCCTGCAACCCAGGCATGTGCCCTGACTGGGAGTCGAACCCGCAACCAACTGGTTCCCAGGCCGGCACTCAACCCACTGAGCCACACCAGCCAGGGCCTCTTTTCTTTTTCTTTTTTAGCTCTTTTTCTGACTCTCATCATTTCTATTTTCCCGTTTCTGTCTCTACTTCTCATTTTTGTCTCTCTCTCCCTCTCTTTGTTTCTTTCTGGCAGTGAAGTGTTGGAGCCAGCTAGTGCTGGCTCTGGGGAGCTGATTCTGCGAATCTCTTTCCAGCCCCGTGTTCAGGAAGTCACTTCGGTAGCCTGAAATCAGCCATGGTGGGAATATTTACACCATGGAAATCAGAAAATGCGACAAATCAGGGCCTGTTTTCCTTTTAAGAGTCAGCATACCAGCACATCACACTGGGTTCTCTTTGTCCCTCTACACTTATGTCTCCCTGTATCTCTCCATCTCTGTCTCTGCCTTTTCTTTTCCAACCTCTCCCTATCTCGTTCCTCCGACAAAGCGAAATGAGTGTGGTCGCCTTCAGTGTAGCCCCCCCACTGCCTTGGGCCATGTGGATGCCATACCCTGTGCCCCACACCCTCACCCCACGTACACCAACCCCCTCAACATGCTGGTGTTCCGAGGGCCTGGACTCCGGTCCCCATTAGGTCTGGAGTGCAAAGCCCTGAGAGCTGACCCTGCTGCCTGCTGCCCGTAGTATCAAACCTCAGCCCACAGAGCCCTCTGCCTCCTTCCCCACAGCTGTTTTCTGAAACCCACCCCATTCCAGGCATGCATAACCTGGGGCTCCTCTTAGGCTGATTTAAAAACATTGGGGAAATACGTACTTTAGTGGCAACATTGTATCTATGTGGGAACCCAAGAGGTTGTATAAATTTGTGTCTTTTGTAGAAGGGAGCTCTGTGTGGGTCCACCATCTGGGAGGGCTGCGTGTCCCTGTGGGGGCTCCGTGCATCTGTGCCTGTTTGTAGGAAGGGCTGTAATCATCCGTGTCTGTGACCAGAGAAGGGAAAGAAGTGACTCTCCTCCTGGAGCCAAATGCCAGGGTGTATCAACTATGTAACCTTGGGCAAGTTTCTAAACCTCTCTGTGCCTCAGTTGCCTTATCGATAATAAAAATACTTACCTCATAGGGTTGTTATGAGAATGAAGTGAGATGATATGCATAAAATATTGAATGCAGTGTCTGGCACATAGTAATGCTATAGATTCTGAATATGCTATTCTTGGGGAGAGGCTGTGTGTGTGTATAGATGGGTAAGGGCTAGAGGTGAGTGTATACGGGGGTGTGGGTATCCTTGAAGATGTGTCTGGAAATCTGTTGTGTGTGTGTGTGTGAAAGAGAGAGAGAGAGGGAGGGAGAGAGAGAGACTCTATACAGAGGAGCTCAGAGGCTTTGCGTGAGGTGCTGTGTGTAGCTGAGGTAATGTGTGTGTCCAAGAATGTGTCAGCTGTGTGTTCCTGGGTATGGACCATGTGCCATTTGAGATACACATGTGTCTTCATGTGAGGAGTCCCCTATCCTCATCCTGTAACCCTTGTTTTCATATTGCCCGCATCTGTCCCCTCAGTGCCCGAAACCCCTGGATGCCACCCCCACCTCCATTCTCTCTCTGCTTCCAGCCCTGCAACCTCCTGGAGCCTTTCAAACACAGTAGTTTTGCCCTAGGGGAGGGGTCCTGAGGTGAAGATCTCTGCAACGCCTTGGTGAACAGGGGCTTTTTTAGGTTTCTAACCACAGCCCGCCTCACAGTTCACCACATGGAAGTCAGCCCCTGCTTACATAGGAGAACAGTTACAGTGAAGGGTGAGAAGGGCTGGTAGGACTAAGGTGAAGGTCAGGGCACTGATGTGACAGTCATCGGCTAGGCAGCTGGACCTGGTGGTGGACCTGGTGGATCCAGGAAGGCTTCCTGGAAGAGGAAGAGGTGAGTGGTGCTTGGTAGGAGAGGCAGGACCCAGAGAGACAAGAGGAGGAAGTTATCCATAAGGGAAACTGGACTTGGGGTTAAGAAAGGCTAGGCAGCCCTGGCTGGTGTGACTCAGTGGATTGAGCACCAGCCCTCGAAACAAAATGTAGACAGTTCAATTCCTGGTCAGGGCACATGCCTGGGTTGCAAGCCAGGTCCCCAGCTGGGGATAGGTGTGCAAGAGGCCACCTATCTACGTATGTCTTGAGTATCGATGTTTCTCTCCCTCTCTTTCTCTCCCCTTCCCCTCTCTCTAAAAAGTAAATAAATAAAACCATAAAAAAATAGAAAGGAAAGGCAGGGGCCCTGGGGCTCCTCTGGGGAAATCAGTGTTCTCCGGGTTGACCCCGCCCTGCAACTCTCCATGCCTCTCACATCTTAGGAAACTGAGCTCTCCCCGGCAGTTCCTCTCTGAGTGTTGCAATGGGAGAGTTTCTGGTAGGGCGTGGGGAGCCCTTGCTCAATGACCTGTCAGCCTGTTGCTCAGGGGACACAGTTACCGGGAAAGGCTAGGCACATTGGTGGGCTCTCCAGGGGATCCCGTTGCCCTGGTTCCTGACCTGGGCCTTTCCCTGATGTGGGGATAGGAGCAAGCTCTGGAGGTAGGTGTCTGCCTTTACTTTGCCACCAGGTGGACGGCTTGGGTTTACCCAGCCCAGGATGGGAGCAGAGGCCGCTTCCAAAGGCAGGGGACTGTGTTTTTAGGAGACAGTGACTAGCAGCCCCCCAAGAATGGGTAGATCATGGCGTGGTAGAAATCCAGTTAGAGGATTTAACACTAAACTGTGAGTGTCCGAGTCTGTTTTCTGAGAGGCATCGGTGCGTGTGCACGCACACGTGTGTGCGCATGCTACTGCCCTTCAGAGCTTGGGCTTGTGTGTGTTTGTGTTGGTGTGTGGTCGTGGTGTTGAGCTCGCTCACGCGAGTGTACGCTGTGAGGGTTGGCGTGTGACTGTTGCTGCTGTGTGTGTGACTGTCTGTGGCGGTGTGTTGGTGTGTCGGGCTGATGTGACAGAGTCAGTGTGGGCATGTGTCCCGTGTGAGGGTGAATGTGTCAGTGCCCCAGGGACAGTGGGAAGGAAGATGAAGGCAGAAGTCACGCTGGGACACAGCCCAGGCCTTCTGGCTTCCCGAAGAGGGCAGGAGCTAGCAGCTGGCTTGCAGGAACATTGGCAGAACCTGCATCTTCTATGTCCTTCTGTCTCACTCTCAGGTCTCCGGCCCCTCCCAATGACCATGCCGCAGCCCCACTGACCGAGGAGCAGGGGCCTGAGGGGTGAGTGAGGAGAGTGGGGTCCGAGGGCTTCACATACGGAGGAACCCTTCCCCAAGAGTCATCAGCTTTGAGGGTTGGGAACTTGGGTTGGGGTGGCCTTCCTGGGTCCCACAACTCCTCACAGACCCCTCCTCCTACAAGGGCCCTGTTGCTAGGTAACAGATGGGGGAGCCAGAATGAGGCAGCTTGAGAGGCCAGAGGCTGGACCCACGACAGGAAATGGCCTTGATCCCCCTCTGCAGGGAATCTCCAGGTGCAGGCACACAGCCCTCACACACACACACTCACAACCACACATCCATGCATAACATGCACATACATGGAGAGACACACATATGCACAGAGATATTCACACACTTCCACAGAGCGCACACACAGACGAGCATGTGATGATGTACAAACACAGAGGCACCTCCTCACACAGACCTGCATGCACAGGAATACACACACGGGTGCACACATACACACTTGCACAGAAACACATATATACATACATGTAAGAAATTAGCACACACAGAGCCGTCACACACACAGGCATGTACATGCACTTACATACACGAGCACTTAGACATTCACAAAAGGCTACACATACGCAGAGACTCAACCCACAAACAAACTCACAAATACTTAGAGACACACAAAAAACACACATGAGCACTCTGAAGGAGTCAGAGAAATACAACATATTGAAGGAATAGGAGGCAAAAATATAGAAATAAGGCCAGCAACATTTGGAAGCAGAAAACCAGCCCCACTGAGGATATGCATGCCCTCTCCGAACACTCTAAGGCAGCTGGTAGGTAGATCCAATGGTAGCCCTGCCCCACCTTTATCCCTCACTAGGAGGCCCCCCTACTCCAGACCTAGAGGATGAGCTGCATGCTTGTATCAGAGTCATCAGCTGGGCAGCTGGACCTGGTGGTCCGTGCGTGTGCGTGTGCACGCACACACATGCATATGTGCATAGGGTAGTGTGTCTGGCAGGGGCCCCCGAGTGAGGCATGCCCCATTCTTCAGCAGGACACCTGGAATGGGCTGTGTGTTCTGCAAGAAGACGGAGCCAGGGCCCAAGGAAGATGCTGGCCTGGAAGGGGACTTCAGGAGCTACGGGGCCGCGGACCACTATGGCCCTGACCCTACTCAGACCCGGCCCTCGTCCTCCTTTGTCCAGATCCCCAACTACAACTTCTGCGCTCAGCCCACCAGCCCCGCCTTCCTCGATGGGGGCGCCATCAGGGGCGTCTCAGGTGAGTCCAGTAGGCTGGAGGCAGCCACTCCCTGGGCCCTGGGAGAAGGGAGGATAAGGACTTGTCCTTAGCAGCCTCCAGTGTGGCAGGGGAGACACAGCCCTGCTTTTAGCATGCAGTCTGGGGGCATACATAGAGCCCTACCTCAGAAACCCCAGTCTGAGGGGAAGACATAGCTCTGTCACATTCTGAGAGAGGGACCCTAGTGACATGCAATTGGGAATTCTTCTTGGTGGGGAAGAAGAGGAATTGGTGACCTGGAGACTCCCCAGGCTGGGAGGGATGGGCTTGAAGGTGTGTGTCCTGCTGTGAAGCCCAAATTGGAAATCCATGGGACTCCAGAGGCCTTTGGGAAGAAGGGCACAGCAGTGAGGAGGCACAGCGCCTGGCTGGGGAACAGGACGTGAGGGGTGCAGCCCCCTTGGGGCCCCCCGTCTTGTGCCCTACTCTGCTGAGTAACCCTGACTCTGCAGGGATTGGGGTGACCCTGTTTGTCGCCCTGTATGACTATGAGGCCCGGACCGAAGAAGACCTCACCTTCACCAAGGGCGAGAGGTTCCACATCCTGAACACCACGTAAGTGACGAGGCCACTAGGCATGGCAGGCCTGGGCTGGGAGCAGGACCCAGAGAGGAAATCTACCCAGCCCCCATCCTCAGATAGCTCCAGCCGAGCTGGAGACACAGATGCAGGACAGCAACAGCCCTGAGTGAGGGGAGCGTGAGGAACTTTGGGCACAGAGATAATACCAAATATGGTATCCAGGGCAATGGTGATCGGGCAGGCGTCCTGGAGGAGGTGATTTCTAAGCTGAGCCTAGAGAAATGAATATACATTGAAGGAGAGGAGAAAAAAGGAAGAGAGGGAGAGAATGAGAATAAATGATGACTTCTGGAAACCACCAAGTGGTTCAGTATAGATGGATCATAAAGTATGAGGCGCCGAGCAGAGAGAGCAGAGGCTGGAAAGGTGGGTGGGAGCAGATCTGCGGGGCTTTTTTAGCCATGTTGAGAGTCTGGGTTTTATCCAGAAGGAAATATGTAGCAATTGAGGGCGGGGTTCAGTAGGGAAGTGACCTAGTTAGCTGTCCACTGCCTACCCGAACCCCAGCCCAGCTGAGGAGCCAGAGGAGAAAGTTTGAAGACCCAGATGTTCCTAAACACATCCCTTCTCCAGGGAACGGTCACCTGGGACAGCTGTAGTGACTGGGGTTAAAACAGACAAAAGCCGTGGGGTGTGTGTGTCCAAGATAAGGGGCTGGCAGGGCCAGTCTCCAAATGATCCTTTGCGTGGTCCTGCCTGGCCCCAAGGTGCCCCAGGGGCTAGGTTGCTGCTGACACCCCCTGTTCTGTGCCTCCAGTGAAGGTGACTGGTGGGAGGCTCGGTCCCTCAGCTCAGGACAAACTGGCTACATTCCCAGCAACTACGTGGCCCCAGTGGACTCCATCCAGGCTGAAGAGTGAGTAAGGGTTGAGGGGAGACCAGCCCTATGAACAGTATTCTGGAGTCCAGACTCAAGGTCACCTCTTGGGCAAGTCACAGCTCCACTCTGTATCCTTATCTATAATTCTGTAAGGTCATTGTGAGACTAAAAGAAGATAATAATGATGATAGTAATAATAGATGATACTTATCTAGTAGATGATACTGTGTGCTGGGCACTATTCAAAGTGCTCTGTGTGTATGCCTGGAGTTGGGAAGTACTATTATTGTTTTACAAATGAGGAAACTTAAGGCACAGAGAAATGAAATATCCTGCCCAATAATATCCAGTAAGTAGATGGAGCTGGCATTTAAACCCAGATCATCTGGGTGCATTTGCTAAGCATTATACAGATTGTCTCTCAGTGACAACAACAGTGTATGGGCTTTAAAAAATTGGAAAGTGCTAAACAAATGCAAGGGGGTGTTATTTAGAATTAATTATATTAAGGAGGCAGGGAATTACTCAGAGTCCATTTATGTACTTGAGATACTACTACAGGTACTTTACCTGCCCTGATTCATTTACTTCTCATAATAACACTTCTGATATTGCTACTGTCTCCGTTTTACAGATGAGGAACCTGAGGCTTGTATATATTTTTATCTATCTGCACATATACATATATATGGGACAAAGAAAGATCGGAGAGACTGCAGAGTGAGAGTCAGCAGGACTTGGTGGCTGATTCACCGCTGGAGCACAAGGAGTGGGAGGAATCCAGGGTGGCCCAGAGTCTTCTTGAGGAATTGGGTGGGTGATAGTGCCATTTGCTAGAGTGAGGACCGCAGGTGCAGTCGGTTTCTAGGGGAGACTTGTTGGGTTCATGTTCATGGATAGAAACGCCCCGCTGGAGGAGACCGCCAGTAAGTAGGTTCGGTTGTGCTTTGCATGAGAGGTGCCCAGCTTGTGCCAAGCTACGCCCCCAATTAACCCTGAGGAAGGGGCAGCTGCTCCTCACTGGCACTAAGGCTCTTAATTTGCTGTAGCCCTCGCTGGCACACCTGGGCTGGGGTGGAAATTTGGGACTCTTCAGAGTGTAGACGGTAATTAAAGATGCATGGGGGGGGTGAGGCAGGAGGGAGGAATATGAGAGAGATTGGTCCTAGAACCCAACTTTGAAAAAATCTGCCCTGAAAAGAGAATTTGCCACTGGAAAACCAGGCCAAGTCATGTGAGATCAGCCAAGAGGGCGGAGGAGGGGTTTCAGGAAACAAGAGAGGAAGTATCGGAGGCTTCCACTGGATTGGCAATGGGGTGACCTTTGTGCGAGATCAGTCTGAGTGAGTGGGTGCAGGCCAGACAGCAGAGCCTGGGAGGGAGCAGGAGGTGAAGAAGTAGAAACCCGAGTATGAAGTCCTTTTTCAAGTGAAGGGAAGATGAGAGCGATAACAGAGTGTCGATGGCAAGAGAGGACTTTGGACAGTTTCCTTTGGGAAAGGAAGAAACGTAGGCATAGGTGGAGGATGCTGGGATGGAGAAGCTGCAGAGGGAGGCTGGTTGGTGGGGCAGAGGTGTCTCTGAGTGGAAGGGAGTGGACGGGGTCCAGAGCTCGAGTGGGGTGCGGACTTCATCTACCGAGGGGGGTGGAGGGCATGGAGGCGAGAGGGGTGATGATGCAGAAGATGAGAGCTTTGTGCGGTTCATGCTTGTGTCCACATCGCGGGGGCAGTGTCAGGAAGCCCTGAGAGGCACTTAGTACAGGTGGCTGTTAAGAATAGAGTGGTGGTTAAGAGCGCAGGCCCTAGAGCAGACAGATTGGGTTCCTTTTCTAGCAATGCATCTAAGAGCTTGGGGCCTTGGGCAAGTTGCTTAACCACTGAGATATCTCAATTTCCTCATCTGTAAATGGTGGTTAATAATAGTACTTACCTCACAGTGTTGTTATAAGAATTAAATGAATACATGTATGTATTGAAGCAGAGCCTGACACAAAATAAATGCTGTTATTATTATATTGATTATTAAGGAAGTGGCTCATGTCATGGGTGTGGGTGGGGGCAGGCTCTGAAAAACCTTGGAAATGTGTCTTGTCTACACTGTCCTGTAATAGCTTTTTCTTCCCCATCCTGCCTACCCTCCTGGACACTCCATTTGCCAATGCCTTCTTCTGTTCCCCAAAATGCACCTAGTACCCAGGTGTGGGGTGACAATTTCAGAATTCACTGAGACTGCCACCTCCCTTGATTTGAAAACTATGCTCATTTTAATTGAGCCCTAAATGGTCGTGGGCTAATTTAGTGACTGAATGACATCTGATTCCTCGCCCCCCTGCCCCGCCAAATTGTAAGAAAGTCAATTTAGAAAGTTACAGAGTGGTAGAAGTGAGCCAGCTGGGCTGTGTCAGCTCAGAAAACAAGTTACAGAGGCAAAGTAGGGCCCTGGAGCTTAGGAGAGAGAAAGCAAAGGTAACTCCACCCACGGGTAAGAAGGAGGGAAGGGAAAGGCGGGAGCGAGCTCCAGAGAGGGAGAGCGCCGACATCTGATTCTTCTACGGCACCTGTGGTCACTTCATCTCTCCAGTATACTTCAACTGTTGCTTCGAGGCTACAATTCAGTCCAAGGAAGAATATTCAAGAGACAGTAGGAAGGATTGAGGCCTGAGGTTGAAGCTGAGACTTAGAACAACGTCCAGATTTAAAAGAATGGAGGAAAAGCCGCAGTAGGAGCCAGGCAGGAGCAGTGAGAAAGAGGGGACGAGAAGCTGGAAAGAGCGTTGTTCTGGAAGCCAGAGGAGGAAAGGGTTTGTGGCTGGGCGTGGGGAGAGGAATCTGAGTGATCGCCTGAGCTGGTGTGAAAAGAAGGAGGGTGGGCCGCAAAGGGTTTCAAGCAGAGTTGCTTGCAGGCTTGTTAGGGAGGTCACTTCCCTTCCCCCAGTCTCAAGTTCCTCATCTGTAAAATGAACTCCTGCAGGAGCAGCCAGGACACGGACTGACAGACGGGGACACCCTGATGAGGTCACTGGGGACTGGAGAGGAAAAGCCTAACCTTTACTGGGCACCTACTATGTGCCAAGTGTTCTAATTCCCCCTTTCTGTGATCCTCACACCCAGGCCACGAGGCAAGTGTATGAGCCTCCTTTCATGAGTGAGGACTTTGAATCTTGGCTTGTGAGGTGACTTTTCCCAGGAGGCTGACTTGGGGGTTGAACTGGGTGTGTACCTGACTCTTGCCTGCCCTTCCCAACAGGTGGTACTTTGGAAAGATCGGGAGGAAGGATTCTGAGAGACAGCTGCTCTCCCCAGGCAACCCCCGGGGAGCCTTTCTCATCCGGGAGAGTGAGACCACCAAAGGTGGGGGCTGTGCGGTGGCTGGCCCTGGGCTGGGACAGCCTAGCCATAATGGGTAGGGCTCGAAGCAGTCAGTGGAGCTGAACCCGGTGGGGTGGGGCTAGGAGTGGTGAGGTCAGGGCCAAGACAGAATGGGGCAGAGGGGCAGAGCTAAGACTAGGACTGGGTTCAAGGGTCCCCACCCTTTGGGGCCTCTCCAGGCTTCCAGACTGGGGCCGAGGAGGAAAGCAGGCCTGAAGGTGACCCTTCCCCACAGGTGCCTACTCCTTGTCCATCAAGGATTGGGACCAGGCCAGAGGAGATCATGTGAAGCATTACAAGATCCGAAAGCTGGACACGGGTGGCTACTACATCACCGCGCGGGCCCAGTTCGACTCCGTGCAGGAGCTGGTGCAGCACTACATGGGTGAGGGCGGGCCCTCGGGACCAGCGTGTGCTGCAGACTGCTGACCCAACCCGCTGAGACCGAGGCCCAGGACTGGAACCCAGTCTGGGCTTTCTCACCTAGGACACTGCTCTGTAGATTCCAGAGGAAACAGGCGTGAGGCCTGAGGCTGTTTGTTGTATGGAAATGGCGCCCCCTATGTCTGAACTGGGTAGGAGGCAGGATCGGACTGAGAGGATGGGCTCTGAGGTTAAGGGGAAGGTGGGAAGCATTCTCAGGTTTCTGCTTTGGTTGGTTAGAAAGACAAAAGGCCCATGGAAGGGTGAGGGTCGCATGTCTACATCTTTGTGGGGAATCCTCAACTCCATGTCCACCTGTCAGAATCCCACCTTATCCTTGGAGGCCCAGCTGGAGGCCACCTCCTATGGGAGGTCCCCCAGTCCTTACAAGCGATCGCCTTACCCTCTTGGTGCCACGCCCTGGCCTGTGACCTCCCCTGTGGCCTAGTTCCTTATAACTGATCTTGGAGGCTGGGGTGGGATGAGGAATGTGTGGGCTCTCCTGGTCTGACTGTGGCTCCAACACCCTGCTCCCCAGAGGTGAACGACGGGCTGTGCTCCCTGCTCACAGCAGCCTGCACCACGATGAAGCCACAAACGCTGGGCCTGGCCAAGGACGCCTGGGAGATCAACCGCAGCTCCATCACGCTCGAGCGCCGGCTGGGCACCGGCTGCTTCGGGGACGTGTGGCTGGGTATGGAGGTCCCAGGGGCCAGGGCCAGCGGGAGGACTGGGGCTGTCAGGGAACCCATCCTGACGAGCCATGGGCGCCCGGCAGGCACGTGGAATGGCAGCACGAAGGTGGCAGTGAAGACGCTGAAGCCGGGCACCATGTCCCCCAAGGCCTTCCTGGAAGAGGCGCAGATCATGAAGTTGCTGCGGCATGACAAGCTGGTGCAGCTGTATGCTGTGGTGTCAGAGGAGCCCATTTACATTGTGACAGAGTTCATGTGCTATGGTGAGATGGGGTTCAGGGATCTAAGTCTGGGGGGCAGGATCTAGGGCAAAGTTGAGGTGCCTCTGGGGGAGGGACTCAGGTGGCGATCTGTGATGGGAGGAAGCACGGGGGGCAGAACCTCAGTGAGGCTACAGAGAAGTGAAACCACGAGAGTGCTGGGTGTGGGGTCTGGGCCGAGTTAGACAAGGTGGGGTCTGAGGGCAGAACCCCAGGTGGGTGTGGTCAGCTGGTGATTGGGGCTTGGACAAGTGAAGGCGGGATCTGCAATGAGGAAGGGTCTGGGGCAGAGGCTGAGTGGGTCAGGTCGGGGGGCTGGAGGGGGCACGTAGGGAGAGAAAAGATGTGGGCAGGGGCAGGGTGTCTGTGGGAGCAGGACCTGGGCGTGATCTATGAAGGGCTGAGGCAGCTGGCAGGATCCCACGTGGGGGCAGATCTAAATGAGAGAGGGCTGGGAGCAAGGGATCGGGCTATAGGAGATGGGTTCTGGGTAGGGGCAGAGCCTAGGGAGACAAGGCTGGCGTACAAGTGGGGTAGGGTGTTGCTGCTGATTTTCTGGGTTCCTCTCCCTAGGTAGTTTGCTGGAGTTCCTCAAGGACCAAGACGGCCAGGACTTGAGTCTGCCCCAGCTGGTGGACATGGCAGCCCAGGTAAACTGAGGCAACAGCCTTCATTTCTCAGGCCTCTCTCCTATTAACCTAGAGCCCTTAAACTCTTAGCCTACCCTTGGACCCACAGCCCCACCCACTGCATAGCTGGGCATACTGAGGCAGGGAACTGGCTATCTCTGAGCCTCAATGTCCCCGTTTGGAAAGTTGGTTTTGCAAATGATGTGTCACACAGCCGTGGTGTTCCCATCTCTCCATATCTTGGCCCCAGATAGCTGAGGGCATGGCCTACGTGGAGCGCATGAACTACATCCACCGTGACCTGAGGGCAGCCAACATCCTCGTGGGGGAGCGGCTGGTGTGCAAGATTGCCGACTTTGGGCTGGCCCGTCTCATTGAGGATGATGAGTACCACCCCCGGCAAGGTGCCCTGCTTCATCCCACCTTGGGGCCTCACATGCTCTGGAACCCTTCCCCAACCCAGACCATCTGGGACACTCCCATCCTGATGTAGTGTAAGAGGGAACTCCAGGTTCAAATCCAAGCCCCTCCGGTTATCAGCCATGTGGCCCTGGGCAAGTCACTTAACTTCTGTGAGCTAACTTTTCTCATCTATAAAATGAAAATATTCAGACAACAGTAAGCCAACAAATATTTATTAAGCACCTACTATGTGCCAGGTACTTCTATAATGCTCGAGTGAAAGACAATAAGCATAGGCCCTGGCCAGGTAACTTAGTTGGTCAGAGCATCATCCTGATACATCAAGGTTGGGGGTTTGATCCCTGGTCAGGGCACATACAAGAATCAACCAATGAATGCATAAATAAGTGGAACAACAAATCCGTCTCTCTCACTCTCTCTCTTCTTTCCTCTCTCTCTCTCTCAAATTAATAAATAAAAATTAAGAAAAGAAAGACAGTAAGTATAATAGCATGAACTCTGTAGCCAGAATGCTTGGGTATGAATCTTAACCACCTGTAAGCTGTGTGGTCTGCCTCCTTTTCCTCATCTATACAATGGGGATAATAATACAGTAGTATGTATCTCGTGGGGGTTTTGTAAGGTTTAAATGAGTTAGTGCATGGAAATCACTTAGGACAGTGCTTGGCATGTAGTAGAGTCTATACAGCAGGTCCTCGAATAATGTCAATTTGTTCAATGTCATTTCATTGTAACGTAGATGAGAAAAAAATTGAGTCCTGGCTGGGCCATTATCTGTGTGGAGTTTGCATGTTCTCCCCGTGAATTCACAGATTTTCCCAGGTCCTCCGGTTTTCTCCCCCACCCCAAAGCTGCGCTGTGAGGCGAATGGGCGTGTGTGCCTCATCCCTGTCTGTCTGACTGAGTGTATGGGAGTGTGCCCTGCCGTGGAAGGGCAGCCTCTTCAGGGTGGGTCTTGACTTGGCTCTGAGCTGCCGGCAGAGGCTCTGGTCACCCTCAACCCTGAACTGGAATAAGCAGCTGGAAAGTAATTATCTTATGCATTTTTATTCACTTTTCTTTCTTTCTTTTTTTTTTTATCCTCACCCGAGGACATGCTTATTGATTTTGGAGAGAGAGGAAGGGAGGGACAGAAATAGGGAAACATCTATGTGAGAGAGAAACATCCATCAGTTGCCTCTCACATGCGCCCCAACCAGGGACCGAACCTGCAGCCCAGGCATGTGCCCTGATTAGGAATCAAGCCCATGACCTTTTGGTTTATAGGATGACACTCCAACCAACTGAGCCACACTGGTTAGGGCTTATTTATCTTTCTTAAATGAATGTACAGCTCACACTTATTTCAATGTTTAATATTAGAAGTATTTGGGGTCTTTATTTAGAAGTTTGGTGATATTGTTGTGACTAGAAATATGCCACAGGAAATTAACACTTATTTTTTATCAGTTATCAGCCTAGGTAAAATTTGGTTTTGTTATATGTTGTTTCACTTAAAGTCACACTTTCCAAATACCTATTAAAGACATTAAGTGAAGATTCACTGTACAAGTGTTACATGTTATTATTGTGAGAATTATTACAATGTTTGTAAAGTGCCCAGCACTCCACTAGACATATAATACTAGACATATGTTATTAGACAATGTGCTGGCTAGATTCTGGGGGGTCCTTTCTGTTATGGCCAGAAACCTCTGTGCTCAGGGTTCTCGATACTTAAGGCACCATTCTTTTAATCCAACTGTTCCAGGGACCCCTTCATTAGCTTTCCCTTCTCCTCCCGTCTCTCCAGGGGCCAAGTTCCCTATCAAGTGGACAGCCCCAGAGGCTGCTCTTTATGGCAGATTCACCATCAAGTCCGACGTGTGGTCCTTTGGAATCCTACTCACTGAACTCATCAGCAAGGGCCGAGTCCCTTACCCAGGTTTGCTGGGGGGGTGGGGAGGTGGAATGGTGGTCATGGGGAAGGACTTCCTCCTGGCTGCTTCTTTGGGAGGGGCTGGACCCCCTGACTGATGGAGCCTCACTCTCCAGGCATGAACAACCGGGAAGTGTTGGAACAGGTGGAGCATGGCTACCATATGCCATGCCCCCTGGGCTGCCCAGCATCCCTGTACGAGGTCATGTTGCAGACCTGGCGTCTGGACCCGGAAGAGAGGCCGACCTTCGAATACCTGCAGTCCTTCCTAGAAGACTATTTCACCTCCACAGAACCCCAGTACCAGCCTGGGGATCAGACATAACCTGTTTGGGCATCCGCCACCTCTCTAGGCATACCCACTAGCTCTTTTCAATCCCCAGGGCTCTGGCCCCAAAGACCCCAGGCTTAGAACCCTATAGAGTCCTAGCATGTCAGAGCAAGCAGGTTGGTCTGATGCTGTTGAGGGCAATCCACTCATTTTAAGGATGGGCAAATTGAGTCTCAGAGATCATCCCTCACCCCACTTGGCCCAAGGCATTATGTCTCTCTTTCCAAGTTAGGACCCTACACACCTCTAGTCTCCCTATTCCTGAGCCACCCCCCCAAAAAAAAGAAATGCTCAGGCCTTGTCTAGTTATTTATAAAACTGTATATCCTTTCCCTCACTTACCTGCCCCCAATCCTTGCATTCCTACCCTGTCAACCCACCCTGGTCCAGGACCCCAGAATTCACCTCCCACTCAATTATAAGTTACAAAGAGAGGGAAAGACTTTGCTGGATCCCCTTCCTTCTGGGTGTACCCTATAGTTCAGGACTGGAGTCCAAGGCCAAGACTGAGGGGGAGGGTTGCCGAGGGTTCACCCCCTCCCTGTTAATAAATGTGTGTTTATTAGTTTTGTAAATAAGAAAAACAACAGCATGAGTCCTTGAGTCATGAAAATTCCTTCCTTTGGGAGGGGTTGGTGGTCAGTGGGAGGTGAGTGGGGCTGATTTGCCTGCTGGGAAGAAGGGAATGTGAAAGAGTGCCCTAATGCCTACTAAGCATAGGGTACCCAAGGGGTGTTTTGGGACCCAAAAATCCTGCTTGCCCCTATGTGAGTTTAGGATGAGTTGAGAGATGGATACGGAGGACAGGCAACGGGAGATCAAAATGCCCCCTTCTTTACTAATGTGACTTTCAATCTGTGCGGGTTTGCTAATTCTTTGCTTGATTTCTACAGATATGCTCTTCATCACAGGCACAGCAGCAGACCTCCCCCGAAAGGTGCAAGGAGGGAAGGTTACAGTGGATCCTCCGCAGCTCACCCAAACGAAGACGGAGGGTGGGGCTGAGAGTTAGTCTAGCTCTTCTGATTTCATTTGACAGCTCTGTCCCCTAGGGGGCTTTTGGAGAGGTTTGGAGGCAGTTTTGTCTGTCACAGTGGCTAGGGCCTCCTACTGTCGTGGAGTGGGGCGGGGATTGGAGGGGCTAAACAACCAGCCACACACCTGTGTGGGGAGGAATTCTGCCACCCTAGGTCCCCCTCTGAGACACTCTGACAGCTGATGTACCTAGCGGAAACAAGGGGAACAGGGAATAAGGATGCCCACATCTCCCATCATGAAATTGTTGACCTCTGGACGTACCAAGGGGGTGGACGGGGAAAGAGGATGGGAGCTGGGAACCACTGCTGCAACTGGCAAACAATTGCTAAGCATTAACCCTGTGAAGGGCCCTTTGCTAGGCAGGACCTCAGGAACACAAACACGAACAAGACCAGTCCCTGTCCTGGAGGAGTTCACAGGCAGGCTGGAGAGAAATAAATATAATAACTCATTTATTAAGTGTTTGAATGCCAGATATGTTTACAACCATTTAATCTAGTTCTGAGTCTGGTTCTAGGATGAGAAAACTGAGACTCAGAGGTCACACAGCTATATGTGACAGAAAGGGGATTTGAACCCTGGTCTCACGCCAAGGCCCATGATCTTTCTAAAAGACCTCACTGCCTCTGGACTTTAGGAAGCGATCATATCTGCCCCAGGTGGATGTTTGAAAGATCCTTCTCCCTCTAGATTTTGGTAGAAGTATCCCCCTGGAAACCCAATCTGAGTGACCTAAAAGAAAGGGGACAAGGTGGCCAATGCAGATTGAGAGCTCCCGGTGTTTAGTCCTATGCTAGAGGTTTCTGAATGGGAGCAATAAGATGGAGAGAGGCCAAGTCGTTCCTTAGAGAGGTGGTCACAGGAAGCCTTGGATCTGCACACTCAAACTTTCAGGTGCCAAGGCTTCTTGAGGGCCATGGTCTCCAGCCAATCAAACTCACAAGAGCCTGATGTATAAGCCAGAGTCCCAGTGTTCCCATCTGCCATGGAGTAAGCAGATAAGAGCACAGCTCCAGAGCTGTGCTGCCTGGTGTTAATCTTGCCTCCATCATGCAGCTGTGTGATTTTGTGCACGCTATTAACCTCTCCAAGCTTCAATTTCCTCATCTGTGAAATGGCAATAAAATGCCCCATATATGCTAGCTCTCTTTGTCAATGCCTTTTACAAATTATTTACTCTACAGTAGGTATCCCGCTAAATGCATGCTGCCATTTAGTCTTCACAGAACCCCATGAGGAGAATACTCCTGTATCTTCATTTTACTAATAGGAAAACTGAGGCACGGTGAAGTAAATAGGTTATAAGACATAACTGGCAGCACAGGGACTTAAACCAGACCCTCTGACTCCAGAATCAGTGCTCTTAGTCTCTACAGTCTTTTCCTGGGACCAAAATATTTTTGTCTGCCTGATGGGACTCTCTGCCTGGTACCTGGATGCCCACTGAGTTAAAATGAAGGCCCAGCAGGGCAGTGAACCACATGGAGTTCACGGGGCCCTTATTGCTCAGCAGAGACCAGAGCCTCCTGAGCCTGGAATCCCTGTATCTACTGGTTCCCCGTCCCTCCCTCTGGTGCAGCTGAATAAATTCTCCCTTGCACCCCCTTGTCTGTGCATCCTTCTGTTCCCTTCAGATAGAGCACAATGCAATTGATTAGGCCCCTGTTTTCTCAATTTCAATCACATCCTCGCCCTGCCTCCCTGAGATTACAGGCGGGTCACCTTGATTGCGGTTTCTACCGTTCACAAAACCCTTCAATCGTTTACAAAACCATCTCTCGCCTCATTCACTCCCCCACCTGGCTCTTCTCCTGATATGTGGATTTTACTGGCTTAAGACTCAGAGGGCAATTTTATTTCTGAGTTCATGGTGGGGGAGGAGGACACCTAATTGACTAATGCTAGGTATTTCACATGCATCATCTAATATGATCCTCCTGAGGCAGTGCACAAGTGTGATTATTCCCGTTCCATAAAAGAGGAAACAAAGACTCTGGGAGGCTACGACACTTGCCCAAGGTCATACAGCTGGCTGGCAGAGTCAGGATCTGAACCCAGGTTTGTGTGACTTCGAAGTCTCATGCATCCTTACTGTATCACATTCCTTTATTTGATGGAGAAGCATGGGGAAGGGTAATACTAACTCAGAGTTAGGCCCAGGGAGGGCATGGGGCAGATAGGGGTCTGGGGTAGCCCCATATATGCTGAGGATTGTATTTGTAAAAGACCAAGTCATTTATTAATTTGGCACATATTTACTGATATCTCCTGTAGGCTGGTCCTGCCCAGGAGGCAGAACAGTAAACAAGTACAACACTTAGGGGCAAGGTCAAATCTGGAGGCCAAGGGAGACTTCTTAGAGGATATGGGAAAAAAAAAAAAGCCTGATGAAGCAGCCAGAGGGTGAGATCATCCCCCACTGAGGGAATAAGCATGTGCAAAGGCCCAGAAGTACCGTAGAGCAAGGTCAAGTCAGGCAAGTGCAGATAATTATGTATGGGAGGATTGAGGGTGCAGATGAGGCATGGAAGAAGGTTGGAAGGGCAGAGGCAAGAGGTAGGAGGGTTGGGAAGCCAGGGAGTATGGCCCCTGAGTTGTGGAGAAAAGTCAGAGAGAAATCTAGGGGGCCTAGAACCTACTGGGTGCTGAGTCCATCTTGGAGCCCACTGTTCTAGTACTGAGCTGGGTGGACCTGCTATCCACTCCAGTAGTTCTCTCCCAGGTACAGTATCAAATCCTCCCTTTCACCCATTACACACGCACACACCCCACAACCTGGAAGGTCGGCAGAGGTGTCCATCCGCCCTCTAGTTGTCAGTCTGGGTACTACATTTTAAAACTGAAGGAAACTCCTCTGGGATAGGAGAGCCTAAGAGGTCCTGCTCTCAGAGCTCATAGTAAGGGTAATGAGGATGAAGGGGACAGACCCCGGCAGAAAATGTGGGTGAACAGGGAAGGGTCCTAACTCAGTTGGACATGGGGAAGTCTGGAAGGCTTCTCAATGGAAGTGTTACTTCACCAGAGACTTGCAAAAGGAGTAAAAGTTTTGCTTGATAGAGAAATGACAAGGGCATTTCCAGACTCAAATGGGGCCGTGCAGGTAGGAACAACTAGGTAGGTGTGACTGGAGTGAAAAATTTGAGGCTAGAGGTGGCGATGGTAAGGTAGTCACGAGTGTTGTCTGCCATGCATGCGGGCTAAGATGCTACGTTTTGGGGCCATTGGAAGCACTGAAGGGTTTTGAGCAGGGGAGTAACAAAGTCAGATTAACTTTCCAAATGGAAAGTTCTGGTGACCGATGTGACAAGAATGGGAGGGGAAGAAGTGGGAAAGGGACAGCCCTCTTGGATACAAAGAGCCACACCAGGTCACGCTCACAGGACACATAGCTCTGAACAGGGCTGTGAACCAGGCACACGATGCCACCTACAGACATGTCGGTGGGATCCCAGGCTGAGCACCAACAGATAAACAAACATGCTCTGATAAACACTCGGACACATAATTCAGGTTCACAAGTCTAAAGGAGACCAAGGAGCTGACAGAACTCCGCACATCCTGATGGACACACAGGAATTCTCTCCCCCCACCTCACACACACACACACACACACACACTCACACACACAGGGGCCCTACCCTGCCCCCCCTGTCTCCCTCAGGGTCCCCCATCACCTCCGGCAGGAACAAAGCTGACCCTTGCCCTCTGGCCTCTGGCCTCTCCTCCCACACCCCCTGCCCAGAGGGAGGAGCTGTTTGAAGTCTGGGCTGCAGCTGGGGTTTCCTGTTGCCTGGAGGAATGTGGGAGGACTTGTAGGGAGGGGGAATGAAGAGGGGCCAGCAGAGGAGGAGGGATAATGGGGGCCTGGGGGGCCTTAGTTCCCAATGTACCACAATGAGGAGGGGCTTTCTGCTTCCATGGTCTCTTGGGCCCCAGCTCTGAGCTGTTCCCTCATCCAGAGGAGGGGAAAACCAAGGCCATGGTGGCTCCAGTCCAATGAGCCTCTGTTTCCTGGATCTGTAGCTCAGTGGCTTAGGATAGGTCCTTAACCTCTTTTGAACTCAGTTTCCCCTTCTATGAACTGGAATAAATACCTCTCTAGCAATCTACACATGTTTTGAGAGAACTCCAAGAGGGGTCCTGCCCCAGAACTTCTGTAGTCAGGGAGGACAGTGCCCGTCTTTACCGGAGGCTTACTTTATTTTGCCCTTTCCGTGAGCCCCAGGGCCCTGGCTCCAGCCTGCTGTGACTTCTCAGTTATTGTCGTTATTATTATATGACTCAATAACCCTTCAACATGCCCTTGCCAGTTTCCAAAGTGCTTTCACATCTATGTGCTCAGTAAGTCTTTTACAAGCACTGCCTGTGACACAGGGAAGGGATTACTCTTCTCTTCTACACATGTGGAGACTGACGCTCAGGGAGGTTAAGGACATACAAAAGCAGAATTGGAACCAGGTCTATCTGACTCCTATTCCACATGGCCTCCAAACCCTGAGGCCCCACAGCTTTATTTCTAGATTCTCACCTCT
Organism: Trachops cirrhosus; assembly: GCA_028533065.1. Classification (NCBI taxonomy): domain Eukaryota; kingdom Metazoa; phylum Chordata; class Mammalia; order Chiroptera; family Phyllostomidae; genus Trachops; species Trachops cirrhosus. The sequence continues at coordinate 15,539,422 of CM052542.1, read as the reverse complement.
GTTTCCTAAGGTCTAGCTGTACCACCTTCTGCTTACATTGAAACAAAAGTGGTTAGGATGAGCTGAGCCCGGAAAGGGATGATGCAGGCTCTTCCAGAACCTGGGTCCTCTCCTTCAAGTCTACTTTCTCAGGGAGCTTACAGCAGCTTCCCCAGGCAACCCTGGGGTGGGGACTCCCACACTCTTTTTAAGGACTGGGTAACTAACCGTAACCCTTTTAGACTGTGGCTGGCAAAGCTGACATGAAGATTAGACACTAGGTGGCAGCAGCAGCCCACAGGAAAACTCAGCTTGAGTTTTGTCTGGGGGGACCCCCTCCTTCAAAACAATTTGGGGAGGCTCCAAGAGAAAGACGAGCCCCCAGATAACTGTGAAACCCTGTAAAGCTTGATTTCTAGTGCTGCCCAACACCTTGGTTGTTAACAGCACTCTCTCTCTCTGGGGAGGGGACAGCTGAAGTAGCCTGGGTTGGGAGGGGCATGCTTGGAAAACCCTACCTAACTTCTATTCTCTCCCTGTGGAGCCATGAACCCTACTGGCCTTGCCTTCTGCACCTCATCACTTAATCTGTCCCCTCCTGTGCCTTTCCCAAACTCCTTTTCATCCCTATCCTCCACCCCACCCCCACCCCCCATCTCCCTGAAGCCATCCTGTATTACCCCATCCAATTCCTTCCCAAAACTTGGTTCAGACTAACTGGCTGGGGTCTTCATGCAGAGCCTAATAGTTAGGGATGTGGATGTGAGTGGAGCTAAAAGAAGGGAATCTGGGTTTCTTTTATCCTCCCCAATGCTAAAATCTGTCCCGTGGGGGACCAACTAGGGCAAAATGCCAAAGCCTCATCTATTTGTGATAACTTTAGACTCAGACTCTGTAGCTGCAAAGGGCCCCTAACAACTGCCTTCATTAGTATCTGACCTTATAAGACTTCCCATTCAATGCATACATCTTCAAACCCAAGGTTTGCCTGCAAGGAGAAGTTGCTCCCCAAAAGGGGCCTGTATGGCTGCTGGCCATGCCAGGATGCCAGAGCAATAGGTGTAACATTTAGAGCCCTGGACCTCTCCCACTGCTGTTGCTACTCCCCTCTCCAAGGGCCAATAAAAAGCGCCCCCACCCAGATCCCTCCTCTTGCCCTCTGGGGATTCCAGACCTTTCTAGAAGAGGAGCTTGGAAGAGATGGAGGTATAGGGAAGGTGGTGAAAGGAAGCTGCATTTGGCAAAATATCACCACGTGCCTTTGTCACATGCTGGCCATTACCCTGCCTTACCCCACAGGGCCAAAGGAAGAGTCAGAAACAGGTGGACCAAGGACAAAGGTAGTGCTGGAGGAACTTCAAACGTGGGGCAAAGCAGACAAAGCTGACATGGGCAAAGAAATGTCAGACACACAGACGAAGTGGGACTAGCTCAGGACCAGTTAGAACTGGTGTTGGTAGACACTGAGGACAGGACAGTGACCATACATTATTCATCTCTGTGTCCTCTGTGAGCCACACACAGACACTGGGAGAGGAGATCAGACAGAGGCCTGGGGAGTCACAAATTCCTGCATGGCTCAGAGGTTAAGCAGTAGGCTTTGCTCTACCACTTCCTAATTGGGGGACCTGGGCCTAACAGTGCCCTCATCTTTAGAAATGCTAACAGCACCATTTCACCAGGTCTTTGCAGGACTCAAGGGCCCTGTGGTGTCCAGTAAATGGCAGCAGCAGCAGTTCTTCCTGGGCTATCCAGCTACCTCCCCTTGATAACCAAGCCCTGGCAGTGCACATTCCCATCTGTGGGGATGGGCCAGGCAGGGGGCCCGGAGCTAGGAGCTAGGGGCTGGATAACAGATGTGACCTGAAGAGGAGGTAGGTGAAAGTGCTGAGCCCAGCCCCCTGGCCGCAGCAGGAGCTTTTAACTGTTGAATTTGAATCTTGCTTCCTGACACAATGAAAACGCTCAGTCGAATTCTGGAAGTGTATGCGTGTGCACTTGCACATGTGTGTGCGCAGGCGGGCGCGTGCTCGCGCTATCTGTGGATTTTCCAGGACTTTTGTGCCCTTGCCGGCCTTGGACTTCAAGGAAAACTAGGAGTTGGGGTGGGAGGGGTGGCTAAACCTCGAGCTCAGCTTGAGACGGGGTCACTGAATGAGGAGGAGGCGCTGGTGGGGTTGCGAGTTTCCTGGAACATCGCTCCTGCACAAGCCCTTGTGCTTTACTCAGTAAGACCGTTTCAGAAAGGGAGAACGTCCCCAGATTCACAGAATTTATCCTCCTTTCTCATCTCTTCCTCTCCCATTTAATTGGGACGCCCCAGAAAGTCTCAGGTCTTTGGCTAATCCCTTGATCCCCTACTCAACTTTCATTCCATTCTCAGACCCCGCCTCTTTGCTCCTACCCGCAATCTCCCTCGAGCCAGAGCCCCCTGCATGGGACAAGAAACTTGGGAAACGTTCCCAGCCCTTGAAGGAAACCAGCACCCCTAGGTAAACGAGGACGCGACCCTGCCGAAGGGATTAGGGCACAGAAGCGCTGCGGGATCCGAGCCGCGCCGTCGGAGCGGCCGCGCGGCCCCGCCCGCCCCGCGCGCGGAGCTGCTGGGGCGGGGACTACAAGTCCCGGCGTGCTGCGCGCGCGCTCCCCCCTGGGGTTCCGGATGGTGAGCGGCGAAGGTAAGGCGAGCTCGCAGAGGCAGCGGCGGCGGCGGCGGAGACGGAGAGAGGCAGGCAGGCAGGGCGAGGGCGAGAGACGGAGGGAGGGAGTGAGCGAGCGAGGCAGACCAGACAGACAGACAGGCGGGCGGGCGGGCGGGCGGGCAGAGCGAGCCACCCGCCAGGCTGCGCTCAGTCCCTCTCGCAGCGGAGAGAGCAGAAGGCAGGAGGAGGGAGGGGAGGAGGGGGAGGGAGAGAGAGGGAATCCAGCTACCACCACCCGAAGCCAGCGTCTGCTTTCTGTCCTCATTTCCTTTTCCCACCCAGCTCTGAGAGCAGAGAAAGGCAGAGAGCGAGAGAGGCAGAGACAGTCGGAGAGACAGACAGACAGCCAGAGAGAACGGGAGGGAGGAGGGCGGAGGAGGAGGAGCAGGAGGAGGACTACGCGGGGCGCGTTCCCTCCCAGGTTTGCAATTGGGGGGTGGGGGCGGGGGTGTCCAGGACTGTGAGAGTGTGTACGCGGCGGGAGGGGGGTAACGTGGGGGGCGCAGAGAGCCAAGGAGTGATCGAGGTGGGGGGCGCCGCGGGAGCGGGGGGCCGTGTCCAGCGGAGTTAGCGGAGGAGAATGTGAGCCGAGGCGCGAGCCATGCTGTCAGCAACAGCGGGCGGCTCAGGGCTCCTTCACGACTCCTCTCCCCAGCAGCCGGGCGCCCGCGTCGCTGCCGCCGCCGGAAGACAGACGTCCCCCAAAGCCCCTTGCCTGGCTCGGACCCACGGAGCCGGCAGCTCAGCACTCCGGTGAGTGGCGCCTCCTCCCCAGCCCTAGACCCCCGCTGGGGACCGGCTGGCCGGGCTCTTTTGTGCAGCGCGCCAGGGGGGGCCCTGCGCCCCCTCCGCGCGCCCCGGTCCGGTCCGCCGGACCCCGTGGCTGCGGTGCCCGCGGTGCGATCGGTCTTTGTTTCCACCGGGGCCCGCGGCTCGGCTGGGCTCGGCTCGAAGCCTGGCAGGCAGTGCCGGGAAGGGGGAGGGGGAGGTGGACGAGAGGGGGGGCGGGGAGGGGGGGTTCTCGGGTTTCCTGGCCGCCCCGCGGCTCCCCCGGCTCGGGGGCGAGGTGCGCGCCCAGCGCTGCCGCGCGCCCCCTCCTCCTTCCCCCTCCCTCCGTCGTTGGATTTAAAACTGCAATTTGCTCTCCAGCTTGCTGAGAATGTGGGGGGGGGGAATGTAGGGGGGACCGTGGGAGCGGAGAACAAGGCTGGATTTTAGGAACGGCGCTGGGAAAGGGGGAGACTGCGGAGGGAGGAGCCCCTCCCTCCAATCCCCAAATCCCAAGGTTCCGCTGGTGCTCTGGGAGTTGAGGGGCGGGGACCTAATGACCCGGAGGGGGTGTGGGGCGGAGGAGGGATTTGGGGGCGGCCGGGGCCGGAGGGGTTGGGCCGCGTGCCCGGTTACCTGGCGAACAAAGTCGGCTCACTTTTGCATAAATAAATAAATAATCACCTATCAATGTGTTTCCTCTGGGGCTCTGATTGACTCGGTCCCCTCTTCCCCAGGGGGTGGGGTGCTGAGTGACAGCTGTCAGCCCCCTGGGCCGGTAGCTGGGGGTGAATTGCTGAATCCTTCTGCTTTCTGGCTGAGGGCGCCTTCCCCTGCAGGGTCCTGGTCCCCAGGCAGAGCCAGAGGGGCAGGGGGCTGGCTCTGAGTCTAGGAAATAACCTTGTTTCCTGTTCTACAGGAAAAGGGATAGCAACCCAGAGTTTGGGGGCTGGGGATGAGGACTGATGGGAGCTGGAGGGGTTCCCCAGCAGCCTGACCCCCCAGCCTCCTGCCAGGCGAAGGGGCCAGCTGAGGGAGGAAGGATGTGGGCCTTGCTGGCCGGAGGCGGGAGCTGGGGCTGTCCCTGAGGCGGCAGCGGGCACAGAGAGGGAGGAGGGAGAGAGAAAGAGAGAGAGAGAGAAGCGGGGGCGGGAATTCTCTACCGCAGACCCTGGGGGCCAGGGCCAGATGTGGAGGGGTGGGGAGTCCCTCCTCCCTTCTAGCTTGGGGGCCCTGAGGCTGGGCTGGGAGGGGCTGAGCCTGGTGCCCTCAGTTCTGCACCAGTGCCTGACTGGCAGGGCCAGCTGAATTTGGGCCCAGGCGTCACCCTGGGAGGCAGGGCTGGGCTGCACCAGCCTGGTCCCTGAGCACAAGGAGGGACCCTTGGGGGGCCTGTGCCTGTCTGGCTGGGCAGGCGTTTCCCGCCGGACCAGTTGGTGTCAGGCGGGACTTGGCCCCAGCTCCCTGGGCAGAGCTCAGGGTGTGAGGACAAGCTTTGCCTCCCAGTCAGGGTGGCCACATTTTGTCCACTGCTGCCACCAGCGGGCGGGGGCATGTGCCCAGGCCTGGACAGAGTTCTGCCAGGAGCATTCGGGGTGTTTCTATTGTTGGCTCGTTCCTGCACTGTGTGGCCCCGCGTGTGTAGCTTTGTGAGCTCGGGCTGGAAGTGAAAGATTACCAGTCTGCCTATCCCCCAACCTGCGCTTTGGGGGGAGGCTGGGTTGTGGTGGTGAGTTGTGGGGGACCCCCCAGGTGGCATGTGCACGCTGCTTGCTGTCTCCCTCCTTTGAGCAGATGTATATTTATTTTTATAGTAATGGAAAATCAAACTGGATAGTAAGTTGAATTCATTTTTTTCTCCTAGTGTGTCAATAGTTAGAGTACCCCTCAGAGATTGGTGCACTTCTTGCCCCAGAGCTCCCACCCTTCAGAGGTTGCAGAGATCAGTGAGGGCATGAGCTTTGCGGGGACCAATGAGCGCCAGTCCAACCCAGGGCGCTAATCTCTCTTGGTCTGACATTGGAGCAGGTGCCCAGGTGGGCAGGCATCGCCCCCTCCCCAGGCAGACCCCCACACCCCAGAGTGTAATCTGGCCTCTCGGCCACCTTTTTGGTCAGTGCCTAAGCTGTGCCCAAGTCCTCAGGGACATTCTCTGGGTGGGCTCTTCCCCCCTGCCTAGGCTCCCGGGCCACGTGCTGATATTTATTTTCTGTAGTAAAATCCATTTTTAATGCCGTTACTTTTGAAATAATATAGAGAGAAACAAATGTGATGTGTTTAAGTTGCCCTCTGTGAGTTTTTAATGTGATCTATGGCTGAGGTATTGATGGAAGGAACTGTTGGGCTTGGAGAAATTTGGTGTCATAAAGAAAAAGAGCTTGCTGTTTATTGTGGTTGCTGGGCTGGGGGGTCTGAAATAGGGTCAGGGCGCAGGGAGCCCCAGCCCCCCCCCTGCCCCCAGGTGCTGTGGATGGACAGCATAGCTTCTTAGTTTGGGGGTGTGTGGGTTCCAGGATTATTTTGCATTGCTCCCCAGCCTTTAAGGGGTCTTTGGTGAGGAAGCTTTGGAGTTGGGGGGCTTTGTTCTCCCCACTCCACCTGCTTAGATCTTGGCAGGAAGGCTTCTGGAACCCCTGCAGAGTTAAGGGGATAGGGAGTTTGCACTTGGATACTAAAGGAGATTAAGGGGTGGGATCTCCAGCTGATTGTTGCAGCTGTGCTGGAGGATTGAGGGGCAAACTGTCCCTGACAGAAGCCAGGGGACATTTTTTTGGGGGGGGAGCTGCTCTAGACTGGCAGAGCCCCAGAAGGACATTGCTTGTTCTCAGATCTGCCTGGAACACTGACTTGGGGCCACTCCCTCCTTTTGACTCTGTTTACCATTGGACAGGGTACCTCCAGGCACACCTGACCTCCCTGATTCCCTGCCCCCCTCGCTACCCCCAGGTCACCTTTTCTTTTTTATTTTTCGGTTTGTGGACTACTCTGTGTCTCATGCCAGCCAGCCACCCAAGAACCAGGGGGTGCCATGCCTTCGTGCCAGATGCCCAGGCCCTTCTGGTCTGGTTGAGTAAGGTCAAGCAGGCTCACTATTATGGGATGGAGCCCAGCTCTGTCCCTGGGTCCCCTGGGTCTCTTGGGACAGAGCCTGGAAGGGGAAGCTAGGATGGGGTGGAGCTGGGGACTGCAGGAGGGAGCATGGGTAACATTGTTGCTAATGTCAGCAGATGGGCCCCCCCAGGGAGAAAGCTGGGTGAGAATGGGGGAGGTGGAAAAGAGAGAGACCCAGACAGCCGTTTGCTGAGCAGAGAGAGGGAAAGATGGTGACAGGAGCCAGCGATGAAGGGGTGAGAGAGAAAGCAGGCAAGAAGAGCCAGGATCACAGCCCCAGGAGATGGGGGCCAGGTGACCAAGAAGGCGTAGGCGCGTACCACTCCCCACACCACAGCCCCAAATGAGCAGGCACTGAGGGCCTCTCACCTAAGATGAAATGCTGGGATTGTTTTGGAGGAGAGACAAGCAAATGTCTCTGGAAAGAGTGAGGAGGACAGGTGGGAAAGATAGAGAGAAAGATTCCCACAGGAGGAGGGAGAATGGGGGGGCTTGGATTTCAGGGGTCACTAGATTCATGGTTCTGCCCCAGGGCAGCGTCGCCCCTCCGCCTTCTCCACAGGTCTGTGGACAGGACGGAGCTCTTCTTTGGATCTGGGGGCGGGGCCTGAGGCAGGTTCCCTGCCCCACAGGTTGTGGGTGCTCTATGCGAAGAGGCACCAGGGTTTTAAAAATAGGGAACATTAGGGTCTTAGAGATGCCAGGGGCATCATCCAGTTGGGCCCCTCTCCCTTGTTCGACAGGAGGAAACCAAGTCCAGAGAGGGGAGCCACTTGCCCAGTATCGCAGACACTTGGCAGGGCCAGGCCTGGGACCCAGACTCTTTGCTGCTCTACCTCTCTGTAGCTAGAGAATTGGAACAGCTGCAGGGGGCCTCCTGGGCTCAGAGGGGGGCTGGAGCCTGGGGAGAGGAGCAGGCAGGCACCCTTGTGGCCAGAGCCCCCCCAGGGGAGGGGGAGGCGCCTCTGTGGGGAGAGAGGGAGGGAGGGGAGAGAGGAGGGGAAACAGTGAGTCAGGCTTCCAAGAGCTGAAGATGAGAGAGCCAGCGCTGGGAGGGAGAGGGCTGGGAGGGCTGCTCTGAAGCAAGGAGAGGGAGGGGGCCCAGCCAGGGGCAAGGAGAGCTCTAGAGGGAGGGAGCCCGCCCCTGGCCCCGGCCCAGCGGCAGGCCTGTGCTGTGCAGAGGGTGCCGCCAATATGGACTTTGCCCGTGGTAGGTCAGGAGGGAGCCAGATTCTGTCTCTGCAGTGTCCCTTTCTTTCCCTATGACTCCTCATTTTTGATCCCACCCTAGGGTTTCAGGGGGATGACTGTGTACGCCCATCCCTTCCTCAGTTTCTCCATCCATTGTGGTATTTCGACCTTGAGCTGTTCTGGGAGGGGGGTAGGGGCACAGCATCCTGGGAGGGTGTTACGGGATGCTGGCATGGTGCTGGGAGCACTGTTGGAGCTGCCATTGGTGCGGGATGGGGCGCAAGGTGTTGGGGTAGCCTCCCTGTTGAACCCTCTGAGCTGGTGGCTGGTCACAAGTGTTGGGGTGCAGTCTGTGTGTATGAGTGAGCGTGTGAGGTGCTGATCTGGTGATGTAGGTGGGCTGCCTGGGGCCTCTCGGGATGGCCAGCCAGTACCTAGCCAGGGCCAAAGTCCTCGCATGCCCACAATCACCTTCCACTTGGGGTAGGGGGTGACAGTCATGTGATTGCCCCACATCCCTGTGAATCAGAGGCTCCGGGGAAGTTGGGGGGTGGGAAGAGCCCCTGTGGGGAGCTGGTGAGAACTGCCTGTGTTGCCTCTCATGCCTGGAGCTGGGACCAGAACTGGAGAGATCCCCAGGGACTGCCTGGGAGGGAGTATGGAAGGAGCCCCCCACCCTCCACAACTGACTGGTAGCGAAAGCTCCCAGTCCCTCCTTCCCCAAGGTCTGACATCCCTCTGCCGCTCCTTCCTGGATCCCAGCATCTCTTCCATTGGCTAGGGGGTAAGGAAGGTGAACACTAGGGATCCCTCTCCTGTAGGACCTGGCTTTGGGAGGAATGGCAAAGTGTGGGTAAAGTGAGGCCCCCCTCTGCTTCCTCCTGTACACACATAACATGGACTCAGCTGCAGTGAGGCCCTCCTTTCTCTCCTCTTTCTGCTCTGGGGTCCTTGGCCTGAGAGCCCAGGGGAGGGGCCGCTTTTGCAGCTGGCTGGCCCTAACTCCCAGCTCAGCCCAGCTGCTACTGAAGCTTCCAGAAGCTGCAACTCTGCACCCCTTCCCCACACCCTGAGCCAGGAGAGACCTTTGCTGACCTGGAGGAGGGTGCCTTGGTAGTGAGTGGACACCCCCACTCACAACAGACAACCAGACAGATGGGTGGTAGAACAGATGGACAGAGACACCCACGCACAGGCAGATGGAGAGAGACGGACAGATGGACCAGGACAGGGAGAGACGGACAGACAGAGGTGCTGGCAGAGAGAAGAGTCAGAAAAATGGAAGGGCATGGGGAGAGAGAAACAGACAGAAACTTGGAGAGAGGGTGATCCAAGAAGGGCAACCAGGTGACGGAGAAGGGAAAAGGAGGGATATGGGGGGCTGGGGAGAGGCAGGAAGAGATAAAGAAAAGTGGGAAACCCAGACAGAGAGAGAGGAGAGACTTGAGGCTGCAAACCACAAACAGGGATTTGATGAGAATCTGGAAGGTGTTTTCTCCTGCTTCCCTCCCCAAACCCCCAGGCCAGCCAAGTCTCCATTCCTTCCACCCCCAGCTCAGTTTCCAGCTGCTAAAGAGGTCAGGGAGACGGAGAGAGAAGCAGCCGCCCAGAGACCCCTCCTCCCTGCTCTTTTTTGCAGGGGAGAGAGCTGCTGAGAGAGGCTCTCCCAGCCCTGACCCCAACCCACAGATGTATATATCTCTGGGCTCTTGGAAAAGAGCGTCCCACACTCACCACTCAGTGGGTGTGCGTTTCCTTGTATAAACGCACCCTGCACCCTCACACCTGTCCCCAGAGCCCTTGCTTCACACACACACACACACACACACACACACACACACACATATTGTGATACACAAGTCTCCACTTCCACACTCATTTCGAATCTCACAAACCTAACTAGTGAACACGAACCGTGCTCCCTTACCCATACAGGTGGTGACACAGGCCTTGCCATGGGGTCTCAGGGTATGTTGACACACAGACAGTCCCACGTTCACACAGGCAGTGGCAGTCACCAGAGCAGAGAGAAGACTCTTTCTAGACATGAAGGTCAGGGTTCCCAGGGAGCAGTGGGGGTGGGGCTAGTATACCCCCTCACTCTGACCCAGCTGGCAGGGGAAGGTGGCAGGGGCCCCCAGGCGGTCGGAGCCCTCCTGGGAAGTTGCAGGGCTGGGCCTGGGCACAGATGAACTGGCTGGCGGGTGGCGTGGTATGAAAGAGCTGAGAGTCACTGAGGAGGCAGGTGTGCATACACAACATGGGCACAGGTGTAAGGGATGGAGAGCGTCTGTTCTGGTGTGTGTGAGGAGACCCAGTGCATGGGAGATGGGGCATGGGTGTGACAGAGGATCCAGGGTGTGTGGAGTGCGCAGGTATGTGTGTGGTAGTTGTCAGGTATGCATGGATGGATGCATGTATATGTGGTAGGTGTGTGACTGCCTGGCTTTTCAGTGTGGGGACGTGTCATGGGTGTACATATGTGAAGGTATAGGGCCCTGGGGGTGAGCTGCGGGTGTGCGAGGGCTCAGTGTTGCATGGATGTGAAGGCGTGTGGGGTGTTTGCGTGCGGGTGTTGGCGGTGTGCATATATGAGGGGGTAGCTGCCTGTGTGAGGCTGTGAGCGTGTAGCCTGGGTTGGAGGGCTGCCTTCCAAGGCCAAATGCTGCTTGAACAGAGGCCATCGGCACAAACACATGCGAAGGGGCTCCAAGGCTCACAGTTGGGCACTGACCCACACAGACGCACAAGGACAGACAGGCCCGCCCCTGTCCTCCCTCTTCCTCTCTCCTGGCGTCAGTGGTTTTCAAAGGAGCCTCCACGAGGACCGTTTGCTGTGTAGGTCCCCCACTCTAGCCCCTGCCTCTTCAAACACAGTTGACGCCCTCCAGGCAGCTTTGTGGAGGCTCCTGCCTCAACCATCTGAAGGCAGATGGGTGGGCTAGGATCTGCTGCGGGCCCCCGGGGAGCGAGGAGGCGGCTGCTCCTGGGCCTGGGCACGGCTCAGACAGATGGACTGCCTTCCTGGACACCCCCGCACGGGGTCCGGAGGTGGGCCGGCAGCCCCTAGATGGGCCCTTAAGCAGAGGCCAGGACTCTGCCCTTCATTTCCCCAGAGGGGCACCCACCTGCCTGGGCACAGGGACTCAACCACAGCCCCTACCACCTCCTAAATATACAAAACTGCTCCCGCACACAGCTCCCGTACCCCCAGACACAGCCACTCCACCTACAAACACACAGTCCCGACACCTCCACAAACACGTAGTCACTCTACCTACAAACACCTTCCTGGCATTCAACTGCCCCATATCACACACAGCCCAAACATGCACCTAAGTACACAACCACCACATATTTTCAACCCTAATACTTAACCAAGACCCACTTGATGACCCACGACATACCCCCAGACACCCCAGTGTACACATACACAGCTTCCACCACACCCTCAAACATGTCAGTTCCCTCTCTGGCACCTCCCCAGGTGTACCCGGGACTGCACTCCGGCCCCAGCACTCCGCACACATGCAGACTCTCAGAACCCCAACACCTCACCAGCACACACTCTCCCTGGAGCCCCAGCATTTTCCCCAGCTGTAGCCAGCACCTCCCCAAACACATCTATCCAGCCCACTACACCTTTCCAAACACATAGCTGCTCCCACCTCGTATACATAGGTACATTGTCTCAACACCCCTTGAAATGAGAACACCCACTGTAGCCATGCCAGTTACCGCAAACACACGGACACAGACAGCTTCAGTCCCGGTGTATCTCTAAACAGATAACATCCCTCCAGTTTCTTCTGCTTTCCCAGGCGTACATGCACATGCACACACACACACACATAAACACACACCCTGTCCTCCCCATCCAGACCCAACACCTCCTCAAAAAGGCAGTCCTTTGTACATCCCCAACAAGCTCCAGCTCCAGAACTTTCCTCAGCTACCTAAGAGCCCAGGGCCAGCCCACACACAGCTCTCTCCAAACACCGACCCCGCACTCACACACACACAGACAGCCGCGGTTCCGTTGCAGCCCTGCGCCCCGCTCACCTCTTAGCGCTCAGGAGCAGCTATTCCCTGCCCCCCTGCACCCCCACCTCGCCCCTCACATACCCCGCCTCCCAGTGTCTGCAGCCCTCACTCCCTCCTCACGCATCCCAGCACACCCTCCCCCAGACACTCTCCCCCACAGCTCCCCCAGCCCACCTTGTTCTCCCCAGACCCCCGCCCAGACAGCCTTAGCCTTGCTCACACTCTTGCTCACTCTTGTGTGTTCTCTCTCTTTCTGTGCTTCCCAGACCTCCCCCACTTCCCAGAGCCTCCTCTGCCTGAGGAGGTATCTCCACCCCCTTCACTGCCCCGGGCCTTTCATTCCTGGACAGTGAGGCTGTGCATCTGGTTCAGAGCTGCCCCACCCAAGACCCTGTGCTCTGGGCACCTTGGCCTGGGCTTTGGGGGATCGGGGCCTCTTTGGGGGCTCTTGGCACCTGGTCACTCTGGTCTCCCAGCCAAGAGTACCTAGCCCTGCCCTGGTTCTGGCAAGTATTGGGCAGAGGGCGGAGGGGGGGCACAAGGGGATTTACCCCCAGCTTTCTCAGGTGCTTGCCAAATTCCCCCCTCCTTGGCTTACCTGAGAGGGACATTGGGCCATGGGCTTCAGGGAAAGAGGTGGTGAAGGTGTTGGTTTGACATGCTCCCCACCCTGCCCACCCCCCAGACCCAGGCTTGGGGCTTGGTCTCCCTGGGAGTCAGTTCCGACAGTGAAGGTTACTTTACTAGACACATGATTTTAAACGGAATCTCCACCATCTGTTCCACCCCCTAATTACAGATGCACAGAATCCGCCTCAGAGGGCAGCATGAGGGGAGTGATTTAGAGGCTGAGCTGCTTCTGCCCGCATTAGGGCTGGAGAGATTGGGGGGGCCTCTGGGTATTGCTCGCAGCCTCCCCAGTACCATATCTTTCCCAGGGGCCCCTCGTGCCTCATTTGCTGCTGGAGGAAGGCTCCTAGGAAGGCTCCCCTGACCCCTAAGACCTGACAGATGAAACAACTGCAAGGCTGAGGGAGGGGTCCCTGAGACATCTCCTGTGTCCCAGGCCCCAAGTCCTAGGATGCAGGCTCCATTAGAGCCTTGAAAAATTCAGTGGATCGATCTCCTGCCTGCCTCTTGTGCCCTGGGGAGCCACAGGCGCTGGCCTGACCCAGCTGTCTGCCCACTCCAGGGGTAGCAGAGATTGGTGAGGTAGGGAGGGGTTGGTCAGAGCTGAGGTGGGGGGCAGCCAGGTTCTGGCAGCAGAGGACGTGGGCGGGCATGCCAAAATCCACCAAGTGTGATTGCACATATGTGCCCATCCACCTTGGCACAGCTGGCACGCCTGACCCCGGCCTGAGCCATTCTCTGTGGGGCTGGACCAGCACCAGGGGCCAGAGGGGACAGGCCAGGGCCTGGGCCTCAGAGGGTTCTGAGGGATGCTAGGCTGCACCTTGAGGGTGGGTTCTCCTTTGCCTGTGGGCACCAGGGACCTGGGCCCTAGCCTGCTTGGTAGTGGCAGTGGCAGCGGGCACACTGCAGTAGACGCTAGAGCATTCACTGCTGGGAGAAAAGGAGCGAGAAAGCGAGCGGGGAGCCAGGTTGGGCTGGAGGAATTTTAAAGATTGCTGCAGGCAGGAGGGTCTCTGGAACCCCGTGGAGCAGGCAGTCATGCAGAAGTAATCCTATCGCCTGGCTGGAGGAGTGGAGAGGACAGGGGTGGGAGAGGAAGGATGGGCTGCTCCTACCCCTCTTCCACCTCAGCCCCTGCCCCAGCCAGCTGTGGAGGGAGCCAGGGACCCCAGGGGCCTTCACCGAGGAGGCACCTTGTCTTCTCCATTCCACTTTGGCATGTGCCCCTGGAGGGGCAGCACTGCAGCTGTTGCTCAGCTTCGAGCTCTGGGTTTTATAAATAATGCAGCTTGGAGGTGGGGGCCAACTCAGTCCCTGGTCACCTTGGGTCACCCAGTGTGGTGTCTCCAGCTGACAGACCTGTAGCAGAGCCCCTTTCCTCCCAGTCTACTCTTCCTCTTCTGTTGTGTGAGCTTGGGCCAGAGGCCCAGCCTCTCTGGGGTGGGCCAGGGGCAAAGGAGTGTGGAAGAACCCAGAATCCCCTATCCTTTTGTTCCACGTCCCAGCCCTCACAGGTTAACTGGCACCTGGCTTGGCGAATCCAGGCTAGAGAAGGATGGCCTGCTTTGCAGGGACCTCACCCATTCCAGCCCCTCCATTTTGCAGATGGAGTAACCGAGTCCAAAGAGGGAAGGATGGCCAAGGCCAACCAGCTGATGAACCCCTTCCTGCCCCATTCTCCTGTCACTCAGGCTCTTCTCAGCCTCAGCTCAGCTAAGAGCACGGCTTGGGGGGGGCGGGGGATGTTTGGGAAAGTGGTTGCGGCTGAGAGGTTGCCATGGCGATGCTGCAGGATGCCGAGCTGAAGTGGGGGTCCTACAGGGTCTCTGGGGCCCCCAGCTCCACACCCCTGTGGTCTTCTCCTCCCCATCTTCTGTCCCCCACCCAGATGCCTGTCAGGCAGCTCTGGTGACAGGCTGGGTGGTGACAGGTGGTGCAGGTGATGGGCTGGGTGGGTGAAGAGCTGGGTGGGTGACAGGTGGTGCGGGTGCAAGGCAGGCAGGTGACAAGCTGGGTGACGGGCCCTGCTGATGACAGGCAGGGGGTGTGGTTGGCGAGGATGCTGTCTCCTGGCTGGTGGCCTGTTGCAGCCCCCCCACCCCCGCACCCTCGTGTGTGTGTACATGCATAGACTCTGGGCACAGAGCTTGGGGCTAAGATACTAATGAGGCTTATTATGTGCGGAGGGGCAGGTGCCCAGGCTCACTAATGAGAGTCCTTTAATGAATAGGGGAGACAGCTGGGGGCTTCGAGGAATTTGGCTGGCCCTCCTGGGCTGAGGCCCTGGGGGTCCTGATCTGGCTGGAGGATGAGCCATCCTCCCCTTTACTCCAGCCACTTGGGTTTATATCAGCGCTCCCACAGTCGTGATAACTACTGTTGTGCAAGCGCCTGCTACATTGTGCCCCTCTTGTACATGCATTTTCTCATTTCAACTTAACAGTTGTAGGAGGCAGGCACTGTTACCCATTTTACAGATGAGGAATCAGAGGCTGAGAGGAGGCAAGGGACCTCACATAACAAGTTTCTGGTGCAGCTGGGATTTTAATTCAGGTTTTTCTGATCTTTCTTCTTTTAACCACCAGTAAAACCATAGCCTTGGTCCAGACCCAGGCACTTTCTCAGGGCTTCAGTTTCACTCTTCCGGAAAATGGGTGCATAGCAACGGGGTAAGCACCAGAGGCTCTTCAGTTCTGACTTGAGTGGCTTCAGGGACTCCTCCAGGTAGCTGCTGCAGCCTGACCTCATCTGGCCCAGATTCTGGGTGACACCCCTGTACTGGAAAGAAGGCAGGGCTTAGTGCTGAGGGAGCTGAGCTAGAGAGGGGGGACACCTGGGATTTCTGAGCCACTTCCTGCTTTGTGCGGTGGGGAGTCTGAGGCCTGGAGAGGAGCAGCAACCGCCCAAGGTCACACGCCCTGTGAGCCATAGGGCCCCATGGGATCCCAGGTCTCCTTGCCTGTTGAAAGGGTGGGACCGGGTGTGGTACCAGGGCTAGGAGGTACCTCCTCCTGGGCCCCACCCACCAGCCTAGCTTCTTCCCTGGAGGTTGTGAGCCCTCAGCTCCGGGGAGGGTGCAGGGGGCTGTTAGCCGCCTCTTTAGGGCCATGCCCCCTCACCATCAATTGGGGCTCCTAGTGTCAGTTGAACCCCTCCTTTTGGAACTCGCTGGGGTGGGAACTTCCTGACAAGAGCTGATGAATGGGTTAGGGCCCTGATATTGGCCTGGGGCCACAACATGACCCTGGAGGGACCAAGCTGGTGCTAGGGGGCTTGGAGGGGAGTTTAAGGGAGAAGAATTCAGCTCATAAATCTTGAAACGTCTCAGTTTTCCTCCTTCTGGACCCTAATCTCTTATCAAACCTGCTCTCCAGCTGCTCATCCAAAGCTGGGGTTGAGGGAGTCCCCAGCCCATTCCTCTTTCCCTCCAACTGATGCTTACCCGTCTCTGAGATTGCACCCTATGAGGGAGGAGGAGTTGCAGCCACTGCAGTTGGGCAGGATAAAGACCTTGTGAGACCAGACTACTGGATTTGGCCTCTGATTCATAGTGGTAGGTAGGGCAGAGGGCTTCAGTGCCTGGGTTTCCTCCACCTGGGGTTTGAAATTCTCTCCTGGTACCTATCTGCTCATTCAGGAAGGAGCACTGAGACCAAGCGGGATTGCGCAGCTGCAGGACACATGGCCCCGTCTTCAGAAGCCCCAGTCTGAGAGCAGCACAGCCCTGGCCTTGGGGGCCCTCAAACCCAGAGGTGAGGTCTAGAACCCAGGCTGGGTGTGTGCTGAGGTTCAGGCGGGTAGTGGGTGGTGCTGGCCTGTGATGAATTTCTGAAGCAAAGGCTCAGGCTGGGGGGAGGCCAGAGGAAGGGTAGTGATTTGCCTGGGGGGTTGGGGAGCCATCTTTGTTCGAGAGCAGGAGCCTGGAAGGGTTTGGCTTTCCCACAGGCCTGGGCAGCAGCAGGCTAGAGTTCTGGGGCCCTCCTAGCTCCCCAGGGAACTGAGTGCTGCCTGGCCCTGGGGACCCAGGCGTCCTGGCGGGTGAGGGCGGGTCTCCAGCAGGCGTTCTGCCAAACCCTGCAGCCTGCTCACCAGGAATCTTGTTGCTGAGAGATGGAAAATCCCGGCTGGGCCTGCAGCTCATCCCTCCCCTCCGGGAGGAGGAGGGGCCCAGAGATTCCTTCCTGTACCCCCTCCCAACTGGGGCAGGGCCCTCCTCGGCAGTGGGTGGGGCTGGGGGGCCTAGGACAGGCCTCTAAGGCTTGGTCACATGTCCTGGAGCCCTGCCCAGCCTGCAGTGGGCACCAGGGCACTCTGGAGGCCGAATGGTTCTGGTGCAGCAGAGGGAGGAGTATGGGTGGGGTGCTGAGGGCAGAGGGGACCTGGACAGGGGCCAGTGCCTGGCCCTGGCCCCTCTGGCTCCCCTAGGGCAGAGGGTGAAGAGTTGGTTCTCTCCTTGGACAGGAAGACGAATGATCCCATTATGGGAGCGTGATTTTATTCCACGTGTCACGGAGTCTGAGATTAACTTGCTCACCAGTCTGTGACAAACCCCTCACTCTCACACCCAACATATACATACACATACGCACATGCTCAGGCACACAGACACACGTATCCTTGGTCTCACAAACATGTATTCCATAGGCACAGATAAGCATTTTCATGCTACAGCGCATGGCAGAGCCGCACATACAGAGACACAGTCACATAGTCACACTTAGATACACGGAGATCTAGACCCACTGCCTCAAAAGCACAACATTCCCTGTCTTACGCTAAGGCCACAGGGACACACAGATACAGACAGGCCTTCCAGGGGGCTGCTTGCAGCCCACTTAGACCTGCACAGATCAGGGACACTCGAGGCCCCTTCGACACACATGCACTTAGACACACACAGCCATGCAGACAGGCATAGACCAGCAGCCACACACACTGGGACAAAGGCCCAGATACGTACAGAGACAAAGACAGGCACAGACACACAGCCGGCAGTGCGCACACAAGCACAGGCGAGCACACCCAGACACAGACAAAGACAAATAAATGCCCAGAGGTTTTGCTGTGGACAGATGTAAGGCACACACACATCTGGGCTTCCTCCTCGACCTTCCTGCCCGGGGATATGATAATACAGTGCCTGTGGCTCCAGGGAGAACTCTGAGGAATCTTCTGCTCGGTCAGAGCCCCCACCCTGGGCCCAGGGCCAGCCCCCACCTCTGGCGCTGGGCCTGTGGCCGAGGCTGTGGCAGCCACACCCTCAGTGCAGCCCTGACGCTTCTTACCTTGCCCTCCCCACTGGACACTCTCTCAGGCACACCATCTCCTGTGCATGCTCCTAGCACTGCCCCCGCCATATTTAACGATTTCTTGCTCACACACCCCCTCAGGTGTCCCCTCGTTGTCTTTCTCAGTCACCCCCTCCCAAGTAGATATGTACAACCTGCAGCACGCACACTCACAGTCTTCGTGGCACACACCCTCATCTTTTCTTACATGGACCCACACACAAGTAGTACACACAGGCCCTCCACACCCTCATCTCGCACAGACCCCCACACGCACACACCGCTTCCCATGTTTCCTCACCTTCTCTCTCTCACTAATTCCCAACTGCAGCACACACACACTCCCCCACACACGTCCTCAGCACTTGCTCACACGTATGCATGTGTGCGCACACTGAGAGCCTCCCTCACACCATCGCTTTTCTTCCTCTGTCTCTCACAAACACCCCCTCTGCCAGAAGTACAGCTCCGATGCAGAGCAGCCCTGGCAGCGTCTGTCACTGCTCTCTGTTGCGGCCTTGGCCTTCCTGGCCTCGGTCTCTTCCCCTCCACCTCCATCCCTGCTTGCTGCGGCCTTGTCAGCTCTCAGTTAGTCAACAGTTATGTGTGGAACATGCACTTATTCATTCAACAAACGTTGATTGAACACTGACTTTGTGTTAAGCATTGGGGACACAGTGGTGACTCAGGTCCCTCCTTCATATAGCTCTCAATTTTGTGACCATTTCTGTTTGTTGCTTGTCTCGTGTAACTAGATTGTAAGGTAATCTTTGATACTGGCTATCGAAGAATGTAAACATGGGAAAGGTGTTCCAGGCAGGGGAAACAGCATATGCAAAGTCTGGAAGTGAACCAAACTATTGATATGTATGCTGGGAAAATGGGGTGATGTACAGACACTGGAAGAGAAGCTGCAGAGTAAACAGAGGCCTGATGTCACAGGATTTAGATGCCATGCTCAGAGGTTTGGGTTTTGTCCAGTGGGCCACAAAGAGTCACGGGAAGTCTTTAGTGACAGGATAGGGTGGGGAGAGAAGGGAGGCAGGGAGGCTAGTGGAGAGGTTTTAGTAGTACAGATGGGAGATAATGCTGGTCTGACCTAGAAGAGGCAAGCAGGGTGGAGAAGAGATTCATTGAGAAGCAAGGACTGGTGGAGTTCCAGTTCCAGAACTGTGACCCTGGAAAGAGTCACAAAGAATCCCATACACTCTTTGAGCTGGGTCCATCATGTGGGGATGGGACAGTGCAGGAGGCCAGCTTATAGTAAACGCTTAATAAATGATAGCCAATTGTCAATTACCAGTAGGACATAGGGGACATAGGTGAGGAGGTTTACTGAGCACCTACTGAGTGCCGGGTCATGATGGTCTGCAGCTGCAGGAAGCTCATGCACCTGGAAACAGCAGCTCACACAGATAGCAGGGAGGGCCAGGCGCAGGAGTGGGCGGGACAAAGCACCCTGGGAGGTTACAGGAGGGTGAGGCAGCACCTGTCAGGGCTCTGGCTGGTGCATGGGGGAGCTTCCATTGAGTCAGACACTGAAGAGTCTGGTCCACCTTGGGCAGGCAGAGGTGGGGAAAGGAGCTTCATAGAGGGAAGCATGTAAACAAGAGCCGAAGGGCAGGTGGAGGAGGCTAATCTGGCTCTTGTGCAGGACACAAGAAGGGGGAGCCATGGGATGGGGTTATGGACGCAAGGCCTTGGTGGCCAGGCTGAGAGGGGTGCCAGCATGGACCCGAACTGCCACGTTTTGGTGGTGACATGGAACATGCCCATTAGAGGTTCTGCTGCAGGCTGTGCCACTAAACCATTAGGTGGTGGCAAACAAATGTTTTGGCCCTCCTTGGCCTCAGCTCCGCCATCAGTGTGGTGAGGCAGTTCGTCTTGTATGGGAGGGAATTGTGTATCGTGTCCTAGGGGTTGTCCGCCTGACTTGGCAGTTCTGGCCTGGGATTCGGGGCCTCGGCAGTGCTTTCTTCCTGAGCATTCTGAGGAAGAGGAAAGAGCGAAGTGAGGGGTCCTCCTGAGATAAATTTTGGGTGCTCTAAATGCGGGCCAGGTGCTCAGCATGGAAGGAAGGGGTCTTTGCCAGGGTCTGACTCCAAGCCCCAGAGGGGACCCAGAAGAGAAGGCAAGGCCCTCCTTCTCTCCGGTGCCCTCCTGGCCCAGAGGGTGGTAGGACCCTTCCTGCCCACCGACCAAACAGCAGGGCTTACACTCCTGTTATCAGGAGTGTAACCCAGGGCGTGGCCTGCCCTGGGGTTAAGGAGCCAGGAGGCCGCTCTTGGGGTGTCACAGCCAGATGAATGCCTGTGGGTAGCGGGGCTCTGCCACTGATATTTGGGGTTGCCCTATGCTGTGGTGTAAGGCAGGTTCTGGTGACCCCCAGCTGCCCCGGATCCTGGCTGTAAGGGGCCCTTTAAGCATCTCACCTGTGAGGTGGGGCTGGTAGAGAATTAATTTCCTGTTCTATTTAAATTTTGCTGTATTTAATTTGCTGTTTATTTTAATTAATTAAGGGCGGGTAATCGTCTATCATAACTTGCTGCTGCTGGCTCCTCATTCTTTTCAGGGGGGTGGAAGGCCAGGCCAGGTGACTACTGAGTTAGCTGCAGGGGGAGAGGAAGGGTCTTGGGGACACGTCCCTCATCCCCTTTTCCCTTATCAACCCAGGGGTCTTCTCTACTGTCCCTGGTTCTCCTCCAAGGGGGCCTTTTCCTTCCTCCCTCACTTGTGGTCCCTCCTACTCTCCCCTTCCCACCACGTCTGCTTCAGGGCCTCAGATGCAGTCACTTGGTGAAGGGCGGCCTGACGTGCGGCCCCTGCTTACTCCCCAGTAATCAAGATTTTAACGTCGGGTGGTGGTTTAAAGGACAGGGAGCTTGACTTGCAACCTAAGCATTGCTTAGGGGCTGTTGGGAAAACATTTAAAGTGGGGGTCAGTTTTTAATGGCAGCCCCCTTCCCTACCCCATTGCCCAAACAGCAAACCCATCCATGTGGTCAGGCCTGTGGGACACTGCCGTGTCCGAGCCACATCTATAGGCATGATTTCAGTTATCAGTTTCCAGGGCAGATCTCCAGGATAGATTATCCCTTCTAGAGCTGAGGGCTAGGCTCAGACAGGCTAAGTGACTTGCCCAAGGTCACATAGCAACTAAGAGAGGCAGGGCCTGGATTCTGGCAGTAATCTGTCTGGCTGTGTGGAATGAGTTAACAGTTGGAAGGAGAGGAGGGGAAGTGGTTTGGGGATTAGGGTAAGAGTATTAGATCAAAACACTGATGTGGCCAGGAAATGGGGTCCTCTGGCTCTGGAGGATGTGGGGGGCGAGGAGGAGTGGGTCCCTGCCACAAGGGGCTTCCTGAGATGTGAGATCTCCACCACCTGTTTCCATTTCCCTGTGTGTCTTCAGTTGTCTGTTTGGAACTGGGCCTTGCTTTGTCACTTGTGCTGTACCCTACCAGGGGGACCCTTCCGTGGCTAGGTGGAACCCTACTTTTATCTATTTAACAAACACTGACAATGTCCCCAGATAGTCATCCTAAATCTATAGATATTTAATCATCATAACAACGCCATCATTATCATCCTTGTTTTACATGTCAGAATAATGAGGCTTAGGGTTAAGCCTTGGGACTTGTCCAAGGTCACATAGCCAGTACCTGGTGAGCTAGCCTTTGAACTTGGAACACTGGGATTCAGAGTACTTGTTCTGAACCCCCAGGCTATCCTGCCTCCTTAGTGCCCTCAGTGGGAGATGGGAGCCCCGAGTTCCTGGGAGATAGGGCATTGTTGGGGAGCCTCTAGGTTGAAGGGGAGACCCAGCCCCGCCCTTGCCAATCCCAAGTCTCATTGGGGAGATTCAGCCCACAAATGAAGATCTGCTTTGTGGCGGGGAGCAGGTGAGTGTCAAGGTGTGCCTGGCTGGGAGGTGCAGATCAGCCATTAGGAAGCCTCACTAATGGAGGAGCATGGCCCACGCTGCTACAGTGCTGGCCACCGTAGGGGTCACGTGGAAGGGTTGGCCTCAGACTGCCCCTCGGAGAGCTTGCTGCCTATACGGCAGATGTGTGTGGACAGTTATCCATAGTTGTGTAAGACGGATGTGTGTGACAAAGTTATCAACAGTTGTCTAAGACAATGGGAGAAAAACGTCACAAAACACGATGCAATTGGAAGGGTTTGGGATTTGAGTCCTATGGGACCTTAGTGACTTGACCACTCTCTGAGGCTCAGTTTCCTCACCAGTCAAGGGAAAGTAGTGTGGCACTGGATGCACAGGGTTTTGGGAGGGTCCAGGGACATCAGATGAGAAGTGTCTGAGGTCCGGAGCAGGGGCTCAGTGAACAGTCGTCCAGATGCTAGAGTCCAGCCTCTGGAGGGAGAAGGCGTCTTGGCCTGGGGGCTGGCACTGGAGCAGGGCGAGATGGGAATAGTGAAGACGAGGATGGCGACGAGAGTCTCAGCTTTAGAGTCCGACTGCTTGGGTTCAGATTCCAACCATGATGAGTTGTAGATCCTCTCTGGGACTTGTCTGTAAAATGGGCATAATAATAGTGCCCTTCCTCATAGGGTGTTGTGAGGATTAAACCGGTTGTTTTATTTATTCAGCAAGCAATATTGAGTACCTACTGGGTGCCAGACACATTTCTACCTGCTGCAGATATTAAGCGGTCAGTACGAGTTAGCAATCTTATTATCATCGGGTATATTCTGGAGGAGGGGGCTGTCTGGGGAGGGGACAGAGAGCAGGCTGACAGAGCAGTCTGATATTTTTGGGGTGCTTACTGTGTGCTGGGCACATTAGTTCATGAGATAGGTGCTCATATGATCCCCACTGTGCAGATAGGAAACAGGTTCAGAGAGGTGTAGTGATAACGCCCGAAGAAACACAGCTAGTGGGGGCAGGGTGGGGATGGAGTTTGAGAGACTCAAAAGTGAGGCTCTTAATCACAGAGCTTTAAACCTGATTGAGAGATGGCTTGGGGTGGGAGCAGTGATTCAGCAGAGGAAGGAGGAAGAGAGAGACCTGGCCAGGTGATGGACGGAGATGAGGTGAGCCAGGCCTCCAGATTCAGGAAACCATGAGGGTATAGACCAAGCCAGCCTGTGCTCTCCTAGTGGGTTTTCCCAGCAGTAAACAAGGCATGAGGTCAGGGCAAGGAGCAAGAAAGACTGGAGGCAAAGCTTCCTGGAAGAGGTGGGTCTTGAGAAATGGGTAGAGTTGAAAGAGAAGATGGAGTCAGTGCATTCCAGGCAGAGCACAGAGCATCAGCAAAGGCCCTGAGGTAATGATGGACATTTTGGTTTATGGCTGAGAAGTGGGAGGAAATGGCTGAGGGAGAAGTGGGTTGGGAGGGCCGGTGACCTCAGGGGCGTAGGTAGTGTAACAGCCCCAGGGAGACAGGGAAGGTGACAGATGCAAGAGGCTTAGCCAGTGTAGAAATAGAAATAACCCCCTCATCTGGACAGAGCATAGAGTTCAAGAGGGCAGGTCGTGCAGTCAGGTCCTGGCCAGGCTGCCTCCTACTGGGTAATCAGGGCAAGCCACTCAAGGTCTCATTTTCAAAACGAGGGTAATGAAACTACCTATCTCCTAAGATGAGATGATCTGTGAGAAGTACTTACTTAACATAGTGCTAGACACACAGTGAGCCCTTGATTCATTCATTCATTCCTCAGCTACCAAGAGCACACAGGCACTTTTCTAGGGCACACAACAGAGAGCAAAGTAGAGTAAAATCGCTGCCCTCAAGGAGCTTCCATGAAACAGATGGTGAACACAAAAGTAAAATATTTGGTTTGTTAGATGCTGATAAGCACCAAGGAGAAAAGTGAAACAGGGTGAGGGCTTAGGAAGGGCCAAGGTTGTAGGGTTGTTGCAATTTTAAATAAACTTACAAATGGAGGCTCTTGTTAGTATTATTTGTATAGCAAGTTTTAGAGGAAAAAGTACCTTCCAGTTTATAAGACATTTGTCCTTCATGAGACTCACACGAGGTATAGGTGTTGCTGTCCCCATTATATAGATGATTATATCAATGAGAAGAGTCTACCCAGGAGTCATGACTCTGAGGACAGTGCTCTTCCAGCTATCTCCCTGTGGTGAGAGGAGTGTTCCCGAAAGTCTAGGGGACAGAAGGAGAGAGTTTACCAGGAGAGCACATGAGCAGTGGCTAAGGTGGGTCGATGTGAAGGGATGGAGCTGGGCTGGAGAGCGGGGCCAGACGCCTGCTTCCTGGAGCTGGAGCTGCATGCAGTCAGCATACCCAGGGTGGCCTGATCAGGGTGAGTCCAGAGAAGGGGCTGGACCCCAGGGCAACCCTGAGGGCAGAGCGGGGGAAGCAGGCTGGGCCCGAGACACTGTGTAATTGAGCAAAGGGGCAGATTCTGTCCAGAACTGAGTGACTGTGTGGGTGGTATGGAGACTGTAGGGAGGGGGAGAGAAGAGAGGAAGAAGTCAGCTCCACTGACCAGACAAGAGGGAACAGTGAGGAGGTTGGCGGGAGCCAGAGCTGGCTGTGAAGGCTCTTGAATGTCAGGCTAAAGACCTCAGCCTTGATGTTGTCGTCAGCAGTAGGGAGCTATTAAAGGTTTTGGAGCAGGAACACAGTGTCATGAGAATGAGATTGGAGGAAGATGAATCTGGCACGAGGTGGAGGAGAGTCTGGAGGCATTCGGCGGTGGGGAGCCCACTGTGGGGGGCTGTCACTGCTGAGCAGGTGAGAAGTGATGAAGTCAGATCAGAGAGACAGCTTGGTCTGGTGGAAAGAGTGAGGCCTTGGAGACCGCCCTCCTGGGCAGTGGCCTCGGGTCTGCCTCATGTTTCCTGTGGGACCCTGAGCTAGTCCTGTCCCCAGTGTGTGCCTCTTTTTGCTCAAGCAGATTGAACTAAAGCCCCCCACCCGCCGCAGCCTTTTTTTTTTAACCATTTGGGCTAAGGAATCATTTTGAGAAGAGGATGAGAGCCATGGGCCTTCTCTTCAGAAAAATACAAAAACAGGTTTGGGTTAAAATATTGTGAGGTTTACAGATCTGCTGACGTCCATCTGGGGAACCATGCTAGATTACCGTTAGTAATAAAAATAGCAAGTAGCCTTTCATGCTTATTACGGGCCAGGTGCTGGGCAAAAGTGACGTACATCATGATCATGTCCATATAACAACCCTATGAGGTAGGTGCCGTCATTTTTACTCCATTTTACAGGCGAGGAAACTGAGAAAGCCGAGAGAGGTGGAGTGACTTGCCCACAGTCAGAGCTGGAATTGAAGCCTGGCCCCCAAGATCTCAACCGCTAAGGTTAAGGCTAGAATTTCTAGGCTAGAGGAAGGAGAAATGGCAAGGGAGGGAGGCAGATGTGGGAGGATTTTCAAAGAAGTCCATGAAAAAGCAGAGCTAGAGGTGAGTGAGGGGGAAGGCGGTGCCGCTGGTTCCTGAGGTGATAGGCTTCAGGTGATCAGAGGCGAAGGTTGCATTGGGAGCCCTTTGGTCTAGCTTTTGGATGAGTTGGTTATCTGTCCCACGTGACCCCCGGCTATATGACCTGCTCTGTAGCCTGCTGGGAACGAGTGGAGTGTGGGGCTACTCTGTCTACTTGGCCTGATTATGTTCTGCACCCTTGGCAGGGAAGAGCTTACCCCTGACTCTTTGGCTTAGCCTCTAGAGCTGTCTCTGGAATCCACCCTCCCTCCCTCTTCCCAAGGCCACTGAGTAGGGCCAATGGGCCTTGATCTCTCTAGGGGAATTGGGACATGGAGACACCCTTTCCATCCCAGAGGAGAGTACTGGGTCCCATTTTTTGAGATCAGAGCAGAATGTGGAACTCAAGCAGCGTGGGGCACACGTTCAGCTCTGGTTCAGATCCTGGTCAGCAATTCCCATCTTGCAGGAGGTAATCTAGATTAGACTAAGCGATAGTCTCAGGCTGGAGTCTACATTCATAATGGCTTGGACTAGCTGGTGCTCTAGAATGGGCGGGCAAACTTTCTGTAAAAAGTCAGTGGAAATTCCAGGCTCTGTAGACCATAGGATCTCTGTCATGGGTACTCAGTTCTTGACATTGTGCCTTGAAAGCAGTCATAGATGATGTATAAAGGGATGAGCATGGCTGCATTCCAAAGAAACTTGAGTTATAAAAACAGACACAGGCTGGATTTGGCCCTTGGGCCGTAGTTTGCCAACCCCTGACCTAGAAGCTTATTCCTCCTGAGGGTATCTAGATCTCAAATCTGACTAATCAGTGATCTCTAAGCAAACAAGTTTGGGGGGTCAGGCTGGATAATATGGAGGGTGATCTAGGGTTGCACTCTTGTTGGGATCTAGATAATTGGGAATTGTTGAACAAGAAATGTACTAGACAGTGCTTTAAAGCAGACTAAGCCATCATCTCTGGCTGAGCCTAAATTCACAGAAAGCTGGGGTGGGATGGGGTGGGGTGGGGTATTGAGATTTAGACCCACACATAGGCTGTGGTCTGGATATGGGGACGTTGATGAGCTGAAGCCACAGAAATATTGATCCATGAGCAGGCAAAGTCTTGGTCGTAAGCCAGAGCACCATACTAGAGCAACACTTTCAACAGAAATGTAATGGGAGCCATGTACGTAATCGAAGTTTTTCCTAGTAGCTACAGTAAACAAAGTAAAAAGAAATAAGTGAATTAATGTTAATAATATATCTTATCTAACTCAACATATCCCAAATTATTAGAATTTCAACATATAATTATAAGTTATTAATGAGATATTTTACCTTTTTCACATTTAGACTTCAAAATCTGGTGTATATTTTAATACATATGGCACGATGCAATTGCAACTAGCCACATTTCCAGTGCTCAACAGCTAATTTCTACCATACTGGGCAGCCCAGGTTTAGAAGCAGGCTTTTCTTTGGGACCAGGGTCCAGGGGGGTCATGAGCCAGAATGATACGGAATAAATAGAGCTGGACACACCAGAGGTTGTACTCTTAGTCACCTCTGACTCTGGAGTCTAGTCTGGCCTGGCACGTGGGGCTGGGGCAGGGTAGCAGCTGGACCCTTGAGAGAGCAGGAGCTCCACCCCTCCAAGCCAGCTGCTGCCAGCCTTCCTGGACTGACTCTGTGGAAACAGGGGGCCCAGAGACAGAAATAAACTGCCAGGTTTCCGGGGAGGAGTGGGGGTCCTGCCAACCTTTATGCTTCCTTGCCTGGGGGTGGGGGCAGGAAGCAACTCCAGTCCCTGTCCCAGGCCGTTACCCCTGCAAGCCATCTTCCCACATCCCTACCTAGATGCCCCCTACCCCTATGGCTGAGGCTGGGCTGAGTCTAGAATTTGGTGGATTAATGAACCTGGGGGCCTAGGAGTCTGGGTGTTACCCTTGGGAGCAGAGGGTGATTTCTAGGACCCTGAACACAGCTGGATGCCCATTTCTAGGACCTAATCATGGGGCCCTCATTAGCTGCAGCAGGAGCCACAGCAGGGCATTAGACTGTGAGTTGGAAGATGGGTGTTGGATGCTCTGTCACTACCTGGCCAAAGACAACTTTGGACAAATCACACTTTGAGCCTGTTTACTCCTCTAGAAAAGGGAGGCAGAGCTTGTCCTGCTTGTCTCAGAGCACAGTATGGTTCAGTGGTTAACTCAGACCCTGGAATCAGGGTTTAATGACTCTGGCCTCTGCCATTGTGTGGCCTTTGGCAGGTCACTTAATCTTCCTGAGCCTCAGTTTCCTCATCAGCAAAAAGGGGATATTACCTACTTAATGGGAACCTTACGATCAAGTGTTCAGTGGTGGTTGTTACCACTGGGTAGTCACTAAGCTCGAAATGGTTGTAAATGAAAATGCCTTGTTCAAATGCAAGGGATTCTTTCCCCGGAGAGTCCTCTCAGACCCCCTCATTTTATAAATAGCCCCCAAAAGGAAGGCATTTTGCTCAAGGAGAGACACAGAGCAAGCCAAACCTTTACTCGGTACCCACCATGTAAGCCAGGGAGCTCTTTTTCAATTTACCCCAATTTACAGGTGAGGAAATGGAGGCCGGTGATTGGCCACTGGTGCACCATGGCGCTATCCAGTGAGGCCTGAGTCCGTCGCTGGGGAGGGAGTGCCCTGGCTGCCTAAGCTCCCCGGAGGAGGGGCGTGCAGGTAGCGGGCGCCCTGGAGCGGCAGCCCGAGCCAGGCGCACTATTAATAATCCAGCCGCCGGGCCTCAGCCGAGAGCGCAGGTCCGGACCGCCACCGGGCGCCTCCTGGGCCCGGGCCCGGCCCCAGCCGGGTCGCACAGTACCCCCCCTGCCCCCCTGCCGCCGCCCTTCGCCCCGCCACGTGACCCTCCACCCCCACTCCACGGGTAGCCGAGGGCCCGGGATGGTGGCGGGCCAGGGGCCAGGAAAAAGCCGAAAACACCGAGGCTGGGCCGCTCCCCTCCCGCTCAAAATAGCCCCCGACCGGGGCTGCCACGCATTCCGCAGGGTCCGGGGCGCGGGAAGGGACGCCTGGTCGGGCCCCCGCCCGGCCCGACGTGGCTGCCCGGCCGGTATAGAAGGGGGGGTGCCGAGGGCGGGCTGCGCGGCCGGCCGGCATGTGGCTCTCCTTCGGGGAGCCTTGGCAGCCCGGGCTGCGCGCTGCGCCGGGATGATGGAGAGCTTCTGGAATTTCCTGCAGCTGGAGAGTGCGGTCGTTCAGGGGAGCGGGCTGAGAGCGCAGTTCGGGAAGGGGCGCCTCAAAGCCCGGCCCTAGGGGGCGCCTTGGCGGCGAGGGTTGTGGGGGTAGATCTCGTTATCTGCCCCCAGAATGCTGGAGAGGAGGAGGCATACCTCCCCTCCCCCGCCACTCTTTTTGGGTCTGGCGGGGGTCCAGTCCCGCCCTCCCAGCCTGGGCGCGGAGAGGGGCCAGGTGCAGGCGACGCCCCTCCCCCAGCCGCCTGGTTTCCCTCTCTCGCCCGTCACCTCCTCCAGGAGTCAGAAGCTCAGCGGCCTCATTTGGGAGAGGGGCGGGGGTGACAGGGATCAGGGGGCAGCGCAGGCCTGCCAGGTAGCCAGAGAGGCGGCGGCGGGAAAACTCTGGGCGGACCTTTCAGGACCGAAAAAGGCTGGGCCAACGTACCAGAGAAAGCCTCCTGCTTGAGCAAGAGGCATCTCAGGGCCTCTAGTTAGGAGTCGAGCCAGTCTTCTCCCAACAGCCCCTCAACCCTACCCAGGCAACTACGGAGCTGGTGGCCGCGCAAATGTGCCGGGGGAAGAAACCCTGAACAATTTTTCCGACGGTGGCTGCATCTTTCTTTGGGGGTGGCTCAGCCCCTTGCAGGTCTTGAAATCCAGAAAAGGGCTTCCGGGAGGGAGGGGCTTCTTTTCACTGGAGCCCTGAGATCCAGGGGAGTAGGTAAGTGACTTCTCAGGGCTCACTCTTGGCACTGTGGTTTGGGGAAGGGAAAAGAGTTCTACCCTGCCCTTTGAGGGGGAGGGGAATGGATGCTTGCCCTCAGCTTTGCTAGTTCCAGTACCATTTGGTGCTCTGCAAACTGATGAACCTTTTGGCAACTCAGCAGGCACCTCCCCCTCCTTGGGTGGACCCAGTCTCCCCCTTGCCAATGACCCCAGTTCAATCTCATTTGCTGCCCCAACCCAGCACACCCTGGTCATGTTAAACAAAACCAGTAAGTAGGTACAGGTACAGTCAGAGTCCTTTCTCTTCCACTCACTGGCTGTGTGACCTTGAGTAAGTCCTTTCACTGCATAGTCCCTTTGCTCATCTGAAAAACTAGACAGTAGTAGGTAGGCTGTGGCCTTATTGTAGGGCATAAAGTTGCACAACATTTAAAGCAGTTAGCACATCGTAAGGGGGGGAATGAAGGGCACCTTTGTAACATACAGCCCCATTCAGTCATCAAAGTATCTAAATCCTCTTTCCCTACTACGGTGCTGTGAAATTTAGCTTCCAAGGGTAAGTAGTACCTCATTTAGGCTGGGAGGATTGAAAGATGCTGGTTTTATCAAGTGTTTCATTCATTAAATATGTATTTAATCTTGGTGCTTTTCTACTAGCTTCAGACTGGGGGAGAGGCTTCTGAATTTGTGCTGTGGATTTGGGACTAGGACTGGTTACCAAGCTATGTTAAAGCTGGACGGGCCCTTGGAAGGCCTTCCTGCTAGGCTAGCTCTTAGTACTGATGGGGAAACTGAGGCCCAGGAAGGGGGCCGGGTCTACTTATAATGCTCCTGCTGTTCAGACTCTGGGGGTGGAGGCAGGGGCTGGCAAGAGCTCTAGGCTGGGGAAAGTTGGGGCAGCCCTGGCCCAACTCCTTGGGGTATGGCCCAGGCTGGCTGAGAAGCTGGTGGAGTTCTGCTTCCTCTCCCTCCCATCTCCATGCTGACCTTTCACTCCACCACTGTTAGAGTGGGTAGGGGTGGGACCCAGACACCCATATTTGAATTCAGATGCCTGTTGGATTCCCCTCAGCCCAGGATTTTGGGCCTGGGCCTGTGTCAACTCCTACCCAACCCCCCCCACCCCCTGCCAGTTCTCCCTGTTTCCTGTTGGATTGGCCTTCCTTGTGTACTGGAAGGAACTCAAGGCTCCATTTGTCTGTGTGAACTTGAGCAAACTACCCCACCTCTGTGAGCCTCAATTTGTTTTTCTGCAAAATGGTGTTGAAATAAAAGCTTTCTAACATAAAACCTCTTTCACACATATCCCAGAGGCTTCCTGGTAGACCTATTTAAATAATAGAAGGCAGGGATTCCCTAGAATTTATATTCAAGGCCTGGGATCTGCACAGTCTCCTGTACCTGTGGTTTGGGGAGACAGCTCTCTGGGGTCTTGGCATAGGAAGTGGGCGGGAGGGGGGATGAGTGTCCACCAGATCATTTTGGCAAAGTCCATATTTGAGCAAATTTACGTGGCCTAGATTCCAAGGCTGCCAGGTGCCCACATCACTGAATGCTCCGCTCTCACAAACTTCTCTTTGGTACTACAGACTCTGCGACGAATCCAGTCCCACCTCCTGCTTTAGGGAACCCTTCCTGGGCTGACTGTATCTCCCTCCCCCGCTTTCTCTCTAACCCCTAGAGGGCTCTGGTCAGGAGTGGGAAGCCGCAGTTGGGCTGTGTGACTCTGGGCTGGCCGCTTCCCCTCTCTGGGCCTCAGTTTCCTCTTGCATAGCAGAGGAGGCTGGATTAGTGGCTCCCTAAGGCACCTTCCAGCTCTGACAGACTCTGAGCCTGTGTTGACTGATGTATCCTAGGAGATAGGAGCACACAGAACCGAGTCAGCTGGGAGATTCCTGTTGAGGTATCCCCCCACCCCCACTCCAAGGGTAGAGTGCCTCCCTTCCCAAGACACACCCTTTAGGCGTACTGGTGGAGGTTGTGGTGGGTAGCGCGGACAGATAACCCAAGTGGGTGGTACTGTTGAATCCTGGGGTCCCTGCTGTCAGTAGAGAGGTCTGTGCCTAAGAACAAGAGCTTGTGTCTCAGGCGGGGCGGTGAGACTGCTGGCTTCTAGGGCAAGGGAATGTGTGTGTCAGTGACCAGTCAGCCTCCAGGGAATGGGGGTGTGGTGCACAGGCAGCTAGTTAGTTGGATGGTGTGTCCAAAAGAGCAATCGCAGGGGCAGTATATTGGGGTGTGTGCAAGACAAGGAGGCTGGCAGTAGGAGGGAGGGAAAAACATATCGGTGAACCAGAGAACCAGGCTCTGGGTTAGGGCAGGCTGTGAGGGGAGGCTCCCGCCATCCGGGCACGCATGGTAGAAGATTCAGCCCTGTCTGACACCGTGCAGTCTTGCCTGTGCTTAGGTTTGTCCACTTGTTGTAGGTGTTGAGCTGAGCTTCACTGTTCTGAACTGCAGCTGTCATGTTCTGTTGTGGGGGTATCTGCATCGGGGTGTTTGTCAAGTTTTTCTGAACAGTGAGTGGCTGTTTGTGGGTGCATGTGTCTGCACAGGATAGTATTGTAAAGCAGGGGGCAGCTTCTGTCCATTTGGGGTGCATCAGGTTGCACCGGGGGCATCAGTTCTGGCCATTAGGAAGCCTTGGGCTACATTGTCATTGCCGGGGTGTCAGGGAGGATGATTTCAGGCTGTGAGTGAATCCTGGCCATGTTTCGGGTGCGTCTTCCCCCTCCATTGCTTACACACTGGAAGGGAGGTCTCCTGACCTTAATCAGTCTCTTCCCAGGTAGGCAAGCCGGCAGGCAAGTCTGTTCACACTCGCAGTAATTTTACCACGGTGCCTAAACCAGGAACAGGCGTGAATTGACCTTTTAACCCCTTACCCGCCATGGGATTAGACTCTGTTTCCTGTTCAATCTCCTCCAGAACCAGTTCCATCCCGCCCGCCCCCCACCCACCCAAGGAGCGGATAAGCAACCCCCATCTCTCTCCCCTTCCCCTGTTGAGCCTTGGGGGGGCCTGAGGGCCAGGCTAGTGAAGAAGCTCAGGACCCAGGCGGGAGTGATAAATATTGAAGAGGAGGGATTTCGGTGTGGGCTGGAGCAGCTGCAGTGGTTCGAGTGTCACACTATCTCTCCCCAGGTTTACTGACCCATTTCCATTCACGCGGCTGCCGGTTTCCTAGCAACGGCAACAGTCCCCCCAGAACAGGCGGAGTGTGTGTCTGCCATTAGCGACTGCCGCAACTGTGTCAAGGTTACCCCGCTCCTGCAAACCCACCCCGGCGGGTTTGTTTTCTGCCAGCGCCTGGCACACACGGTGCCAGCCAGGGAGGGGGAGGGGAAGCGAGGGGGTGGGGGGGCCAGCCCAGCGGCTTGGGTGGGGGTGGGGGGGCTGAGGAAGAGCTGCAGTTCCTGGTCCAGTGGGAGCCAACTTGGACTGAGGCCGAAGCAGGCCCCCCTCCCTTGGTTGGTGGAATTCCTGAGCCCGAGGGGAGCAGGGGGCGGGGCTGTCCCTCAGCCCTGACCCCCGAGATTCCACAGCCTGGGGGGAGGGGTGTGGGCCGAGGGGCCTCTGGGAAGCCTGCCCGATCTGACCCCACCTGGCTCGTTCTGCTCCTGCCTTGGCTTCCTCCCACTTCTGCGCAGCTCCATGTTCTCTCTGCTCTCAGCTCTTTGTCCCAGCCTGTGCGGCTGGGCTCCCCAGTCAGACTCCCCAGGGCAGGGTTGTATTTCTCCCATCAGACCCGGGGCTCCTGAGGTTGGGGTTCAAGATGCCTTCTTTCCTTCTCCCCTCGGCACCACCACCTCATGACTTTTTTCCAAATGACATGGGAGATGAAATCAAACAGTTGGTGTGGCAAAGTCTAATTTTTGTTAACTCAGATTTGTGGGGCAAATACCTCTACCCACCCCATTTTTGAAGTAGATTCTTTCTGCTCTCCCCTACCTGGCAGGAGTGGCCTTTGGAAGTAGAGTACCCCTCTTTTTCACCCTAAAAGCCTGACTGCAAAGGGTTAAAGCACTCCCCCCTTTCCTCCCCTTGCCTTGGTATGTGAGCTCCCCCAGGCTGGGGGGATGGGGGGGGGTCTGTCGCCTTATAGCCAGCCACTCATGTGGTCAGCTCAGACCTGACCAGTCACATTCCTGCCCAGGAGGGCTTGGAGCTTGAGGTGGAGGGGCAGGGGCCTGGAAGGATCTACGTTTGTTGGATTGGAGGGGGGAGTACTGAGAAGTTGGGCTAGGGGCTGCTCAGAACTTGGAAGTATTAAACCTCAGGAAGCCTGAATCCACCTCCCATTCCTCTGGGCCTCAGTCTCCCTGTGTTTCCTCCCATTTGCTCCCTTCAAAACGTTCCTGTGGTCCACATAGTTGTGATGCAGGTATAGACCTGGTCCCGATTCTAAACAAAGAGTGTGGTTAGAAGCAATTTCTGACGTGCAGGGTGGCACAGAGACTTGTGGGTAACCTCCAGTGTGACTTTCTGGTGGTTGGAGGTCGGCTGGGTTTTTGGCTGGGTCAGAGGCTCTGAGATCTAGGGTACAGAGCAGGCTGTGCTAGACAGGAGAGAGACCTGGGCGGAGACCCAGGAAACCTGGGTCTTTGCCCAGCCCTTTTCTGACTCATGGCCTCAGTCTCCCCATCTGAGGGGCTCAGGTCAGTGGTCTGTAAAAGCCCTCCTATCCTGTTAAGTGTTTCTGGGTGAGAGATGAGGAGTGGGGGGCAACAGTCTGGAGTGCTGTGGGAAGGTTCCAGCTCAAGGGGGAGTTTGCAACTCGATCCCAGAGCGAAAATAGCCCAGGTCATTTTCAGCTGCTTGGGCGGAGGTATCTGATCCTGGGAGGGCAGGGCAGCTTGGGCAGGGGGCAGGGAGGAGCACTCTGTAAAGCCCTCTTGGAAACCGGACCCCAGGATGGGAGGGTGGGGAAAGGTTGGCATGCCCGGCTGGGCTTCCTGAGACCTGCTGGGGCCCTGGCAGGGGCCCTAGAATGGAAAGATGAGGAATGCAGAGGGTTAACAGGAGGTGAGGGCTGGACTCCTGCCCCTTTTGGGTCCTGGCCTGGATGAGGTGAAAGGTCAGCCCCAAGGAGTCCAGGCACAGCTGGGGAAAGAGTAATCGGATCCTTCCCCCTAGCCAGGCTCAGGGGATCACAGAGCCACCTCCCCCAGGAAAGGTGCTTTGACATCCCCAGGAAGAAGTTTGTTTCTGTTCTCAGCAGGGGTTGGGGGCTAGGAGAGGGTCCTGCCCCAAGGGGTCAGGGAGAGTTGCAGGCCTGGTGCCCCAGCCAGTATGTCAGTGCTTTGTCATCCTGGGGTCAGAGGAGGTGGAGGTGAGCCTGCTGAAAAGGTTAGAGGTGGCCCATTCTGGTCCCACTCTCACTCTGTGCCCCATTTATAATTCTGACGAAAGCTTAGAATTATAGGAGACTCCCCCAACACACACTGATTAGTGTAAGAAACTGCCTGATACTAGACTGTCACATTGAGATGTGTTTGGAGTGGAGAATTACACCTCAGCTCTGAGAGGGCTTTGCTGCCTGTGGTTGTAAGTGTGGTGGGGTGTCGGGGTGTAAGGTGTTGTGATGGGAGGCAGAGGTAAGTCTAGCTTGACCTGAGCTCAAATCCTTGCTTTTGCCTTAGGTATTTAACCTAAGCCTTGGTTTCCCAACCACAAAATGGGACTAATAGTATTCACCATAAAAGGCAAGGATTGGCATAGAGTAAGTGCTCGGTAAAAAGTAACCTTAATGAACTTCATTGTATGCCAAGGTCACATGCAGTGTAGAGCTGCATTTGAGCTAGTCTGGCTCCAGCACAGGAAGTTGGTGAGCCATAGATGAGGGAGAGGGTAGGTGTGAGAATGTGAGTGGGTCAGTGTCCCCAGGGCTGTGCCTGAGGCTGTGGGATTATCCAGGTCACTTGGGGTGAAACGGGGTCAGGTGAATGGTGTTGACTCTGTGACAAGGGGTGGTTGGGGCAGGCTTCTCTCCTCTCCCCTTGCCTGCGTGTTTTGTGCAGCCACATGGAGGTATAACTGTCCCTGGAGTGTGACTGTAGGTATGTTTGAGAAGGCGCAGGCATCCCAAGAAAGAACAAGTCGCCTTTTGTACGTGTCCAGCCTCGGGCTGGGCTGGGCCCTCTCTGGGGGATCCCCTGTTTCCGCGCCCAGCTCCCCGCCCACGGACGGCGCCCCAGCTCCGCCCGCTACCTGAGAGGCGGCCCGGCCGGAGCGCCCCCTCCCGGGGACCGGGCTTTGGTCTTAGGGCAGGGGTCTGGGACAGGAGGCGTGCCTGACACCCTGACCACGCCCCTCGTGACATCACCCCAGGTACTACCAATCTTCGGGAGCTCTGCCCACTGGCGGCCAGCTCTCCCTAGGCACCGCTCTCCTGCCATCCAGCCGTGCAGCGGGTGGAGGAGGAGGCAAGGCCGGCCTCTGGGGCGGGGAGACCGTTGAAGGCCTCGCCCTTCCTGCTCTGGGAGGGGCCGAACAAGCGGTCCTGAGACCTTAGAGCTCAGCTCTTCTTGAAGAGCCTCACAAGACCTTCTCTCTCCCAGAAGACTCTATCTACTTGCCCACCTGTCCAACTCTTGCCAGGTACCAATTTCAGCAGCAATCCTTCCAGAATTGTCCCCCCCCAATCATTTTTCTGGTAACCTGCGCCCTTTTAGTGACCCTCTGTAACGGCAGCGGCAGTACCACTATGACTACTGACACCAGCTGCCGCCCACGGAGCAGTGCACCGTGTGCCGCCTGCTCTGGGTTTTCGTGGAATATCTTACATGGCGATGGGTCTCTTGATTGCTTTCTCCCTTGTATTATGAGCCAGTCTCACCCACTGGATTGGTAGTTCCTCAGATAGGTGTTCCAGACATGGCCTCGCTCAGAAGAGGCACTACTAAATGTTTAGGATAGTGATAGATGAGGAGACAGGCCATACCAGAGGTCACACAGCAAGTAGGTAGAACAATCAAAGCTAGAAACCAGGTTTCCTGGCGCCATTTAGTTCTTTGGTCCCTGTGTGTGGCTAAGAGTAGGGGGTTACACAGAATGATGCTGTAGGCTCCCCTTCCCCCCAAAAGGTCAGAGGAACCTGAAGTCTGTCTTCCTTTGCAATCCATACACCTTGTACCAGAACCCCTGACTTCTGGGAGGAGCAGTCGGGGGAGGGAGAAGAGGAGTAGGGAGAGGAGATGTTGGGGAAGGTGAGAAGGCTTTTGCGGGCCAAAGGGGCAGTTCTGGAGTATTGTCGGCCCAGTAATTGGGGGTACTAGTTATAGGGACATAAGGACTTAGCCTGCAAGTAGGAGGTTCCAAGTTGGGCAAAGAAGAGTATTGGGAACCAAAGTATATGGGGGTTCAGCGCAAGGGAGGCAGGGATTGTGCTGGGCCAGCACTCCCCCTACCAACAAGCTGGCCTGGTGGAATGCCGGGAGGCCTGGGGGATGGGGGCCAGGCAGCCAAGGTGTCTCCGGTGGCACAGAAGCAGTTAAGAGCTGCCTCAGCCCGTTCCTTCAGACAATTAGTGACATCTCGCTTGACAACACCACACTGAGCTGATGCAGACCTCAGCCCCCCTCCCAGCACCCCCATGGCCGCTTCAGCTGTTTATTCTTGGGCTTTAACAATTGGGATTCTGACTTGGAGGAGCAGGCGCCCTGAGCTGCCCTCTGACCCTCCGTCGCCTTGGCAACTGGCACCCGGTAGGCCTGGGCTCTGCGTTAGGATTACAGATTCTGAATTCACAATCTTGCTGCTCCCCTGCAAGCAGCAGCAGCAGCCACAGCTGCAGCATGCTGGATCTTCAGCTAGACTGGAGGGGACAGAGAAGGAGAATCCCCAGGGGCCAGGCTGAGGCGTGGGTGGGAATCTGGGATGCCCACAGGCTACCTAGGAAGTGGTGCCCCACTGGCAGCTACCATGGGGTGGATCAGGGCCCACAGCCCTCCTCAGCTCCCAATATCTCCTATCCGCTCTCTGGAAACTTTCTTCCTGGTAGAGCCAGGAGGGCAGGGGCGAGGCTACATCATCTCCCCCGCCCTTTCCCCTCAGTCAGCCCCCTACCATGCCCAGAACTCCAAGTGCCAGCAGACTGTGCCCCTGCCGCGCCCGCAGCCATGGCAACGGACCCCCTCCTCGGTTCCTTCCTCTCCCCACCCCAGCAGCCAACTGCCCCAGCTGAAACCGGAGCTGATGCATCTGCGAGCCTCATGCCCAGACCCACATTCCATTTCTGTCCTCTGTCCCCCCCAGCTCTGGCGACAACAACTCTCCCTCCATGTGTCTGTCTACTGCTGCCCGCCACCCCCCCCAACCCACACACACAAACACTCTGTCACTAAGGGTCTTCCTTATTCTCGCCCCATTCTCTCTGAGTGTGTCTCATCCTCTCTGACTGTCTCTTGGTCTCTGGGTGTGTCACTCCCTTGTCTGTCTCTGGCTCCCTGTGGTGTCCTCAGTTCTTTGGGCTTTGCCCTGTCTATGTCAGGCTCCTTCTCCATCTCTTCCCCTCTGTGTGTATCTTGCTTGCTCTGTCTGTCTTTTGTCTCTGCCTCATCCTCCCTCTCTCTCTCTCTCTTCCTCTTGTCTCCCTCTCCTCTCCTTCTGATTCTTTCTCTGTCTTTCATCCTTTCCCTCCTCATCTCTTTCTGCTGCGTTCTATCCTGTTTCTCTTGCCCCCACATTCTTCAGGTCTCTTCCTGAATCTGATTCTCTGCCTTGGTTTCTCCTTCCCTCTTTCTCTTCTCCCTGGTTCTCTCCCTCTAAATACATGGATTTCCTTCAAGTCTTCTTTCTCTATTTCCTACTTGGTTGTTTCCCTCGTGCCCCCGCCAGGTTTGAGCTGAGAGAGGGGGCTTTCCAAAGCCACCCCAAAGGAGTCTCCTCTCAAATAGGGGCCAGGTGTCCTGGCACCCACTGGGCAGGTGTGGTTGAATCTCAGATGGGGAGGAGAGGGTCTGAGGTCAAAGAGCCTGTAGGGAATGGAGCACAGGAAACTAGGGGACCAGGCCTCCCTGTCCAGGCTTCCAGAAGATGGGTTCCATCAACCTAGTCTACCTTCTGCCACTCTAGGTAGGGGCAGAGGGTGGTTCTAGGGGCTGAGCTGGCCCAGGAAGCCCCCTAGCTATAAGGACTCAAAAGAAGAGCATGTTGAGGCCTCACTGATTCCTGGGATTTGTCTCCTCCCCTACTACAATGATGGCTATCTCAGATTTTGCCTCAGTTTCCCTCAATGGCACAGGGGTACCCTTGCTCTGTCTTTGAGTTCTTTAAAGTACTTTGAGTACCTGGAGCAAAGTCAAAGTTATGAAGAGGGAAAGGGTAGGGTGACTCCTGCCCCCTTGCTCACCATCCCTGCAAGGACTCCAGCACAGAATTGGTTGATCTCGGGGCAGGGGTAGAATAAGGGTCCTGTCTCCTTAAGTATCTGGTGGAGGACAGTGCCCCACCTCCCCCCAAGACTGGCAGCCCCTACAGTCAGGCCCTCCCAGTCTGGGCAGTGGCCTCTGGCCCTCCTCCCAGCAGCCCCTCTTCTAGGAATGAGCTTGGAGTCACGGGAAACAGGCCCTGGGGTGGGGTGCCAGGGCTCCAGGGCTCAGCCCTTGCCTCTGGGTGTGACGAGGCCTGGTCAGGCAGAAGTACTCGGACCCTGGGGTCTTGGCACTACTTACCAAGGGGCCAGGAGGGGGAGTAGGGGTGCCTGGGGGAGGCGGGTTGCACGCAAGGCATGCTGGGCCCCCCTCGGTGGGTGGGTGGGGGGAACAAAGCTGGCATCGAGGCCTCAGCTAAAATTAGCCGTTTCCCTGCGCGGGAACGAGCATGCCTGCCAGCCGCCCAGATCGCCGCTGCCTCAGCAGGCCATCTGTCGCCACGTTTTGCTCAGTCCCCCAGGGTCCCCCAGCTCCAGCCACCCCCAGGGGCTAGAGGGACTCTATTCTGAAGCTGTCCCTGGTCAGGGCTCTGGTCTCTGTGGCTGTCATGCTGTGTGACCTCAGGCTAGGCGGAGTCCCTCTCTGGGCTCCTAGACAGCGAGAGGGCCCTGGACAGACATCCTGGATCCCCAAGTCCTTCCAAGCACCAGCTGCTGATGTTGGCCACAGGGGCCCAGGGTGTGGACTGGCCCTCTCGTCCAGCTCTTGAAGGTGGGCCAAGTGAGGTTTAGGGTAAAATTCAGGATGTATGACAGACTCTTCTCAGTTTCCTTGGTCTTCAGCAGCTCTGTATCCAACAACACCCCAGGATTCCCCCCCTCACACCACGCACATACACACGCATTATAGAACTCCAAGCAGTCTCACAAAAACAGCTCTAGTGGGAAGCCAGGAGGTGGAGGCTGAGCTCAGCTGATACTAACTCGCTCTGTGGCTTGGACAAGCCTCCTGCCCTCTCTTTGTCTATTTCCCCCTCTTCATACGAAGCTCCCATTTCTTGAGCAGCTGCCCAATTTACGCCACATTGTCTCTTGAAGCTGATGTTATCATCCTCGCTTCACAGACGAGCAAACCGAGGTACAGAAAGGTGAGGAAGCTGCGGAGCCAGGGGTGGATGGCTGTGTCCTCTCTCCCATGGCCCTCTCGTGCTCTACTTGCTGGTCTCCAGCCTTGGCTGCTTTCAGACCCCGGCACTTCCCCGGCTGCTGCCCCTTCCCCCTGCTCCAAAGCCAGAGGCTGAGCTGCTGCTCCAGGGTCACTCAGCTTGGCCTGGGAGGAGCTCAGACTTGAACCCAGGCCCCTTGGCTCCCGGCCTCCCTCACTCCGGCCAGCAGGCTGGGTTTGTTCCCTGGGTGAGTCATGCCCCGGGACTTTGGCCTTCTTGTCAGGCTGTATGGTCTGAATTTGGAGGAGGGGGCCTTGGTAAGAAAGAGGGGCTCCCCTGACAGCAGTGGGGGATCTGAAGCTATCATCTCTCTCCTTCCTCAGTCCTGTGCCCTGAGGGCATGGTGACAGCAACCTATTACCTGTCTCCCCGCCACCAATCTCTAGGAAGTCTTACAGGAGGTGCTCCTCTGACCGCTCATTCCGCCCCCTCCCTAGACAACAACTGCCTTCAATAAGAAATGAGGTGAGAGTGGGAGCCTGGGGTGGGGGGTGGCATCTCCAGGTGGTCTGTGTGCCCGGGTGGCTTCCTTCCCAGCACTCATCTTCCCCCGCACCAGGACACTGGGTTACCCAGGAGGGACACCAGTGTGCGTCCTCCCCTGGTGTCCAGGGACCAAGGTCACACCCAGAGCCCTATGCGCCTCCACCTCCTCCTGGGGCCAGTGGTGTTTGTCACTGGGGCAACATGCGGCTGTGCCTGGCTCTGGCAGTGCTGGGGTGACATTCATGCCCTGTGAGCTGTGACGCCTCTGCAGGCAGAGGACAGCACCACCCAGGCTGGCAGTGCTGGGGGAGGGTTGGGAGTGGGCTGCCACCTCTGCAAAGCAGTTAGGGGTTAACATGTCGCATACCCATCCCATTCTGGAGGGGGGACTCGGGAAGGAGCACGGTTCTGTTCCTGGCCTATCCCGTGGGGTTGGGGGGGGTGCCTGTTTCTTCCTCATACCTAAAAGGTGAGCCTTGTCTGTGTGGGGTGGGCGGAGAAGATCCGCGTGCAGTTAGTGGGTGTGGGGTACCTGGTTGCACGTTAGTTACACCAACGTGAGGGTCACAGCCAGTGTTCCTATCGAAGACTGTCTAGGGGTATCAGATGCACCCAGCTTACACTTCTCGGGGAGTGACAGTTAGGAGAACAGTCACTCAGATGCCTGTCTCTCTGACTGTTGGGTGTGTGTGAGATGTCACCATGTGCCCATCTCATGCTGTTGGGGGAGTGACATGTGTGATTATCTCATGCTGTTGGGAGGTTGTCAGTAACTTCGGAGCTTGTCTCTCACCCTAAAGAGATGACATGTTTCCTGGTGGTATGGAGCTGACAGTTGGTGGGCCCTTTCCATGGAGACTGCAGGGGCTGAAGGGCTGGCCAGCAGAAGCTCTCCAGGCCCTGAGCACAGACAGGGACAAGTCTCCCATGTGACCTACCTTCTGACCCAGGTGCCAACCCTGGGGACTGTGCCCCAGAAGGAGGGACCCAGTGTTTTTCAGGTAGTGTGCAGCGGGGCCTCTGGGACTGGGGCAGGTGTAACTGGAGAGGTTGGGCACCAGGCAGGGTTTGCATGAGGGGCTGTCCCCCTAGGCCTGGGGGACCCTATTCCCTGCCTCTTCTGCCCCTGAAACTGTTAAACTAATTAAGGCTGTGGAGCCGCAGGATTAATCGGGGCAGCTCGGCGCGGGCCGGGAGCTCAGGTAGTCGATTAGTGCGCAGCAGAGGATATTGGATTTCTGAACCGCAAGTCAGCACTATTCGGGCCTGTTATCTCTCCGAGGCTCGAGGGTCAGGAGGCGGAGGCCCAGGCGTGCTGGCCACCCCCGTCCAGCCAGCTCGGAGGTTCACTCCCCCTGCCCACACTGCCGTCTGCACCCCTCTGCCCGAGTCCACGCCCACTCCCCCTGCCCTCCTGGCACTGCTGCTGCCCACACAGCGTCCTCACCCAGCCCTTCTCCCTGGTGCATCCTGGCCCTGCCTCCCTCCACCACCCTCCAGTTCCCCTCTGTCAGGCTGGCCTCCCCAGTGCCGCCATCCCCTCTGGCTCTCTCCCTCTCGGTCCCACCTGGCCTCACACTGTGTGCCTCACTAACGAGCTCTTCAGCCTCTGACCAGCCTCTCCACCTCTGTCATTTCCCTGTCACTGGCCCTGTCCCCCAATCTCTGTTTGCCTTTCCCATCACCTCTCCGCTTTTGTTTTTGTGTCTGTCTCTCACAGCTTCTGTCACTATCTGTCTCTGTCTCTCATGTCTCTGTCTCTGTGTGTGTGTCTCTCTTCCTCATTCTCCCTCTCTTGCTCCTTCTGGCATTCAATCTCTGCGCCTCTGCCTCTCTCTCTCTCTCTCTCTCTCTCTCTCTCTCTCTCTCTCTCTCTTGTGTGGTCTCGGCTGGTGTCTGCAACCAGAACAAATCTCCCCCAGCCAACACCCCCTGAACAAGCAGGCCAGAGCAGCTAATGGGAAACATGTGATTCTGCCTTTCGCCTGGAGCACCGTGAAGGGAGCCTTAGTCCCAGCTCAGCCCATGCTCCCCCTTTGCTGCATTCCCCCCACCACACTGTCCCCCGCCTCCCAGCGGCTCCCCCAGCCTGTGTGGGCACAGTCACAAGTTCCCCAGTCATTTACGTTTCAGGGGTTTGGGGGAAACTGTCTTTTATCAGTTGGGGAGTATCAGGTTGTGGAGGGGCTGGGAGCAGCTTTGCTCTTTTGGTTCCCCACAGCCCCCGGGGCCAGACAGACCCCATGCAGACTCCCCTCCGCCACCACCATATGTAGGAGAACAGGGCCAAGATGAGCTGAGCTCTGGGGGCCTAGGTGGGGAGGGGAGCCCGTCCACCCCCCTTGGAGGGGTCTGGAGCCACCCAGAGTTCCATCTTTTCTGCCCTCTGGGCCTCTGGGGAGCTGCAGAGGTGGGGGCTCCCTGAGGGCCTGGGAGCTGCTGGGCTGCATTTCTGTGCCCACCCAACCACAGGGAAAGGGGGGATGGATCAGAGGAGGGAGGCTCTGGCAGGTTGGAATTCTCCTTCTCTGCCTGTGGATAAATTGTCCCTAATCCAGGCTTGGGGAGCTGTCTGGCTCCTACAGAGAGAGAGAGCGAGAGAGCGAGCAGGAGATAGGGAGGAGGAGGCAAGCAGGCACACAAACACAATGACACAGACACACACTGTCTCACAAAGGGTCTCTCACATGCACACACACACGCCCTGACGAGTCACACAAAGGTGCCACACAGGTACTGAGGCCCCCTTGGTCTGACAGGCACACTTCAGCACATAGACTCTCTCACATGGTGACGTTTCCAGAAGTGTATTATTAGCACAGACGTGCAATGACATGGCATCAAGGACCTGCAGAACACAGTGTGGTGGGGTCACACAGTGCACACACACAGACACACGCATAAACATACAGTGACCCACAGTGAAGCAGACCCACGGGGACACTGACCAGGCTCGCCATCACACTGTGACCCTGAAAGCCTAGAGGAAGGGAGAGGTAGGAAAGGGGCAACACTGATCCGCAGTGACACCAGTGCCTGCAGTCCCGGGCCTGGAGATTGGGAGCCTGCAGGGACAGCAGAGGATCACCCACACTCCTCCCCACCCCTGCCACACACGTTCAGAGAGCTCTGAGACCGGCAGAAGCCAGTGCAGCTCCTGACACAGTAGGCTGCAGAGAGTGTGCAGAGAGGCACACTCTTAGCTTGACCAGTGGGCACACCTTGTCACACATAGGCACACGTACTCTTACCTCTCTCCTCACAGGTGTGCAAAGGCAGGCTCAGCTGGACATACACAAGGCGAAATAGACCCAGATGCACACACACATTACACACACTCATGTGTATAATCAAAGACATTGAACCCAGGTACACATCAAACGCATACAGAGAGACCACAACTGAGCAAGCACAAGCTCATATATGTACACTCTGAAACACATATACCTGCACAGACATACAGAAATATGCAGAGAAGCACACAGAAGGCTTCAGAATAGACCCGGGGACCCACATGCAGGTGCATTTACCCAAACAACTGAACACTCATAGACGTGCACTCATACAGGCAGGATCTCTACCACACAACAAATTCCCAGGCAACCAGAACCTGTAAGGAGTCCGTGAGAGCTGGTTCTCAGACCCGCTCTGGGCTCCAGAACACCTCAAGGAGGCAGATGAATGTGCAGGAAGCAGCAGGGTAGTCAGAAGGGCCATGGCTATTCAAACAAGGGACATAACCCTCTGATAGAGAAGGGTAAATGGCAGCTGCATATACATCCCTCGTGGAAATCTGCATGCACCATCACTTTGAACAGCAACTCACACCTGCATTATAAATGAACGCTTAGCATCTATAGTTTCCCCAGCGTGCTCCTCCCTATTCACAAGATCTCCCCGTTTTACAGGTGAGAAAACTGAGAGCCAGAGAGGTTAACTGACTTGCCCAAGAGGGCTGAGCCAACGACTGTCTGACTCCAAAGGCCAGCTTCTTTCCACCACAGTGTGTGTGCATGTTCATGCATGCGTGTACCTGCGTATACCAAGATAGTGCTTCCCAGCAGAAGCCTGAGTTCTCAAGGTT
Source organism: Trachops cirrhosus (assembly GCA_028533065.1). NCBI lineage: Eukaryota > Metazoa > Chordata > Mammalia > Chiroptera > Phyllostomidae > Trachops > Trachops cirrhosus. The sequence goes on along the minus strand of CM052542.1, from coordinate 15,495,167 downwards.
CACAACTCCCCCAGTGAAATGAGGTTTGAGCTGATGTAATTGTATGCAAGAGTGCACCCCATCAAGGACAGCCTCCTGGTCCCCCTCTCTGGCTCATACTGTGTCTATGCTTACGCCCGTGGTACTCTTTGCTTCCACAGATGGGAGCTTGCCTGCCTGTCTACCCATTGGCCTGTTTACCCATTGGCCTGGACCCCAGCTAAGTACGTGCAGAGGGCCCCGGGTTCGGGGCGACACTCAGGCTACCGCAGAGACCACCCCGAGATCACTGGTGAAGACTCGCCTTTCCTGCTAAGCCGGGCCTGTCTGCACAGCCTGCTCAGGTAGGTAACAGTGGACGGGGAAACCAGGTCTGTGCTTCAGCCGCCCCTGGGAAGTGAGCATCGGGGAGTTACGGCCCCATCCTAGCAGGGATTTCCCCCTGATGGCTTAGGCCAAAAAGAGGCCCTTCAGAGAATCCGAATATATTAACCCAACTTACTGAAACTCCTTCCTTATCACCCAGAAAGGGGAACTGAGGCCCATGAGTATACAGCAAGTTTCCCGGAGTCCTGCCACCTAGTCTGGGGACTCTTCCTTGCTCTTTGATGACCTGAGAGGACTGGGAAGAGAGAGTTTGACAGTGAGCAGAACTCAGGACCAAGGGGGAAACCAGAGTGTGTCTGATGTGTGCTGCGAGCCCCCAGAACTGAAATCTGTGGGAGTGAGAGCTGGGGGGGGCAAGATGAGGTGCTGAGAGGGCTGGGTAGCTCAGGTATGCTAGGCTGTCCAACTAGGATGAGGTGAAGCAGGGGGCAGCGCCTGCCTCCCTGCTTCTGGCCCAGATTAGCCCACCCAGGCTCAAGAGCCAGAGGCCAGGTGGGGCTGCCCTGCCCTGCAGAGGCAACTCCCTGAACTGACACATGAAGCCTCCAGGCTCCAGGAAGCTCCCTAGAGCCCAGCCAGCCTGGGGACCCCACCCAGCTTCCCAAAGAGCATTCCTGGGCCCTGAGGTCTGGGGGTGGGGCCTCTTGGGATTGTGAGGGTGGGGAGGTTCAGCTGTGGGAGGATGCAGGGCCGTGTGTACCCACTGCAAGTACAGGACATCTTGTGTGCAAGCACACAGGCGTGCATGCAAGCAGGCATGTATAGGGCTCTGTCCTTGGGTGTGCAGGCTTCTGTATGCAAGAATTCTTTCATAAGTAGATGAGCTGGGGACATTAGAAGGCTGTGTACGTGGTACATTGGAGTAATGAGTGTGCAGGATTCAGAGTGTGTCCTGGGCGGGGGTGGGAATACTGGAGTGTTGTGTTTGCCACACTGGATGGTGTATGTGTACAGGGTGCTAGTGTGGACTGGAGAGAGGGGGGTGGTACACTGGGATGGTATGGTGCATAGACATTGGGGTCTCTCCGTGTCACTGGGAAAGCGTGTGTTCAGGGTTCCAGATGCATGTCGGGAGTGGTGTGTGCAAATGGCACCATTTGTGCTTTGGAGGTGGGCTGAGCAGGCCTTCAGCTGAGCTGGGCTCAGCAGTGCCCAGCCTTGTGGCCAAATCGCTGAAGTCACTTCCTTTCCAGCAGCAACTTTCCAGGAGGAGGAGTTCTTCAGACCTGGGCAGGGAGTGGGGGTGTGGAACAAGGAGCTCTCAGGGGAAGGAGGTGGGCGGGGGTGAGAGGCGTGGGGAGGGCCTGGTGGGGCTGGAGGAGGCAAGTCCTCTGGGAGACAGAGGGAAAGACAAGGACAGAAGTCTGGAAGGGCCAAGGGCAGGAGGGGATGGGGGCGGAGCAGGGCGGGAAGCACAGTCCCTGGGTGACCTCAGAGGGAGGAAGGGAGGGCCACCCAGCTGGGTGAACCTTGGGTTCAGCCAGAGCTGGCTGTGGTGCCTGCACACCTGGCACCCAGGTCAGGGGGCTGGCAGGGGGCGGGTCCAGGGCAGACCTGCTTGCCAGGTGCCCCACTCTGTGCAGGAAGGGGGTGGGCGAGGGCTGCACAAAGGAGCTCTGTGTGGCTTGGGGGTAGGGTGGAGTGGGGTGTGCTGTGCTGGGGCGGGGGCTCTTGGCTCCAGGGGGTGGGGCGGGGCTTGCTCCCCTTGGGGGCATCGGTGGCTCTGAGGGGACACCTAGTGGTGAGGGAGGGTAGTGCATTGGATGGTTGGGGTGGGAGGGGTGGGTGAAGAAGCTGACTGGGGGTAGATTAGAAGTTAAAAATTAAAACTGGTGGTTGGGACTAGAGCAGTGGAGGAGGCTGCAGGGTAGGGGACTGACTCTGGACAGTGAAGAAGAGGTTTAGAGGATCCAGACAAACTTAAGCTTAAGACTTCTGCTCTTGTCTGTCACGGCTTTTTGTCCTTAAGGGCATAACTTAAACTTTGTGCGCTTCCATTTAAGTGCCAGATAAGTGACAGCTACCAATATTTTTTCTTTCATCATTGTTATTTTTGTTAGGATTTTGCGCTGGAGTCTGGTTGGAAGAAGATTTTTAGTATAATTGAGTGGGTGGGAAGGGGACGAAGAGGAGGAGATTGAGAAGGTGATGCATAGTTCCTGAGGGGACAGATCCTGGGAGACAAAGGCCCCAAAGGGAGATGCTGGAGATTTCACAGCAGCAGCATTGGCCCTTTTGATGCAGTGTTTTTCAGTTGAGGACATCCCTGGGCCTTCAGTCCAGGCTGGGAGGGAAATGGTGTTGAGGGGGGAGTGTGCAGGCTGGAGAGAGAGGGTCATGAGGCCGGAAGTGAGAGCTAGGCCTGGTAGCCTGGCTCCCCTGGGGAGGCTGTGGGTGGGGGCGGGGAGGCAGTCTGGGGAAGGGGTGGGGTGGTCACAGCCGCAGCCACCAGGAGGGTGGGGCTGGGGACTCAAGGATGTGGGCTGGCGCTTCCCGGCACTGTGCACAGCAGGTTGGGGCCCTCTCCCAGCTGTCTGGTGTCCCCATGGGCGGGCTCAGACACACTGACCCAGAAGCAGACAGAGGGACAGAAGGACCCTTTTGGCTTTGTTCACAGACATGGGGTCTACGGGGCCCTTGGGAGGGGTCCAAGAAAATGACCACCTGGGTGTGGTGGGGAGGAGAGCCAGCTGCTTCCCTCAGATCTGAGAGGCTGCAGGAGAAAGCAGCGGACAGAGTCAGGAGGTCTGGCAGGAGGACATGCCCAAAGGTCTTCACGGGTGGGTGGAACAGAAGCAACCACTGGGGAGGAGGTTTTCATTTTCTGCCAAGATGACAGCCTCTGGCCCCAAGTGGGAGGTCTCCAGAGCAGGGAGGCTTGGTAAGCGCCACCCTCGGTAAGGGAGGGAGAGTAGCTTCTGGTAGGCATCTCTAGGAAGGCATCAGGAGCCATGGGGTCACCATACGATTGGAGAGCAGAGTTGGAGATTCCAGAGTCTGAGCCCCTTCCCTCCTTTGTGAGGGTGTTACCCTCAGGCCTTCCTGCAAGAGCAGTGGTGAGGTTCTTGAAGCAGAAAGAGCCCAGTTAGCCTGGCCTGGGAGGAGCTAGGCAGGGAAAGAGCAGAACCCTGAGTGATCCAGTAGGCGGGACAATGGTGAGGAACAGCTAAGGCCTGGGACCTGCAGAAAGGGAAGGACAGTGGACAGAGGGAGGGATATTCTGCCTGGATGAGCAACAGAAGGGCCCTCCCCATGCCTCGGGCAAAGTCTCTTTCCCTCTTCAGTCTCAGTTTCCTGATCTATAAAATGGGAGGGGCATGAGGTGGCACTAGAATGGTGTACCCACTGGAGGAGCTGATTAAAAATACAGATTCCCAGATGTCCCCTCCACATCTATGAGTCAGACTCCCCTGGACTAGGGCCTGGGCATCTGGAATGTTACACAGCTTCCCCCAGCACAGGGTTTGGAAGCCAGTGGGTTAGATGATTTTAAGGCTCCTCCCAGCCTTAAATTAGACCACAGCTCTAGAACAAGCACTTTCAGGAGTGGCTGAAGGAGAGTTCGCAGGAGTTGGGAGTGGAAGAAGGCTTTGGACTTAGGGCAGAATTAGGAATCCTGTCACTTAGCAGCTATGTGACTTCAGGCAAGTTACACAATCGCTCTGAGCCTGTTTCCTCTGTAAACTGAACACACGGGTCTCAAACCATGCCTTCTAGTTTGCTGTGAGGGCTCAGTGGGTCCTTCGTGTGGAGGTGCTTTGTAGACTGCAAATCAGCGCTCACCAAAGGGGAGTGGAGAAGCGTCCTTATCCGCACCATCCTGACTGTGGGTCAGCTCTGCAGTCTTCCTATAGGGTGACAGCACCGGGCAGTGTGGCAGCCAGTGAGAGTCTGCACGTGACTCTTGAGAGTTGGACCCTAGGGACCAGGTCAGGGCCAAATGCTATGGAGGTCAGCCTTTTTTACATAAGCGTGTGTGTGGGTATTCATATTTGAGAGAGAAATATTGATCGGTTGCCTCCCATACCTGCCCCAACCGAGGATCAAACACCCAACTTTCTGGTGTATGGGATGACGCTCCAACCAACTGAGGTACACTGGCCAGGGCAGGGTCAGTCTTTAAGACCCTCATCATGGTGGTCAGAGCACATTCCACTCATTGCTTCCCAAAACCCCATCTCCTAAGATCAGCCAGGGCCCTGAGTGCCCCAGCTCCCTGGAGAGTCGGACACGCCTGGATCTTAAGTCCCAGCTCTGCCCAGACCAGCTCTGGGAGTCAGTTAGTAAATATTTATGTAACATCCATAGCTGAGGCCCTGGGGTTCGGGATATAGCAGTAAACAAGATGGACGCAGTCCTTGCACCTGAAGAGCCCACATTCCAGGGGGACACACTGAAGAGCCAGTTATCCAGGAATTGATTGCAGCCACGATAAATATTGTGAAGGGGAAATAGAGAGGGCTCTGAGAGTGTACGGTAGGGTCCAGATCCAGGTAGAGGTAGGATGGGCGGGCAGAGAGAGCCTCTCCGGCAAAGGTAGAAGAGAGGCCAGAAAATGCCCCTTTCCACATGCTTGTCTCCCTCCCTCCCTCAGCCTCCTCCTTGGCTCACACTTGGCTCTGGAGAGGAGTGAGAGAGAGAGCCCCTCAGGAGGAGGCAGGGCTGGGGACTCCGTGTGCTTCCTTCATTCGCCAGTGGTCTTTGAAGCGCTCCCGTGGGCCACACGCCGACCGGGCTGTTGGGAGACACGCACAGAAGCAAACAGGACAGAAACCCTTGCCCTCATGGTGCTTAAAATCTTCCAGTAGGTGGTTTCCTCATGTGTGAAAGTGGGGGTGATAACCATACTGACCCTGGGTTTGCAGGGGGTTAGATGAGGTTGTATAAAAGCTTAGGTCAGTGTTTGGGCAACAGAAAGGGCCCCGAAAGTATGAGCTTCTGTTGTTGAACCCCTGGTATGATTGCTAAACCTCTGACCTCAGGCACTCGTCACTTTTTTTGTACTGCTTTTATCCCAGTAATAATTAAGGCATTTTGATGATCTGATGTTATCTACCCAGTCTTTGTATTGATACAAAACAGGTACCCCATAAATAATATGAACAAATGATGTTAGTTCATCTCTGAGCCTCCCATTTCTTCATCTGCAAAATGGGGTTATTAACAGCCCCTACCTCACAGGATTGGAATGAAGAGTTAAATGAAACGGTGCCTGGACAGCTCCCAGCCCAGTGCCTGGTGCACAGTAGGTGCTCACTAAACCTGAGCTGCGATGGTCCTTTCCAGGCGCTTTCCACACCCTGAGGCCTGGGCCCAGGCCGAAGTTGTTCCACAGCACCCCCAGCTGACAGCCAGCAACTGGCAGAGCCCCCGGGCACCCGGGGCCCTCTCTCTCCCAGGTCAGCCGGGTGCGTGCACTGGAGGGAGCCTTGAGGGAGCTGTGGGTGGCATGTGGAAGAGACCGGGTCGGTGGGCAGGTGGGCAGTGGCTGGGCTGTGACCACCAGACCATTCAGATCTCCTGTTGTCTGTCTTGTTGCCCACAGAGATCTCCAGTGTGACAGCCCAGGCGGCAGAGCCGAGGGTGAGTGGCTGGGGTTCCCCTGGAACCCTGGGGGTGGGGGCAAGAAGGAGGGAGGCCTGGCCCTTGATCGGACTTCCTGGCCCTCTCCTTCCATTGGATCTGGAGTGGTTGCCCTGCCCTGCCGATGTTCTTCCCTCTCTGAGGCAGGTGTCCTGTTTCCTCTGAGCAAATAGCCGGGGTCTAGAAGGGGGTGAGCTGTCAGTAAGCAGAACTGGGGCCTGTGAGGGGTTTCATGGTGCATGTGGTGGTTTGGGAAAAGCTGGGAGTCAACAAGTAGATTGGACTTGAGGAGGGGACTTAACAGAGGGGGGCGCAGGGGCTCACCGAGGATATGCAAAGCTTGTGAGGACTTGGGCATTCAGTGAGAGACCTCCTGCCTGTCCTGCCCATTAGGTCCTGGTCCCGGCTTCTCGCACCCTCATGTCAGCCCCGGCCCCGCCCGGCGGCCCTCGGAGGACAAGGTCAGGATGCGTGTGAAGCCCCAGGGCCTGGTGGTGACTTCCAGTGCTGTGTGCAGTTCTCCTGACTACCTCCGGGAGCCTAAGTACTATCCCAGCGGCCCCCCTACCCCCCGGCCCTTGCTTCCTACCCGGCCCCCTGCCAGCCCACCTGACAAGGCCTTCACCCACACCTTCTCCGAGAACCCGCGCCCACCCCCACGCCGGGACCCCAGCACCCGGCGCCCACCAGTCCTTGCCAAGGGGGACAACCCGCTGCCCCCTCGGACAGCCCATCCAGCCTCCCAGGCCCACTGCCTCACACCTGCTGAAGACGGCAGCAGCTCCCGACGTCGCTGGGACAACGGGCGGGTGAACCTGCGTCCAGTGGTGCAGCTGATTGACATCATGAAGGACCTGACTCGGCTCTCTCAGGACCTACAGCATAGCGGCGTGCACCTGGACTGCGGTGGGCTCCGGCTTAGCCGCCCGCCCGCTCCGCCCCCTGGTGACCTGCAGTATAGCTTCTTCTCCTCCCCCAGTCTAGCCAACAGCATCCGAAGCCCTGAGGAGCGGGCCACCCCCCACGCCAAGTCTGAGCGGCCCAGCCACCCCCTCTACGAGCCTGAGCCTGAGCCTAGGGACAGTCCTCAGCCCAGCCAAGGCCATAGTCCTGCAGCCACGGCCGCGGCCACTGGTCTGCCCCCAGAGCCTGAGCCAGACGGTCCTGATTACTCAGAACTTGCTGACGCCGACATCCTTAGTGAGCTGGCCTCTCTTACTTGCCCTGAGGCCCAGCTGCTGGAGGCCCAGGCCCTTGAACCACCATCGCCTGAGCCAGAGCCTCAGCTCCTGGACCCCCAGCCCCGTTTCCTGGACCCACAGGCACTGGAGCCACTTGGGGAAGCTTTGGAGCTGCCGCCCCTGCAACCTCTTGCTGATCCTCTGGGGCTGCCAAGCCTGGCTCTTCAGGCCCTGGATACCCTGCCTGACTCCCTAGAGTCACAGCTGCTTGACCCTCAGGGACTTGACCCCCTGCCCAAATTGCTTGATGTCCCTGGCCGTCATCTGGAGCCCCAGCAGCCCCTAGGGCCCTGCCCACTTGCCGAGCCCTTGCGCCTGGACTTGTGCTCACCCCATGGCCCCCCTGGGCCCGAGGGTCTCCCCAAGTACGCCTTGCGGCGCACTGATAGGCCAAAGATTCTGTGTCGCCGGCGAAAAGCCGGTCGGGGGCGTAAGGCAGACACTGGACCTGAGGGCCGCCTGTTGCCCCTACCTATGCCCACAGGGCTGGCAGCTGCCCTGGCTGAGCCTCCACCACCACCGCCTCCACCACCTCCTCCTGCCCTGCCAGGCCCAGTCCCAGAGCTGGAGCCGGAATCTTCCCAGACCCCAGTGGTTCCTACTCGCAAAAGCAAGTGCCGGGGTGTGCGGCGCATGGTGGTGAAGATGGCCAAGATCCCTGTATCGCTGGGACGGCGGAACAAGACCACGTACAAGGTGTCGTCCTTGAGCAGTAGCCTGAGCGTGGAGGGCAAGGAGCTGGGCTTGCGTGTATCTGCAGAGCCCACCCCGCTGCTGAAGATGAAGAACAATGGACGGAACGTGGTGGTGGTCTTCCCACCTGGTGAGATGCCCATTATTCTCAAACGGAAGCGTGGCCGCCCTCCTAAGAACCTGCTGCTGGGTCCCGGCAAGCCCAAGGAGCCAGCTGTGGTGGCGGCCGAGGCAGCCACTGTGGCAGCGGCCACCATGGCCATACCGGAAGTGAAGAAACGGCGGCGGCGGAAGCAGAAGCTGGCATCTCCCCAACCGTCCTACGCAGCAGATGCCAATGACAGCAAGGCTGAGTACTCTGACGTCCTCGCCAAGCTGGCCTTCCTGAACCGCCAGAGCCAGTGTGCTGGGCGCTGCTCACCGCCCCGCTGCTGGACACCCAGTGAGCCTGAGTCAGTGCATCAGGCACCCGATACCCAGAGCATCTCCCACTTCCTGCACCGCGTGCAGGGCTTCCGACGGCGTGGTGGCAAAGCAGGCGGTTTCGGTGGCCGGGGTGGGGGCCATGCGGCCAAGGCAGCCCGATGCTCCTTCAGTGACTTCTTTGAGGGCATTGGCAAGAAAAAGAAGGTGGTGGCAGTGGCGGCTGCTGGGGTTGGGGGCCCTGGCCTCACCGAGTTGGGGCATCCCCGCAAACGGGGCCGAGGAGAGGTGGATGCCTTGACTGGGAAGCCCAAGCGCAAGAGGCGGTCCCGGAAGAATGGGACTCTGTTCCCAGAGCAGGTGCCCAGTGGCCCAGGCTTTGGAGAGGCAGGTGCCGAGTGGGCTGGGGACAAGGGTGGTGGCTGGGCCCCTCACCATGGGCACCCAGGCGGACAAGCTGGCCGAAACTGTGGGTTCCAGGGGACTGAGGCCCGGGCCTTTGCCTCCACTGGGCTAGAGAGTGGGGCTTCAGGCCGTGGCAGCTACTACAGCACGGGCACACCTGCTGGCCAGACTGAGCTCAGCCAGGAGCGCCAAAACCTCTTCACTGGCTATTTTCGCTCCCTGCTTGATTCGGATGACTCCTCCGACCTCTTGGACTTTGCCCTTTCAGCCTCACGCCCTGAGTCCCGCAAGGCATCGGGCACCTATGCAGGGCCCCCCACCAGCGCCCTGCCTGCCCAGCGGGGCCTGGCCACCTTCCCCAGCCGGGGAGCCAAGGCCAGCCCAGTGGCAGTGGGAAGCAGTGGGGCGGGGGCAGATCCCTCCTTCCAGTCTGTCCTGCCCACTCGCCAGACCTTCCCACCGGGTCGGGCAGCAAGCTATGGGATAACCCCAGCCACTTCAGACTGCCGGGCAGCTGAGACCTTTCCGAAGCTGGCTCCCCCGCCTTCAGCCGTGGCCCGTTCACCTACCACCCACCCGCCTGCCAACACCTACACCCCGCAGTACAGTGGCTATGGGGCTGGACAGAGTGTATTCGCCCCAGCAAAACCCTTTACGGGCCAGGACTGTGCTAATAGCAAGGACTGCAGCTTTGCCTATGGCAGTGGCAACAGCCTGCCTGCCTCACCCAGCAGTGCCCACAGCGCTGGCTATGCCCCGCCGCCTACTGGTGGTCCCTGCCTGCCGCCAGGCAAGGCCTCTTTCTTCAACAGCTCTGAGGGGGCTGCCTTCTCTGGTTCAGCCCCCACACCCCTACGCTGTGACAGCCGGGCCAGCACCGTCTCGCCTGGTGGCTACATGGTGCCCAAGGGCACCACAGCCTCTGCCGCTTCTGCTGCCTCTGCTGCCTCCTCCTCCTCCTCCTCCTTCCAGCCCTCACCTGAGAACTGTCGGCAGTTTGTGGGGGCATCTCAGTGGCCTTTCCGGCAGGGCTACGGGGGCCTGGACTGGGCCTCAGAAGCCTTCAGTCAGCTCTACAATCCCGGTTTCGACTGCCACGTCAGCGAGCCCAACGTGATCCTGGACATCTCCAACTACACGCCACAGAAAGTGAAGCAGCAGACGGCCGTGTCCGAGACCTTCTCGGAGTCGTCCTCTGACAGCACCCAGTTCAATCAGCCAGTCGGGGGCGGTTTTAGGCGTGCCAACAGTGAGGCCTCCAGCAGTGAGGGCCAGTCGAGCCTGTCCAGCCTGGAGAAACTCATGATGGACTGGAATGAGGCGTCATCTGCTCCCGGCTACAACTGGAACCAGAGCGTCCTCTTCCAGAGCAGCTCCAAGCCAGGCCGTGGACGGCGGAAGAAGGTCGACCTGTTCGAGGCCTCACATCTGGGCTTCCCCTCATCCGCCTCAGCCACTGCCTCAGGCTACCCGTCCAAACGGAGCACAGGGCCCCGGCAGCCCCGGGGGGGACGGGGTGGTGGGGCCTGCTCAGCAAAGAAGGAACGGGGCGGCGCAGCAGCCAAAGCCAAGTTCATCCCCAAGCCGCAGCCGGTCAACCCGCTGTTCCAGGACAGTCCAGACCTTGGCCTGGACTACTACAGTGGGGACAGCAGCATGTCACCACTGCCCTCACAGTCGAGGGCCTTTGGTGTGGGTGAGCGAGACCCCTGTGACTTCATGGGGCCCTACTCCATGAACCCATCCACGCCATCTGATGGCACCTTTGGCCAAGGTTTCCATTGCGACTCGCCCAGCCTGGGTGCCCCTGAACTGGATGGCAAGCATTTCCCACCACTGGCCCACCCGCCCACAGTGTTTGATGCTGGCCTGCAGAAAGCATATTCACCCACCTGCTCACCCACACTGGGCTTCAAGGAAGAACTGCGGCCGCCACCCACAAAGCTGGCTGCCTGTGAGTCCCTCAAGCATGGGCTCCAGGGGGCCAGCCTGGGCCATGCGGCTGCAGCCCAGGCCCACCTGAGCTGCCGGGACCTGCCGCTGGGCCAGCCCCACTACGATTCCCCCAGCTGCAAGGGCACGGCATATTGGTACCCACCCGGCTCAGCTGCGCGCAGTCCACCCTACGAAGGCAAGGTGGGTACAGGGCTGCTAGCTGACTTCCTGGGCAGGACGGAGGCTGCATGCCTCAGTGCCCCACACCTGGCTAGCCCACCAGCCACACCCAAGGCCGACAAGGAGCCACTGGAGATGGGCCGGCCACCGGGCCCTCCTCGTGGCCCTGCTGCAGCCACTGCTGGCTATGGCTGCCCGCTCCTTAGTGACTTGACCCTGTCCCCTGTGCCGAGGGACTCGCTGCTGCCCCTGCAGGATACTGCCTACAGGTATCCTGGCTTTATGCCACAGGCGCATCCCGGCCTGGGTGGGGGCCCCAAGAGCGGCTTCCTGGGGCCCATGGCGGAACCTCATCCTGAGGACACATTCACCGTCACCTCCCTGTAGTGCCAACTGAAGTGCCGACTGGACCTCGAGGTTTTGTTCCTGGGTGAGTCTGGGGATGTGGGTACAGTGGGAAGAGGCCTGGGGGGTGGGGGAGGATAGTGACGAGCAGGAAGGATTTAAGGACAAGATTGAGGACCTGAAAATAAGGAGTTGGGATTCAGGAAGGAGTCTGGGATTATATGTTGGGAACAGTTTTATGGAGATGGGTTGCTTGGGTGGGGAACCCAGCCCAGGGCTGAGATGTTCTGAAATGGCTAGAGAACCACAGACTGGACAGTCTCATCTAGTTCGGTTCATCAAGCATGCATTTCCCTCATTCATGCTAAATCCCGGACCAGCACCACCCAAGTCCCCGGATTCCGGAAACAGTCACCATTGGACCTTATGTGAAGGAAGGCGTTCAAATTGCTCTGTGAAGGAGGAAGCAGGTTGTGTAATTGCCATCCAGGGTACCGACCCTGACAGGCTCCTTCATTTCCCCAGGAGCTTCATTTAGTTTAGGATGAAGTCTGGCAAGAGCCAGGCTAAAGGTGTGGCCAGGACGTCTGGTCACATACTCCGCAAGGCTTTACGAAACGCCCAGAGTATCCTTTCCTGGTCTCCCACGGTACCCCCAAAGGCTGTTTTTCAACATCTTTGGCCTGAGGTAGGCTCAGTGTGGTCGGGAGTGTGGCGTAAGGACCTGGAAGTGGAGAAGGGGTCCTGGGATCCTGCTGTGGCCGTGTCGGTGGGTCTGTCCCCTGGCAGGATGTTTCCTGCCTGGAAAAAGCCAGTCTCTTTCCTGAAGCCAAATGCTTTTCTAAGGGTTAACTTAACTATTGCTAGATATTCAGATGTTTTTATTAGGTACTTCGACCTCAGTAGTTAGAATCACAGTTTTTTAATATTCTCAAGGTTTTGTGTTTTAGAAAAAAGGAAAACAAAAGAGGGGAAAATGCCCCCAAAATAGCAAAAGTGGAGAAGGTTGGAGAAATCATTTTCTTGATGAACAACCTGCTCCAGAAATACAGCTACAGCTGGCCCATCAGGCGCCACTGTTGCCCAGCAGGCCTGTTCCAGAATTGGCTCGGGTGTGGCGGGTGTTGCTGGAGTGGCTGGGGGCCTTGAGCCCCTCACTCTCACCTCTGCTGCCACCGCAGCCTCCTGGGAGTGTCTCTTCCTGGAGAAGGAACAGCATGGCTCCTGGAAAGCCCCGTCCTGGTCTGGGGAGGCTGTTCAAGGCCAGGGTGACTCAGGGTCCTAAAGTCATGTCAGCAGAAACTTCTTACCCGCTCTCCGCCCAACCTCAGCTCCCTTGGTGCCTGATTTGGGCTCCTTGGGAGTCAGGAGGCCTAGAGAAGGACCATTCCCCAGTTGGCCGTCGACTTGTTATATGCCCTTGACCAAGCTCCTATCCTCCCTCCCCCGACTCTGGCCTCTGTTTCCCCATCTGTTCAAGGAAATAGACTTTGACAATCTCTTAGGCTCTTGCCACTCTGCATGACATAAACAATGGACCAAAGGGGTTTTTTTTTGGGGGGGGGGGTGGCAATATATTTTTCTTCCTAATAAAGCCAGGCCAAGATTAAAATGGCCTTCCATTCCCTACACATCTCACTGTGAGCAGTAGAGCCACAGATCCGAAGCAGGCCAGGGGGAAGCTGCTTAGGGTTTAAAATGTCAAACTCTTGATCCTTCTCACTGGAGGGGAGATGTCTCATGGATAATCAGAAATGAGAAATAATCTGAAAACCGTTCCTCCCGGCTCTGGGTGGGAGAGGAAACGGGTATGGGGGCTGGGCGTTCGGGCAGGTCACAGCTCAGCGAGATGCATAATGGAACCGTCAGTGAGGCCTGAACACAGGAGGAACTGGGACGCCATCCAGCCCCACATTCTGGCCCTGCTTCCCGCTCAAAGCTGAGAGTTGACAGCACTCTCCTCAGACCAAAGCATTCGGATATCCCAGAGACATCTGTCCAGCACCCACTGTGTGCCCGGCATGGGGTGGGGGCACCACAGTGAATACCACAAATGAGGTTCTGGTCCTCAGGGGGCTTCCAGTTTAGAGGGAACGATAGTAACCAGAAGGACACAATGCCTTTGGCAAAGATCGCCATAGGAAGGACCGCAAGGAGAAGAGCTAGGAGCCTATGAGACTGCAGCAGGCTGGCCAGATCCTAAAGCTTATGCTTCACGGATGAAGGAGAGGGAAAAGCATTCTGGGTAGAGGGAACAGCCGTGGGGAAAGGCCTGAGGCAGGAAGGAACTCTGCTTCAAAGACAGTAACACTGAGTGAGGGGGTGAGGCAGGCAGGGCCAGAATCACACAGGGCATTGGCGGGGTTTTGAACTTTATTCCAAGACAAGTAGGAAATCGCTGAGGTGAGCCCTCGGCTGGAACTTGCCGAGGGTCACGGTGGAGCAGGGCAAGTGGTGGAGGAGGGGGACCAGCTGCAGGAGTCTAGGCAGGCACCAGTGGTGGCTTGGCCCAAGGCGGCGGTAGGGCTGTCTTCCTTCTTTAGGGTGGCACACCAGGTCCCTTATCTAGGACAACCCATCAGTGCCAGGCACCAATTAAAATCTGTGGAAACGAGGAAGATTCGGGGATGTAGGGATGTAGAATGGTGAGGAAGAAGAGGTAGTGGAGAGAGTATCACTGTCGACTCAGGGCCTCAGCAGAGAAGACAGTGACATGCTCATTCACCAGCAGGCCGTGAGCACTGATGTCAGGCACTGGAGAAGCAGTCCTTCAGCTCAGCCTCAAGTCTTGAGCCCCTCCCTGCCCGCCCCAGTGCCAGACACTGGGAGACAAAGCAACTATGGCCCTTGTTCTCAGAGGTGAGCATCCACCGCAGGAAGCTAAAACAAGTACTCAAAGAACCTGAAAACACCCAGTGGAGTGTGGCAGGTGCCCAGAGGCCAGGAGAGACAAAGCTTGTGCCCCGGGAAGGTGGGTGTTGAGATCAGAAGTCATCTCCCTCTCTGCCCCTGTGGTGAGAAAAAGAGATGCACTTTGCGCCGGGCCCTCTGGGAGCTGAGCCCCCACTCCCAGTCGGAGTTGAGGAAACAGGTGTAGCTATGAATCTTGCCCAGGGGGTCCGGTCAGTAAGTTGTGGAGCCAGCATTTGAACCCAATACTGTCCGGTCCCTCACATCCCTTGCCACACTGCTCACTCTCTACCCCACCCCCACCCCAATTCCCCACCCACAAAATGACGGACTGGTTGGATGTCCCCTACAACTGTTCCTGAGTCTGACGTTTTAAATGGATTTTGAGGTTCTGTGGAAGAAGCTGCATTTGAGCTTGACCTTGAAGAATAGGCAGGATTTGGACACTGGAGAATGGGGGAAGGGCATTCCAGGCAGAGGGAACTGTGGGCAAGGACAGGTCACATCCCAGTGGGAATTGAAAGAGGAAAGCTCAGAGGAGCCAGAGTGGGGAATGTGGGACCGGACTGGTCTGGGAGCTGAGCTAATAGGACAGAGAAGGAAAGGGGTAGAGGTGGGGGAGCACCTGAGCCCGGGCAGGCATCTTCTCTAGTCCCTTAGATGGAAAGCAGAGCCAGACAGGCTGGCTCCATGTTGGGCCCTCGTGCCTGAAGATAGGCCCTTGCAGACCCTAGGCAGAGGGTGGGAGGGTGGGGAGGGCCCTCCAAGGTGTTCAGGAATCTCGAGTCCCTCTCTCCTCTCTGTTCCCTCTCAGGCCTGGACCTGAGGCCAAGAGAAATGTCACAGGTCCTCCAAGGTTACACCAGCTGGGGTCTGACCAGAGCAGGAAGCAGTTTCCAAGGCCACCATCCAGCCAGGTTCAGCAGGCATGCCCAGGCCTGGGCCAGGCCCCGGCTGCTCTGGGCTTTGTCTCTTCTGTCTTGTAACCTCAAGAGGTCACTTGATCTTGCCTCTGGCTCTGAGCAATAGGCCGTCACGTCGGGTCAGCCAGTCCTGCCCTGCCTCTTCTGGGCTCACTCCCCGAGGCTGTCCTCCCCCCAGTTCTATCTCTTGCCTCTCTCACAGCCATTTTCAGGCCAGGCCTTCTTGTTCTGAGCCCTCATTTCCTGGAAATCTAATCTCCCCCGTGAACATGCCCTTTCACGCTCCTTCTCTCCCACATCCCCGTAGCCCTGGAAGAAGAACCCAAGGGAGCAGAGCCCTGAAACTGAGGGCCGCGGGGCGGGGGGTGGGCTGAGAGCATGCCTGTGGGTGCAGACAGGCCTCTGTGCAGAGTCTGATTCCATCTCACACCAGCTACGTGACCAGGTGAGTCACCTCGCCTCGCTGTGTCTCTGAGGACAATTAAGTGAGATGACTGTGAAGCACTTAGCCCAGTCGCTAGCTCGAAGTGAGCACGTAATCAGTGGCTGGTCAACGGAGGGCTAAAGTCCTCCCCTCTGACCCAGTCTGTGTAAGTCACGCACGCCTGACCCTTTCCTGCTCACCCAGGGCACTGTAGTCAGGCCTCCTTCACCTGCTCAACTTGCTTCTTCCTAGGAAGGGTCTTGTATCTAGTGTGGACTTGGGGCTTTTTTGGGAAATGAAATGCCAACTAGGCCTTTGCCTTAACAACTAAGGCTGAGTCCTCCCTGGAGGGGGTGGGGCAGAGACTAGGTAAGTTGCAGGCCCCTGCCCCAAAGGGCCTGAAGCCTAAGGCACATCAGGACCCAAGTCAGCCAGAAACCCTGTCCCCTCGCGTAGCCATGCCAGTCCTCTCTCGCAGTGCAGATGATCTGCAAAAGATTTCCTGCGGCTTTGTAATAGGTCATGATTTTTCCCCTGGCACATTTGCCACCTTTGTCACCATAACTTTTGCTGCCACAGTGCCCTCTGTTTGTGCTGGAGGGCAGGAGGAAGTAGGTTAATTCTGTATTCAGTGCACACGAACCAGCCACCTTTCTGGGCCAGGCATTGCAGCGAGTGCTGAGGGTACCATGGAACAAGACAGGCAGTGCGTCCTGCCCTCGTGGAGTTTGCAGCCTGTAAGTAGGTGTTCATTAAAAGTCTCCAGGTAAATAAAATCTTTCAAAAACATTTTAAAAAGCCCTGGCTGGTGTGGCTCAGTGGATTGAGCGTCACCTGCGAACCAAAAGGTCGTCGGTTTGATTCCCAGTCAGGGCACAAGCCCGGGTTGAGGGCCAGGTCCCCAGTTGGGATGTGTGAGAGGCAGCCGATCACTCTATCTCGCGCACATTGATGTTTCTGTTCCTCTCTTTCTCCCTCCCTTGGCCTCTCTCTAAAAGTAAATAAATGAAATCTTTTTAAAAAAACTGTTTTTTGAAAAGCCTCCAAGAGGTATCACTGTCCAGGGGAGGGCCTGAAACTCTCCCACCAGAAATACCAGGGACCACACTCTTGAACCACGGGCAGGGCAGGCAGCAAGAATTTCCTGGGGACAGAAAATGGGTCTTGAATAAATTTGAGGCTTCAGAAGTTGTCGCGCCAGCTCAGCCACCTGGGTCAGAGCACCCGGTGCTTTCCAGGTCTCCGCCCCAACACCTGTCCCTTCCCCCCAACTGTGGCCACCAAAATGCTTGTTCTTCAGGGCACGATGTCTGGGCCCCCAAGATATTTACTGGATGAATTGATTAAAACACTTTTTCTCTTATGACTACATTGCTTAACACCTTTTGATTACATCCTCCTGCCTCCAGCCTCCTTCCCTACAAAATAAAGCCCAGCTTCCTAGGCTGGTGTTATGGGTATTCAAGGCTTCTTGATCAGCCCCCACCTCCTTCTCACACCCTCCCTTTCCAGCTCTGAACTGGAAGGGGCTGGGGCTTTCTCCCGTGTGCCCTGTGCCTTTGCTCTAGCTGTTCCCTGGTCTGGGCTTCTCTGTCCTACTCACTGTCCATCTCCCACCTGTCAATTCCTATCTTACACTCAGGTATCACCTCCTCCAAGAGTCATTCCGGGATCCTTCCCGGGTCCATTTAATCTCCAGACAGTTACGCATCCGTGACAGCCCTTCCTGGGAATGTTCTCCCCAGGCCTTCAGCTCCTTTAGGCTGGTTACTCATCTCTGTGCACTGTCCCCATCTCCCTCCCCAGTGTCTCACCATGCCTGGGACATTTCAGGGTCAGGGTTTGTTGGTTTGTTTTTTTTCTCCTCCCTGAGTCACAGAACAGCACGTAGATGAGGGGGAAATGGTGAGAGGAGAGGCTAAGTGTTGGGGAATGGGTAGAAGATGATTTCTCTTACCCCTACTCATCAGATACACTCCTAAAAGTGGAGCAGGGCTAACTGGGCTTTTGGAGGTATCCAGGAGAGGGACTCGCCCAAAGACACACAGCCACCCAGGCAGAGAAACACGGCGTGGAAGAGCCAGGAAGGACCCTCGGGGATCACCCAGTTCCACTGTTCTTGCTCTTTCCTCAGCCTCACTACACATACCTACACCTACCCGTCAGTAACACCTGTCTGCACAGGCACCTCCTATACGGAGGCCGGAGAGGGTGTGGGCCAATGGGTAACCCTCCTCCCCGGACAGGTTAGTATGAGGCTCTGAGAGGTGGGAGATAGACACCGGGTCACACAGCTTGGTGGGCCACCATTGGTGTGAAACCTCTGGCCCCATAGCATCCCTGTATGCTCAGCAGTGAAGGAGGTAGAAGACTCCTGAGGCGGGAATGAATGGGAAGGCTAGAGTTTAAAAAGCACCTGCCTGGTAGACACAGATTTTGAAAAATATCCCTGGAGTGGGGAGGGGAGCCACACCCTGTGGTACATCTCCACCTCTCAGGTGTGATCTGGACCCCAAGGGAACCAGTGTCCTCTCTGCATCTGACAGGCTCACTGGCCTGACTTTGCCTGAAAGTGTCGGGGGGGTGGTCTGGCCTTTGGGCAGCTGTGGTCTGTCTCTGACCACTTTGCCTAAAGATCTCTCCCATTACCTTGATCCCCTTACTTTACGTAGAAACCAAAGGCCGGAAAGGGAATGAATTTGTCCAGGCCTCACAGCAAATCAGTATCTGTCCCTACGTATTCTCTCGGCCTTCCGTTCTACTGCCTTGTTCGATGTCAAGGCCCCCTTCTGGAGGGCAGTGACTCGAAGGTAGGGGTTAGACCTTAGCTTCATTGATTGCAGTTAGTGGGCGTGAAGATGTCTCTGCTGGTTGCTTAAATGAACATGGAAAATAAAACGCTCCTTTTGTGGTGAGAGCAGCTCTCTCTGGACACCCTGATCAGCTATCCCTCCATGCCCCCCAGCGCCGCCCCACTGACAGGCAGCGCTCATTTAATGCCCTGGCACCCCGGACAGTAAAACCGCTGGAGCACAGGGACTGGGCGGCCTGTGACTCTGCAGTTGTTCATTATGGAGGCATTAAAAGGCTAAGTCTCGCGAACAATGGCTGGTGTCCTGGGGCGCCAAGTGCACGCTGGTGTTGGGGATACAGAGGTGCCACACACAGGTCTGCCCTGGAGGAGCAGGGAAGGGGATGACAAGTGCACTGGTAGCTATGGTAACAGAGTGGTCTAAGGAGGCATCCAGGAGGAGTGCCCAGCCTGAGCTGGACCCTGACACCCTGATTGGACTTAGACTGGTCTTCGCTGTCCTTGCTGTCGTGCAGTCAGTGCGCACTCTCAACCCCAGCGCATGCAGAACGGTGTGCCTAGCGGTGGGTGGAGGAGCCACAGCTCCTCCCGCCAAGGCTGGGCCAGGTGCCCCTCTGTGCTCCCTGAGCCCCCAGGGCTTCCCTTGGCACAGTCCTCATCTCCCCACATTGAAATTTCCTGGTCTGGATTCCACTTTGTTTCCTTCTTTGCTCTGTGAGCCCCCCAAGGCCAGCGCCTAGCAGTTCTCTGCTTTGTCTCCAGTGCCCAGCCCTGGGCCACCTGGCATGTCAGCCTGAGTCCCATTTTGTGACCAACTGACCGTGGTGAGGTCAGGGTTCTGCACAGCCACAGCTCTGTCCATTCCGCCCTGCTCAGGAACCTCTGGATTTGATTCTCTCCCCATCCCCCATCATCCCCCAGATTCTGGCCAAGTCATGAAGGCTGGGGAGGGCGGTGGGAGGAGGAAGGTGAGACAGGGATGGCTTAGCAGAGGGTGAGAAAGCCTCCCTGCTGCCTGGCCACCGGCACCATGGGAATGGTTCTGGCAGGAGCTGCCTGCTGGGCTGAGATCACCATGGAGACCTGGCTTGGAGAGGGTCACTGGCAGTGGCTAAGGGCTGAGAGGGGGTGGGGGTGACAGGGATTTGTGAGGAGGCTCCCAGCCTGCCCTGGGGCCCTTAGGGGGAGCAGGAAAGGCTGGGGTTTGGTAGAATTCACTTGCTAAGTGGTTGGAAGCAGCCTATTATAAGTCTCCCACTTGTCTCCCCAACACATTATGCCTGTCACCCCAAAAGGAGGTTCTTTAGCTTAGCAGCTGTCCTTAAATTGTAATAAAACTGTCCTACAGATAGGTGCCTCCAGCCCTCCAGCTGAACCTGTGTCCCCTCCCCGCCACGTCCCATAGTCCTGCCCCCAATAAATACCTTGCTTATCTCTGCAGCTGTTCCTGTTTATCACTCTACCTTTGGAGAACTGACATCCATCCCAACTTCACCCCCTGCCCCAAGAGTTGCTTTTCTGCCAATCACCCCAGTTGCAATAGAACTGTCACCCTAATGGGCACACCTCTGACCTCTAGGGCTAATGTTCCATTTCCCCTCACCTGCAGGAGACCTGACAGCTTAACAGAGATGCAGCTCCCACCCTCTCCCTCACACCTCCGCCTGCCACCTGGGCTGAGACACCTGGGTGGGGTGCTGTCCCCACCTTTCAGAAACCCACCTCGGTCCCCAGGCCTTGGGGGGGTACTGGCAAGTCCAGCCTCAGGACAAAAGTCGTCCCTGGGGCTGACCGCCCAGCAGACAGAGGCTGAGGCTGAGCAGAATTTCAATGTGTCCCTTTTGGAAGGGGAGCCAAGGGAGAAAAGGCTTTCTGTGGCTGCCAGTTCCTGCAGGGGTGGGGGGCTGGCTTGCTGAGGAGTCCTAGAAGGTGGTTTTAGCACCCCCGCCCTGCCCCTGAATTCTGGTGAGATGGTCACTTGCCAGGTGCGGGAGGCATGAATTTCAGGGCTGAGAGGACAGAACTCTGAAAAGGGTCAAGCTAATGACTGGAGGTCTTGAGAACGACCAAGCCCTTTTTTTTAATTTAATTTTATTTTAATTGTTGTTCAAGTACAGTTTTCTGCCTTTTACCCAAACCCATTCTTGTCCCTCTGGGTACCTTCCTGCTCATCCCAGCTAATCTGGGGTCTGGATAGGGAACTGAGATCCCCAGGGCTTTGCAAACATAACTCTACCTCCCAGGGGAAGGGGGCACTTCAGACTTCCAGTGTCTGGTGATTCTAGGGAGTGGGGACTTGCGAGTTCCTGAGCTCCAGGAAGGCAGGGGGTGCAGCCAAACACAGATGGTATTGTGTTGGGCAGTTTCTTTATTCCTCTGCTCAGACAGACTTCCTCCTCACCTCACTTCTCTAAGGAACAAATGGCATTGGTGGGGGCTGGGGAAAGAGGGTTGGATTTGGGAGAATTAAAGCTGCAGTTCACACCTGTGCTGTGCTAAGGCCCCCATCTTCTATATTACATCATTCCTCAGAACAGCCTAGGTTGAGGAATTGGTACATGAGGAAACCCAGGCTTGGAGAGCCTAGCTGGCCCAGGCCCTACAAAAATAATGAGTAGTAATTAGTGTCATTTATTATTCATTTATGTACCAGGCTTAATCCACCCTAAACTACTGAATTCTCCCAACAAACCTTTGGAATATTTCTGGTATCCCCTTTTTACAGATGAGTATACCGAGGCTCACAGAGATTCTCTGACTTGCTCAAGGTCATAAGAGCTATTAAATGGTGGTGCTAGCTTTTGAACTTAGCTGTGTCTCACTCTAGAATTCAAGTTCTTAACAAATTGCACAGCCTGGAACCCCAGCTCCTTGCCAGGCACATCCTTTACCTCTCAGTGGGGTGAGTGTTGGACCACACACTGATTTTACAGAGAGGAAATCTGAGCTCAAACAAAGCCAGAAGCAGTTCAGAGACTCATGGGGGACTGTTTGCAGTTTTATGGGAGAAGGAACAATGGGGTTAGCTTCTCCCAGAATCTGGTAGGAACTGGGTGGGGTCCCACTCTAAACCTCCCTGTTCTCAGAACTGTGTCTGCCTGCCACTGACTTCTGCCTCTTCTCTCTGTGTTTCTTTGCAGCTTTCAGAAAACCAACGCCAAGACCCCTCCCAGCGTCCACATCGTCCTCTGGCAGGAGCGCCTGCCCCTCTGCCCCCCACCCCACCCCACCTGCACCCCCTGCAGCCCCATCTCCCCCCCCACCCCTCCCCGCCCATCTCCTCCACGCAGAAGCCCAAGGTGAGCCCTTTCTGCACAAAACCAGCAATTGTAAATACTTTTTAAAAATGTACAAAACTTAAAAACAAAACACAGTTTTAGAAAAAGACAAAAAAAAGAGAGAGAGAGCGAGCGAGAGAGCGAGCGTGTGCAAGAGGTTGCAAGCGGGGCCTCGAGGTGTCCAGAGCCCGGCAAGTATGCACTGAGAAATTTATCTACAGGTCGTTTGACAAAAATGAACAATATCCTATTTATTGTATATACTGTTTTATTATAAATCGTGGATTGTATATTGCATTCTGTAAACCTGCTGTGGTCCCGTGGTGTGCAAATTCGCATGGTGGGGGGGAGGGAAAAGAACCTCTTGCGGGAGCTTTTTTTTTTTTTCCTTTCTTATTTTTCACTCTTTTGGGTTTTCTCTTCTGTTGTTGTTGTTGTTTTCTGTTGGCAGGACACACCCAAAGATCCAAGTTTGTATTAAAAAGAAATGAAAAAAAAAGCAAAAAAAAAAAAAACACACACACACGTTGTGTCTTGTGAAAGGGGGTGAGTGAGGGTGGATGGCATGGAAGGGGCACACCAGGGTTTCGTCACAGCCCCTGGGTCCCCAGAGCAGTCGAGATACTGACATGTGTTCCTTCCCTCTGAGTTTTCCCTTTTGCCTGGGACCTGGTCACCTTCACACCTGGGCCCCCTACCCCAAGTCCTCCAGGCCCTGGGTTTCCCTGCCTCTGGCTCCCAGCCTGCCCCCTAGGGGCCACCTGGTCCCTGATTTTTTCTTTCTGTCCCAGGAACAGGGATTCTGCGTCTTAGCTCTTCATTTTGCCCTAGACCCTGGGTCTCCCCTCTTCTATCCCACGTCCTGGGTTTCCCTTGCTCCAGTTCCTTTTCTAAGTCCCCAGGTCTCCGCAGCCCCAGACCACCATTCTCTTCAAAGTACAGGGATGGTTGCCTCCAGGAACGCTGTTCTGCCCCAAGTCCTAGTTTCCACTCCCTGAGGAACCCCATTAGGAGTCAGGCCTATGGTCTCCCCTACTTCTGTAGACCACCTCCTTTCACTCTAGATCTCAGGACTCTTAAGTCTAGCCCCTCAGTTTGTAGTGTGTCTCCCCAGCCTCTGTGTCCTCCCGTTCTACTTTGGTTCAGGGACACCTGTCTGAGATACTCCATCCTAAGCCCAACAACCCTTGTGGGACATCCCCCTTTCCCACAAGGACTGGAGTGACCCCCTGTTTGTGTGTCTCCCATTTTGCCCCAACACACCTTTGTTTCCCGTTTCCATCCTGAACTCCAAGTGCTGGGTCTGGGTTTCCTCCCAGCTTTCATAAACTTTGGAAATCCAAAAACAACTCAACCCTGTGCCTATTTCTGGTGGACCTGGAATGACTGAGCTATTTCTCGATCCCTGACCTTGGGGAACTCTTGGCTGCTTGACCAAATACCCACCTTGAGCTGCCTGGTCTTTAGTAAGCAGCTTTTCCTGCAGATCCATTGTATGTTAAAACTCCATCCAGTGTAGTTTCTCTGTGTCCCTCCCTGACCCAACCAGCAAGGTCCAGGCCTTGGAGGAGTCAAAGGAACCCTCCTCCCTCTGAGAGGGAGACAGACCACCCCTTCTGGGCACCCCTGTCTGAAAGAGGAGGCTAGAGGATTCAGATCGAGGCAGGTAACAAAACCGCAGCCCATGTTGGATGTAAAGGCTCATCCACGAATCCCCAAGCATCAGATGAAGACAGTTCTCACCCTCCATCCAGCATGGTGAGAGCAAAGGCGTCAACACGGTCTCAACCTGACAATCCAGTGTGGTGCTGGAAGTGGGGGCAGGGAGCAGTAGGACCCCGTGAAGGTTGGGGAGGGGGCTTTTGTTCCTGCAGAAGGAAAGAACATGGTCAAAGGCCTGGAGATGCAAGAGGTGGCAGGGGTGGAAGCCACACATGGTTAGGTTTGTTTGGAGTAGACACTGTGTTTGGGAGGGGGGAGAGCTTTGGCAAGGTCTGGGGCAGGGTGGAGGCTGGTTGGAGGGGGTGGGTGGCACCTCAGGAACCATGGCGGGGTTGGGGGGAGAGGTGGGTGGCAAGAAGCTTGTTTTCAGCCCCAAGAATCTCCTGCACTGCAGGGAGAAAATGTTCAGCGGCTGCTGAGGAAGCAGAAGAGACTTGGGGAGGCTCTCCAGGTGAGGCAGTCTGGGTAAAGAGGGATGCCAGTGTGTGGGGGCGGGGGGTGTGGAGCTGAGGGCTCCACTTGAGATGAAGAAGAAGGCCAGTGAAGAGTAGCTTGTCATGGAATTGGAGTGAGGGTGGGGAGGGGGGAACCCCTGAAGGAAATGGGAGATTATAGCCCTGCAAGGGGGCTCATTAATTTGAGGGCTTTTGTAAGGGAGATGGGGATTCACTATAAAGAGAGGCACCAGGAGAGGGATGGGAACCCCGAGAAAGGCTTACAGCTCCTGGGATGGATGGGAGGCAGGCTTGATGAGGAGAACTGGGGCTCCCTGAAAGGAGGGGTCCGGAAGAGAACGTTGGCTCAGGGAGGACAGGGTTCTGTGGCTTAGTAAGGGATAAGGAGGGCCAAGATGTATTTTGGAGAACACACTTGGGAGATCTGTCAGGACCAAGGGCCCAGCCTTTGAGATTTAAGGTTCTCTGTGCTCTTGGGCTCTGAGGCCTGGGGGGGGGGGGCCCGGGGCGGGCAGCAGAGACCCTGCCAGGTGGTGGAGAAGGAGTGGATAGTACTCTTACGTGATCTGTACTTACCACAGTCCCACACCTGATCCCAGAATGTATCAAGGCCACGTGGCTCCTAGATACCTGGATTTTGCCACCACATATTAAAATACTGCCAGAGGTGTTTATTCCTCAAAATGATGAGCCCTTGGCCTATGTGGCTCAATCGGTTGGAGCATTATCCTGTAACCCATAGGTTGAGGGTTCGATTCCCGGTCAGGGCACACACCTAGGTTACGGGTTCATTCCCCAGTCTGGGTGCCTGTGATCCTGGTCGGGGTACACGAAGGAGGCAGCTGATCAATGCGCCTCTCGTGTAGATGATTCGCTCCCTTCCTCTCTTCCTTGTTCTCTCTAAAAGCAATGGAAATACACCTTTGGATGAGGATTAAAAAAAAAAATCCTGGGAGTAGAGAAAGATGCACCTCATTTACAAATGAAAAGACAGCTTCAGAGACTTGTCCAAGATCACATGTAAGTGGCAGAAGTAGGTTGACCCAGAATCTGACACTGAGCCCTTGCTTTTCATAACACTTTAAAGGGAAAAAATTCTCATAAAGTTCATCAAAAATTGATTCATTCTATAATAAACATTTAAGTTATTGAAGTAAAAATTGAAAATAATGAATAATGCTATGTACCAGATACTATTCTAAACACTTTACATACGTAAATGTACATAAAGTCATCCTGCCTCCGCAGAAGTCCTGTGAGGCTTTATTGTGATGATCACTATCCCCATTTCCCAGACAGAAAACCCAAGTGCAGAGGGGATTTACAAAGACTACTCGGTAAATAGTGACGCCAGTCCAGGGCTTAAACCCGAACACCAGACAAAAGTTCAGGAGTCTGCTTTCTGCACTGTGACAATGAAAACCCGCTCCATGCCATCCCTGGTAATAACACCTGTGTCTACATTTCCAGCCCATTCATCTAGATCAGTGGCTCCCAAACTAAAGATTCTGATTTTATTGAGCTGGGTGGGGCCTTTGCATCAGAATTTTTAAAAGCTCTCCAGGTGGTTCTGTGCAGCCGAAGTTGAGAACCTCTAATCTAGCTATTGTGCTGAGTGTTGGCGCACAAGCAGGCACCTGTGCGCACACACCTATGTTTAAGGTGTCCTAGGTGTGTATCAGACGCCGCCTTCTTGTGTGTACACTATGGCATGCATTCGTGTTTTTCACTCTGAGGGGCTATAAATTACTGTGGATTCTGAGTGACACTGAACACATTCATTTAACAAATATTTCTTAAGCACTTACAAGATTCCAGGTACTGTCCCAGGCAGGTAGTGATACAACAGCAAAAAGAGATCAGGTCCATGCCTTTGATTGTATAGGCTGATGGAATTGACCAGTAGGTCCTCCATCTTTCCCTGTGCGTAGCCCAAAGTTTGGAGCCCCTCAGAGAACATGAGGGGTGAATGGCCAGCTAGGAGAGCTTAGGAAGGTGGGACTTGCTGTGTGGCTATGTACGTGGTGGACCTTCTGGCCCTGCTTGCAAGTTGTTTAAGCCAGGGAGGTCCAGGGCATGTTTCTGGGTTTGAATGAGTATATGGGAAACTTGGCAGGGGTGGGGGGTAGGGGGCTGTGTGCAAGATAGTCACCAGCCCAGAACAGCACACAGATGGCGGCACATGCATGCACGCACGCACATACACAACGGCTACTTCAAGGAAGAGGCTGAGTTCCATCCAGCCCCAGGGCACAGACCTGCAGGGCCGGAGAACTCTGCTCTAGGTATGTGGAGGAGGAGGAGGAGGCATAGCTAGGGCTGGAAACTATGGGAGGGAGGGAGGGAGGGGAGGGGGAGGGGGAGGGGGAGAGGGAGGGAAAGAAAGAGACAGAGGAGGCCAGGGACCCGCATCTTGATCTCTGGTCTGTTTCAGCAGTTTTGGACTTGGTGCTCTGGGTTTCTGTGTGACTCTGGGTCTTCCCCTCTCTAATGTCCTGATCTTGGCATCTTCGTGTCTCTTTTCTGGGTCTTGGACTATAAGGCTCATCACATGACTCTGGGTCACTAGCTCTCCAGCCTACTTGGCTCTCTATTCCCTCCAAGACTCTGTCTCTGCCTCCATGTCTGCCTCTGTCTCTGTGTCCTTCCTTGTCCTTGCCAGGTGGGGGGAGGGGGCCCAGTGCTCGGGGAGCAGGTGTCAGCTTGCTCAGGCAGCAGGGAGTGAAGCTGAGGAGGGCGCAGAGCCAGCAGCCCCTGGACACACAGCCACACTCCAGGACACACACTCGGGGCACTCACAGGAACACGTAGTGACATGGAGAGTTGGGTTGTCGAGGAGCCACAGGGACATACACACGGATAGATACACAATGCAATATGCAGCTCTGCCCAGAAACACACAAGGATGTCTGACAGGGAGGGTCACATGCAGATACCAAGGGATCGTGCACATGCACACACACCGAGAAATGCTCGTCTAGGTACAGGCACACCTGGGGCATTCATCCGGAGGAAACCCAGGGCCATGGGCATGCAAGCAGAAACACACACACACACCTTATACAGGCACAAAGATAGCACAGACAACTGCACATTCAGGAGTGAGGAGGCACAAACTTGAGCACAGACAGGCAAATACCCTCAAGGACAGCAGAGACAGGCACACTAAGGGACACACCTGGGGACGGGCTGAACCTCCTCAGGTACACCCCCGCCCCTAGAGGCTCACTCTGGAGCACCTGAGGGACACGCCCATAGGCCTGGGGGGTGGAGAAGGAGAGAGAGGCCCCAGCACACCGGTCGCCCCCAGCTCGCCCCCAGGTGCCCGCAGGCGCCCCAAGTGTGCACGCTTGTGCGTGCGTGCCCGCCGGTGCGTGTCGCCACCTGTGGGAGGAGAGGTGCGCACTGCGCCCCGGGGCGGCCCTGCTTCGAGGCGCGGGGGAGCGGTTGCCATGGCGCGTGGAGCGTGGCCGCATACTAATGGGGCGGTCAGGGGCGCTGCCCCCCTACCACCTGACTGCCTCCTCCCACTGCTTCCTCCAGCAACTCCGAAGTCACCCCGGGCCCGCAGCTGGTCTCATACACCCCACTCAGAGGGCCTGAGCCTGTTGCCCGGGGCCTGGGGGTAGTCGGGAGGCCTTCAGGGCTGAGGAACTCTCGCCTCCCTGGCTGCCCACAGAGAAGGCTCAGGCCTGGCTGGGTTGAGAGCCTGGGGCGCTGCAGGACTGGTCAACCTAGACACGGGTATCAACAGGGCATAGCAGCCAGCAGCCGAGGGCACAGCACAGGTGCTGCTTTGGAAATGGGGGTGGCTATCCTGGGAGGGGGGAAATAAAGGGGAAACTTAACACTTTTGTTGCCAGTGGGCCCTCCAGTCTGTCTTCCCTGGGCTAGGCTGGGGAGGGGCAGAGGACTTGACCAATCACTAATACTACCCACATCCCTCTCTCCCCTCCACATCCCTCTCTCTCCAGCTGCTTCTAGCATCTCTCAGTGCAAGGGAGGAGGCATCAGCTACCATCACTTCAGTCTGCTCTAGTCTGATTGGTGGGGTGGAGGTGAGAAGTGCACTGAGGACTAAGGGGAGGGGGACAGTAGCATCGGAAGGGTTAACACCTTACCATACCGTGACCCCAGTCCCAGAGCCCCACTTCCACTACAGCCTTGACCGCCCACCCCCTCAGCCACACTGTTTTTACTGGCATGGAGGGGAGTAGCAGTACCCTGGTGTGGGGGTAACCAGCAGAGGGTTTGCAGGTAGAGACAGTGGGAGGGGGGCCTTATGGGGGGAGCCAGGCGGTTGCCTAGCAACCCCACAGCTGTCTGTTGACCTAGAAGAAGCTGCGCCTTCTTGACACAGCTGGTGTTTACATGTAACTGAGGATCTGGCTTAGCGCTTGCTTGGAGGAAAGCTGAGGCAGGGCCCTGGTGGCAGCCTGGCCCTGGACCCAGCTGTGGTGGGCTCTGTGCCTGCCTGCCCTCTGCTTCAGCTCCTGCCTCAAGTCTGATAGGAAAGTGGGAGGGCGACTTTCAGAGCTGGAGGCTTTCATGCTGGAGAAAGTTGATGTACACACGCACAGAGACACGACCTGAGGCCTGCATCACTGCAATGGCGGGAGACTAAGCAGGGACTGGGGGAGGGGATTCCCAGCTTGTGCACAGATTTCCGCCCACACACACAGTGCCAACATTCACAGGGGCTCATGGACATACAGACCCACAAAAATCAAACTGACTTAGGCACACACACGCAGGCACAGAGATGCCCGTCGACATAAAATGATGCTCAGGCAGACAGACTCACAAATACAGTAATCAAGTGACTGAAACCCCCACACAGACACACCCACAACCTCTGGATAAGGGGACACACAGGCACTGATCACCTGATAGAGACACACACTCAAACACACTGACACACAGAAACACCCACGTGTTAGTGCCAGCAGCTCTCACACGAACACAGCTCATTCCAGCTAGTTTGCAGGTCTGCATGATGAAAGGGAGAAGCCCAGACTGACACACAGTCACCGCACGCACACAGAAAAACACGAAACGCCCCAAACTTTCATTGATTGCCCATAATGCTCAAGGCAGGCAGTGGCTGACACCGCTGACATAAGCAGAGACACGCCCAGGAGCCCGACGTGTGAAGAGGTCCCTGAAAGACCACGGGCCCTGACACGTCCCACCGCACCCACACACATGCCTGTAACAAACACATGCCGGCCTAGGGTGTGGGCAGAGCTGAAACTCCTCCCTGCTCACAAGCTCTGAGCGGCAGCAGATGTGCCTCGGGGTCAGAGAGCTCTAGTGGCCCCAGGACCAGTGCCAGACGAGCCCATACAGCCTGGGCTGTACCCCTGGCCCTCAGTTCCAGGGAGGAAATAGCACCAACTCTTTTTCTGGGAGTCCCTAGACTGAGGAGAAAGATACAGCCCATCCCCAGGAGCCCCCTCTCTGAGGCTCTGTCCTCTAGAGTCCCTGGACTGGCAGAGAGGCACTGCCCAGACAAGCCGCAGGCTGGTGGGGGCCATATCTCCCTCCCTGGCAGCATAGCACGCTGAAGGCAGACACACATGCATATACTAGCATGTGGCAGCTCCTGGGGGCAGCTTGAGGGCTTCCTGACAGAGGTGGGCCTGGGGCCTGGCTTTGGAGCCCAGAAGAAAAGGGGGAGGGAGTGTGCCGAGAAGGGCTCCTTCTCTTTACCCCACACCCTGCCCCTCATCCAGCAGTTCCTCCTCCCACCAGGGCCCAAGGGGCCTGCTGGGGCCCCACAGCCCCATCAGCCCAAGCAGTGAGCAGGAGGAGGAGAGGGATATTTTTAGCTTCTCTGCCACTGACATTTCGCAGCAGGCGACCTGGGGTGAAGCTGAGTGAGTGCTGAAGGCTGGGAGAAGCCGACAGCGCCTTCCCGCCCCCATGCACATTGCACGTGCACGCACAACTGTGCACGCACACAGCCACATCCCCAACACTCCCGATGCCCACATAGTGGCACGGCTTCAGGTCCACAGTCTCACACCTAGATTTGCACACACCTGTGCACACCCTTGGTTCACATGCCACTTATACCTAAAACCTCATACACCTGGACACAAAATGAATCCATCCACATACCAAGATACATGTACACACAACTCATATGAGTTGTGTGTGATATATATATATCACACTTCCCACACCTAGCTAAGCATAAGCACACACTCATTCATCACTCATTCCAGAAATGTGATTCAGTGCCTACTGTGTTAGCACTATTCTAAACACTAAAGATACTGTGAGCAAAATAAACAAAAATTTCACCCCTTAAAGAGTTTATATTCTGGCGGGGGAGGTTTGACAATAAATAAAAAATAAATAAACAAAGATTCACGCATATAAGCCAATCCCCCAAAACATACAACCACATGTTTAAACGGCTCCCTAACATTCACTGCCCCACAAATATAACTGCACGCACAACCCACAGTCAGGACTCCTAGAGATATTCGCTGTGTACCTCAAAACCATCACAGATGTACCCTGGCTGGTGTGGTTCAGTGGACGTGCCGGCCTGTGAACCAAAGAGTCACTGGTTCGATTCCCAGTCAGGGCACATGCCTGAATTGTGGGTCAGGTCCTCAGTAGGGGGCATTCGAGAGGCAATCACACACTGATGTTTCTCTCCTCTCTTTCTCCCGCCCTTCCCCTCTCTCTAAAAATAAATAAACAAAATACTTAAAAAAAACTGACCATCATGGATATGTGTAATCTGTGTACACAGCAGCACACATGCAAATGTACATTCCACATGTGATGCTGAACACATGATACACACATAAGTCCAGCCACACACACAGTGTACATAGCTATATGATTTACCGACCTCCATATACAAAACACAGCCCCAGGTTCATGCACTCCACACACATGTGCACACAACCATTCCCTCGGGGTAAAAGGTCTCTCTGCCTATCACAGGCACGTACGTACACACATTCCTGCATATGTCCCATCCCTCAGGGAAGTGAAGCCTGTTTGTCACATGTTCATAGGTGTACACAGAGTCCTAGCACACTCACAATTTCACGTACACACCCAACACCCAACGCCCATGCTCCAAAGAGGCCAAACACCCTAAGTCAGTTCTCAGGGTCACACCCACCCTTTTCCCCCACAGCCCCCTTCCCACTTTCTCATTAGGTGAATGTGGTCATTGCACATCACACAAGCACCCGGAATGCTGTCCTCAAAATTCTAACCTTGCTGCCCGCCGGGTTATAGGGTTGAGTCCAGGCCATTGAGAAACCCTAAGGTCCTTATCCCAGACCCCAAGAGGCAGGACTCTCTCTGAGCTCAGACTTTGCCCCTGGAGCCCAGGCTGGAGGTGGAGACAAAGGAGAGTCCATACTTCCCAGACCTTCCCCCAGGCCCCTCCCTTCACTCTCCTCCCCTCCACACTCTCTCCTTGACCTTTCCTTCTATTTCTCTCTTTTTAAAAATATTTTTATTTTATTTTTTAAAAGATTTTGTTTATTTATTTTTAGAGAGAGGGGAGAAACACTGTCCTGCAACCCAGGCATGTGCCCCGACTGGGCATTGACCCTGTGACCTTTCAGTTCACAGGCTGCTGCTCAGTCCACTGAGCTACACCAGCCAGGGCATCTTTTTAAAAATATTTTTAGACAGTGGGGCAGGGAGAGAGAAAGAGGGAGAGAAACATCAATGTGTGTTTGCCTCTGGTGTGCCCCCCACTGGGGACCTGGCCACAACCCAGGCATGTGCCCTGACTGGGAATTGAACCAGCGACCCTTTGGTTCACAGGCCAGCACTCAGTCCACTGAGCCACACCAGCCAGGACCCTTTCCTTCTATTTCTCTGTCTCCTCATCCCACCCCCACCTCCCCAGTTGCCCTTGGCACAGCACCAAACTCTCCTCTTCCTGGTTCTCTGCCCTAGAAAGTACTGGAGCCCTTGTGACAAACAGATGAACTAACGAGCAAACAGACAGGTCACTTGGGGCGGGGGGGGGAGCAAGAGGTTATTGTCATATCCTGAAGACCTGGGAGGGAGAAAGGGCTAAATGAACCAAGAGAAGAATTGGACTGACTGGCCCATGCAGCATGCACAGCAGACATAACTAGGAGAAGCAGCCCTATGTTCCAGTCCTGCCTCTGCTGTGCTACCCCAAACCAGTTGCTGCCCCTCTCTGGGCCTCTTTTCTGCTTTTGTACGAAGAGGAAGTTGCAGTCAGTGATTTCTGAGGCAGAGATTCTCAATGACACTGCAGCTGTTATATAATCAGGGAGGGGGCCTGAGTGCTGTGGGAGTCTGATTAGAGCAATAACAGCCCCCTTCCCCGAGGTTTTCTCCTCTCTCCCACACCCTTCCTGAAGCCTCCTCCCCTGTCTAGGCCTGGGCTCTTGCACTAGAGGCCAGTAACACCCCCTGCCCCCCAACACATATAAACACATGTGCTTCCCAAGGCTCAGCCACGTCCTTTGCCCTCTCTGGACATTTGGTGTGCAGGCTTGTGTATTTAGGGGCTCACACTCGGGCTCTGGGCTGGTGAGCCAGTCTGTGTGTGCGCTGTCTCTCTGTCTGTCCAGCTGCCAACAGCTTTCAGGCGCCAGGAGGGGAGGCAGCAGTCAGGAGGTGGGGGTGGGGAAGGAGGTAGCGTTGACAAGTTCCAATGTCTGGCTTTCCCTCCTGGAAACCCCAAGCTGGGGCTGGCCCCCCCTCCCCTTCCTGTCTCGTTCAAGCACGTCCCTTCTAAGAGCCCCTCTCTGCAGACACCCCCAGTGGAACCAAGCCCAGATTTGCTGCCAAGAAGGCCGACATTTCTTAGACTTGCCACGTTAAAGGTGCCTGCACAGGCACGCACTCAAATCCTCCCTCCGTGTCCTCCTCCTGTGCACATTCAGACGACCCGAAACACACAAAGACACAGTTGGACACAGCGGCCACCTGTGCACACAGGAGGCAGCGCATGGAGCGCATCTGACCCCGGCTCACAGGCAAGTACAGACACAGCCATGTACTCCCCACTTCTTACCCTCAGCTTACACAGACTCAGAAGCACGCAGTTTCCGGCACGCAGTGCTCACAGACACGCACAAACACTGTCACACTCAGGCCGTGCCATGCAGAGAAACAAGTGTAAACCCGCAGCATATTGCCTCCCTGCACAGCACAGCCGCCGCCACCACCACTTCCACCACCGCCCTGTGCGGGTGCATTGCAGGGACGCAACACCATGCCGCCTGTTCTCTTGCGCACATAGCCAGCACATGGACGGCCACACAGGGTGACCCCCTGTGTCGCCAGAGAAACACCAGGTCTGCTGGGTACAGAGACGCCGCGTGCCTATGCCCACGCCCTGGACATGTGCACTAGCCCACACAGTTACGCAGCGTCTTCCTGGGCACAGAGACTTGTGTAAAAGTACAGCTGCATGCAGTCTTTCCCTGTGCACGCAGAACCACTGTCCCTTGGACACACACAGGTGAGCCCAAGTTCACAGTTACATCCTTCTCCTCCTGTACACAATGACAAATCCACAGGGGCCCCGACACATCCAGACGTGAGCTGAGCACACAAACTGAAACACAGAAGCTGACCCTTTTGTGCGTACACGGATTGGATTCCTTGTCACTAACAGTCGTCTTCCACGTGCACAAACCAGCATGTGTTCAAAACTGGGACACACACAGCTTTCCCTGTGTGTACACAAACACGCAGGGGCCCCCTGTGTGTGCACAAACCAGCACAAACTCACACACACAGCGTCACCTCTGCACACTGAGGCGACCGCAGACTCACAAATTGCCCCAACATGCTCTTCCCTGCACACTTAAGAGTGCTGGCTCACACAAACAGACCAAGCCTCACACACGGCCACTCAAGCTGCAGGCTCTTAACCCCAGCCTTCTGCCTCCCTCAGTGGGGAGGGCTAGGAAGGTGAGGGGCTGGCTCAGCCCTTGTTCCCTCCCTCTGCCCGCTGGCTCACTCCGCTCCCTCCCATCTGGCAGAGTCAGCCAGCCCAGCCCCTGCTCCAGCAGCCCTGGCTTTTCTGGGCAAACTCTCCACGGGTTGGTCTCGGCTGATGCCGCATCAGCAGCAGCAGCAGCAGGGGCGAGAAGGCTGCGGGCGGCTGCCAACGTGGCAGACGGCGGGCAGGACAGCAGGAAGGAAGCTGGGCCCATTCAGCGCCCACTCACTGGGGGAGACAAAACCAAGGGGGCTGGATGAGCAAGCAAGGCAGCTGGGCAGGGGGACCTCGTGCCCAGCCTGGGCTCTGGGCCCACATTGGTCCCAGACTCACTGGGTGACCTTGGGCCGCTTGCTCCTACTCTCTGGCCCTGTTTCCTCCTTCAGCAAATGAACAGTCTGGAGCTGTACACTTCTTCCAGCCTCCAAAGCTCTTATCAATCTAGAGCAAAGAACTCATGGGAAGGAGACATGGGTTCACTCTGTTGCCTCGGGCTAGTCCTTTCCCCTCTCAGAGACTCAGCCTTTCTGTCCAGCAGTGAAAACTCCTCACCTCCATAAGCTGTTGCAGTTGACAAAATGTTTTCATTTTACAAAACTAGCACCATTTTACAGATAAGAAAACTGAGGTTCATAAAGGTCAGTGCTGCACCCGAGGTTACCCAGCAAGTGCATGGCAGAGCTGGGGACAGGAACTCGGGGCTTCTGATTTAATCTCTAAAATCAATGCTGTCTCCCTATCTTCTAGTCACCCCACGCCCCCTGACTGCCCCTTTGAGACCCCCACCCCAGCCCTGGGCCCCACCCGAGCCACCTGGTTCTGCCCTGGCGAGTCAGGGTGCAAAGGCCAGACAGGCCTCCCACCAGCATTCCAGCTGCCACTGGGAACACAGCTGTCAGCAGGGCCAAGAGAGCCAAAAGCCACCTCCCAAGCAGGCCCACATAATTGGTACATTGTCAACTCAAAACAGAGCTGCTGTGGGATCCTGGGCAAGCCACAGTCCTCTCTGGGCCTTGGTGTCTTCATCTGGCTGCAGTGGATTGGACTAAACCATTTCTGAGGGACCTTTCAGCTTGGATAGTTGCCTAGGGAGTTACCAAGAAGAGACACAGTGGGGGAGATAGCTGGACCGAGTCCCCCGATGGCCCCGGCCATGGGTGTGTCTCAGGTGTCTGGAACAGGGGAATCTGGCCCCTGCCTCCCCTATAGGCTGAGGTTGCATCTAAGCCCTCTCTGAGGTCCCCCTCTGGGAGAGTTTGCAGGATGCACAGATGGACAGACAGACAGATGGATGAAGATATGATGGAGAGAAGGGAAGAGAGGCCCTCAAGCAGTGCTCTAGGGGCTTAGCACCCCCTGAGGAGGAAGGAGGACAAAAGGCAGGGCGAGGCTCTCCCCCTAGCCATCTCCTTTGTTCATTCCATAAACCTCTCCCTCTCCCTCTCCCTGTGCTCACTCTGCCCCACCCTGCAGGGCAGTCTGTGGGGAGGACAAACGTGGGACAGACAGATCAGCGGGGAAGTGAATGCTGTGGGGTCAGTCCTGGGAAGTACGGGAGAGGCGCCCAGCTCACCTGTGTGGGTGCAGAAGGCCTCCAGGAGGAGGAGTCACAGGTGTTGAGCTCAGGGTAAGTCAGAGTAAGCGCGGTGCAGTGTGCGTGCCTGAACGTGCGTCTCTGCAGGTGCCGCTACTATCCCTTCTACAGAGATCAGTACTCGGGGGAGAACCAGGGCCAGGCCTTCCACCCAGGCCTGCCCGACTGCGGAGTGCGTGTTTTTTGTGCTATGCCACGTATGCCTCCTGAAGGAGTGAATTGCTAATGGTGGCATTTCAGATTTCAGATGTAGTGACAGCAAACTAGGGAAGAGGTTCTGGACAGATGGTTCTCAATCGGGTCCCTGCCTCGGGCAAGCAGAGCAGAGGGTTGTCGTAGCAGGCAAAGCGCCCTCCCCTCCATTTCTCTTGTGTGTGGGATACAGGCAGGTCCCTCACTCGCACTCTCCTCACCATCCCCCTCCAGCCCTTTGACCCTGCCTGGGTGACCTGCATGAGCTCAGCTTCCCAGCAGCCCTGCGGAGGAGTCGGCTAGAGCAGAGGCTGTCTCTGCCCTCTGACTGCTTGGCAGTGCCAAGGGAGGTGGGGCTGCAGAGGGGTTGGGGGAGCCTCCCAGCCACCGGGCCTCTGGTCCTGTCCCCCAACTCAGGCACCCCCTGGGCTTTGCTGCAAA
Organism: Trachops cirrhosus; assembly: GCA_028533065.1. NCBI lineage: Eukaryota > Metazoa > Chordata > Mammalia > Chiroptera > Phyllostomidae > Trachops > Trachops cirrhosus. The sequence continues at coordinate 15,459,269 of CM052542.1, read as the reverse complement.
AGCTCAGGCTGGGGACAGGTGGTGCAGGGCTGGGGCACTCTGGTCAGGCCCGTCCCAGTTGCTGCAGCCTTGTTGAGCTGCCATTAACAAGTGGCCGGAGGTTGCCGTGTCTCCATGGAGACCAGACAGTCGGTGAGGCTCCGGGGTGAGGGCCGTGATTAGTGAGTGTCAGCTTTGCCAGCCCTGCTCTTCCCACCGCCAGCCGCTGGGCTCAGAGACAACAGGCCTGAGCGGGGGTGGGGAAAGGACAGGGAGGGAGCCCTGGGCTCCCACAGGCGGGGGGCTCCCAAGCCCGGCCCCAGGTGCTCTGTCTTTGTCTCCCCCTGTGGCTCCTCAATTCCTCCTGCCTTCCCTCCTAATCCATCTTCCACACAGCCCTCAGGGTGAGCTTTCTAAAACACAAGCTGAGTCCTGACACTGTCTTCCCTGAGAACTTTCCATGGCTCCCCATTCCCTGGAGGCTAAGAGTCAAATTCCTTATCCTGGCATTCGAATCCTTTCTTCCTTTATCCGTTCACTCATTCGTACAACAGGTAGACACGGTCAATAAACCAAGCAAGATCCCTGCCTTGAGGAACTTCCAATCTAGTGAGGAAGATATACAATCAGTAAAAATACAAATCAACAGATACACGATTACAATCGCAAGGAAGGCTGGGAAGGAAATGGAAAGGGTGTGTTGGTAGGGGATAATTTGTAGGGGCCAGGCTCCTGAGGGTGGTCTGCGTGGCTTCTCTGAGGAGGCCACATTTTGACAGAGTCACAGATATTGATGGGGACCCGCTTGTGGGGAGAGGGGGGGGAGAGCATTCCAGGCAACAACCTGTGCCGCCAAGGAGGCCCCAGGCTCCAGCCCTGGCCTGCTGCTCCTGCCCCACCTCCACCCCCACCCACGTTTCCTAACTTGGTTCAAGGCATCGGGGCTTATCCAAGGGAGAAACCTCTGAGTGGCAGCCAACCCTTTCTCTTCCCGCTGTGCTCACCTCTCATCAGTCCTGGTCCTGCCAGTCCTCTCACCGTCTTCTCTCCCCTCATTGCCACTGCAGACCCCGTATTTTCACTCCAACTGTCACACCTGCCCTTAACAGGTTTGCCCATTCACACACTGCCTCATTCCCTCATCTGGTCATAGGCTGAGTGCCCCCTGCATGCTGGGCACTCTGCTGGCACTTGTGGACACCGCAGTGAGCAGGACCACACCGTCCCTGCCCGGGGCAGAGTCCAGTCAGGGAGACGGGCAGGTCCACAAGTCCCATGGAGGAGGAGGAGGGCCTAATTTGGATGCCCCTATTCTGGGGTGCTTAGAGAAGCTTCCAAGAGGAAGTGTGGTGAACTGAGGCCTGAAGGAGGACAAGGAAGTGGCTGGACAAAGGAAGGGCAAAGATGTCCCGTGTGGAGGAAAGGGCCTGTGGGCAGGCAGGACAGGACAGGATGTGAGAGGTCAGAGCCTGACCTGCAGGCTGGTGGGGAGCCACTGAGGGACTTGAACTCACAGGGAGCATGCTCAGATCTGCTCCCCGACATCCAGTCTCTCCCCTTCCGGTTCACTCTCCACGCTACAGTTAGAATCATCTTTCTAAAATAGGCACAATCATGTCCCTGCCCAGCTCTTAAAGTCCTGCTCTGTCCCCAGTCCTTTAAAGTCTAAACTCGGCAGCCGGCCACTTGAGGTCCTTGAAACTGCCTTTCCAGCCTCATTTCCTATCACTCCTCCCAGCTGACTCTGCTCAGCCACACCCAGACAGGTCATATCCTCCCACATTCCTCCTGGAAGGCCTTCCCACACTTCTCCAGGTGAATTTTGCACTCCCCAGGGCCCCACATAGACGTCCCCTTCTCTAAGAAGGACCTGACGCCTGCTCCCTAAGAAGAATCCCCTTTTCCTCTATGCACCCATTACACTTAACTACAGATAGCTAATATTCACGGAATGCTTCTTCCTTCCTATGGGCTAGACTTTATAGAAGAATTTTATGTTCATGCTATTTAATCCTCATGGCTACCTTGTAAGAAAATATCATCATCCCCGTTTTACCCATGTGAAACTGAGGCTCAGAAAGGTGAAATGTGACTGGCCCAGTTTCCAAAGGTAGTAAGTCTGACTCATCCAGGGTCTCCAAGGCCCGGCAGATAGCTCCACACAGGAGGGGTGTGCAAATGTGTGCGGGACGAATAAAGGACTTCAGCTAGAAGCCCGTGAGATGGGCTCACAGACCGGTCTCCGAGGGTAAATTAAACCCCTCTACCTTGTCCTGGGATAGACAGCAGCCCAGTCCAGCACCTGGCTTCCGGCCCAGCCCCAGCAAGGGCCTGCTGGCGACCTTGATATTCCCATCCCTTGGCTAGCAGCCCCTTCAGAATCAGATCCAGCTTCAAGTCTCAGCTGTGCCCTTAGATATAGCTATGTGACCCCAGGCGACTTTACCTCTCTGAGTCTCAGTTTCCTCATCTTTTAAATTGGCTCAATAGTATGTGCTTTCCAGGCTTGTGGTGAAGATAATGGATGGCAGCCATTCTTCCTCCCTCCCAAGTGTCTGCTCTGTGCCGTGCCAGGCTTTGTCATTTATTCTTAGTTTGGCCCCAAGGCCCAGACAACTGGGGGGCAGGAGCCCCTACATTTCAGAGGGCCCACTCTAGCCCAGCTCTTTTGGGCCCTTGTCCATGAAGTGAGGAGCCAGGGAAGCCAGGAGGCCATGCTGACCTGACACACACTTCCTCTCCCTTCTAGACCACGTCTGGGTATTCAGGTCCTAGAGTCCCTTTCAAGGGACTAGCTTCCGGGGCCTGAATAAGCCATTGCCTAGTCCAGACCCGACTACCAGCGTGGATTCCTGGGCCTGAGAGCTGGCCAAGGGGCAGCTCTGTTCTGGGGATGGGTGAATAGAGCTTGAACATGCGGATGGTGGGGCAGGGACAGGACAGGACAGGAGAAGGGCCTCCGATGCACTCTTATTCAGGACCGACTTGCCCTTACTAATCTTCACAAATGCCCTGGAAGGCAGGAATTATGAGCAGTATTTTAGAGATGAAGAGATTGAGGCCTAGACTAGAGGAGGAACTCCAAGCTCGTTCCTTTTCTAGCCTCTGAAGCGACAGTGCTTCATATCCACATGCCTGTTATCTCATTTCATTCTCACAGCCCCATGATATAAGCAGTGTTATCACCCCACTTTTCAGATGAGGAAACTGGGGCACAGAGGGTTAAGGGGCTTGCCTGAGAGTTGAACCTTGGCAGTCAAGCTTTTAACTGCAGTGTTTGCTGTGTGTTACCATTATCATAGTTATAACCCAGTTCCTTAATTTGGCTAGTAATCACTCCACCTCAATCTAAGGAATGGGAGTCAGTAAGGGGGCTCTGAGTGCCCCCTGGTTGTAAAGCCAGGAAGAGGCAGAAATGTGATCTAAGCCGAGGAAGGGCCACGTAGAAGGAGCTGGGGCACTGGAGTTTGACTCTGCTCCTCAGCCTCTGCAGCCCCAGGATAGCCAGGCAGAGTCCTGGGGCTGCTCAGAGAGAGGCCTCTCGGCCTGAGCTCGAAACTATGCCCTCCTTCCCAGCCTGTGGCCTGAGAAGATGGCGCTTTCCCAGGCCAAAGCAGAGACAGCAGCCCCCCTCTCCCTGAAGGCCCAGCTGTGAGGCTGCTGACCAAGCTCCCACCAGCCCCGCCTCTCCTACTCCCTGGCCAAGTTGCTGCTCTGTGGTCACCTGGACCCAATTTCCTCCTTCCTGCCTCCTCCCATCTCTGGGAAGCGCCCCTAGGCTGCCCTGCCAATTTTCAAAGACTTCTCCCCCAGGAAGCCATTTCTGTCTTCCCCCCACCCCCACCCCAGGTCTCCTACCCCTACTTGGAACACTCCAGCTCCTCTCCCTTCAGCCCCACACACAGAGAATCACTTGGACCATCAGCCCATTTTCCATTTGGTTCCTGGCTGAACATTGGGTCCCCCTGGCCAGACTGTGAATTCCCCTCCCAAGGGTGGTTATCACATAGTGTGCTTCCCTCTCCCCTCGCAGTGCCTGGCAGGGAGGAGCCCAGAGCCAGGGTTGCCTGTGCTCCAGGAACTGAACCTTGGTGCCCAGAGGCCTGGAGCCGGCATCCCTGTTCTTCAAATGCTTGAGGTCAACCTACGCCTCTTTTTAAGTGAAGAGACCCAGGGATCCCAGGGAAGGGAAGAGATTTGTTCAAGGTCACCCAGAGGTCAGGCCAAGACTCAAACCCAGGCCTTCTGATTCTCAGGCCCCAGCTTCTGAGGCTCCACATGGGTCAGTTTCTAATCCTCCCAGGTCCTCTGTATCAGGCAGGAGATCAAAAGAGTTCCGACAATGTATTGTCAGAACCTGGGGGTTAATTCTGCCCCAAATGGCATATCTGGAAAATTTGCAAGGGGATTATTAGTCCACCCTGCCTCCATCCATCCCCATTTCATAAATAAGCAAACTGAGACCCAGAAAGCAGGAGGGATCTCTTCAAGATCACATGGAACTGGCCCTGGCTGGCATAGCTCAGTGGATTGAGTGCGGGCTGCGAACCAAAGCATCGCAGGTTTGATTCCCAGTCAGGGCACATGCCTGGGTTGTGGGCCAGGTCCCCAGTGGGGACCACATGAGTGGCAACCACACATTGATGTTTCTCTCTCTCTCCTTCTCCCTCCCTTCCCCTCTCTAGAAATAAATAAATAAAAATCTTTAAAAAAAAAAGATCACATGGAACTGGAGCTAGAGATATTAGATTCTATGTCGTGTTCTTTGAAGAAGAATTAAGCATCACCAACTAATTCATTCATTGAACAAAGATTTCCTTTTGGAAAGCCTAATAATGTCTGTGCTGTGTGCTTAAAATATAAGGGTTAAAAAAAAGAACAGTTATAGCTGGAAGGACATAGGGGATTTCTGGGTATAGGAAGTGTCCTGTGTCAGAATGTTCTATGTCTTAATCTGGATGCCATTACAGAGTGTGTGCAGTTTGTGAAAATTCACCAAGCTATATATTGGGTTGGCCAAAAAGTCCATTTGGTTATTTCCACAAAATAAAAGACACATTTTTCATTTTCACAATAACTTTATTGATTTGGATATTTTGAGTATGTCCCGTGTGGTAGAATGTTGATTTTTCTCAATTAATGTCTCGATTTGATCACTATCAACTTCAACTGGTCTACCCGACCGTGGAGCATCGTCCAGTGAGAAATCTCTGGCACAAAGCTTCACGAACCATTTTTGACACGTTTGATCAGTCACAGCACGTTCTCCATATACTGCACAAACCTTTGTGTTTTAGTTGTGTTTTTACCTTTATTGAAATAATAAAGCATAATATGCCGAAAATGTTGCATATTTTCTTCTATGAAAATAGCTGCACAAAAATTCACCAATTTCAATAAGTTTTTTTTAAATGCATGCTGATATAAGAGCTGTCACAGCACAATCTAACATAATTGTTTCAAATGAGTGAAAGACAACTAAGTGCTACTGGAGCCATCATAAGGAAAAAAACAAACAAACTTTTTGGCCAACCCAATATTTTGATGTGTATACTTTCCTGAATGTATATTTCAGTAAAAAGTTTCTTTAAAAGGTAGTCACAAGCATTGAGCTCACAGAGTTACAGTATACTCGAGGAGGTAAGATGTTAAACAACTAATTACACAAATAATTATTTAATTACAAATGTGACAAATGCTACAAAGTAGAGGGCGCTATGGGCGTGGAATGGGAGGATCTGATCCAGTGCATGAGTAGTGGAGGAAGGCTTCTCACATGAGGTGAGGTATAAATGGTAAAGAATGAGTAGGAATGCACAGAATGGGAATAATTCTCAATCCCTACCTCACACCACACAAAAATTAATTTAAGATGAATCATGGACCTAAATATGCAAACTGACATTATAAAGCCTCTAGAAGAAAATATACAGAAATAGCTTCCTGACATTGGGATTTCTTAGGCATCAAAAGCACTACACAGCCCTGGCTGGGTAGTACAGTTGGTTGGAACATTCTCCTGATACACCAAAGTTGTGGGTTTGATTCCCAGTGAAGGGCACATACAAGAATCAACCAAAGAATACATATAATAAGTGGGCAACAACTCAATTTTCTCTCTCCATTCCTCTCTCTCTCAAATAAATAAATATATATTTTTAAAAGCTTTAAACAGCCCTGGCTGGTGTGGTTCAATGGATTGAGTGCTGGCCTGCGAACCAAAAGGTCACTGGTTCAATTCCCAGTCAAGGCACGTGCCTGGATTGCGGGCCAGGTCCCCAGTTGGGGGGTGTGTGAGAGACAACTGATTGCTGTATCTCTCACACATTGATGTTTCTCTCTCTCCCTCCCTCCCCCTCTAAAAATAAATAAATAAAATCTTTAAAAAAGAGTTAAAAATTTAAAAAATAAAGAAAAAAGCCCCCACCAAATTGCCATGGCTGGTGTGGCTCAGTTGGTTGGAGCATCGTCAACAGGGGAAAGGTTGCCGGTTCAATTCCCAGTCAGGGTGCATGTGAGAGGCAACTGGTCGATGTCTCTCTCTTGCATCTCTATTTCTCTCCCTCTCTTTCTCCCTGACTACCCCCTCTCTAAAAATAAGTTTAAATTAAAAAAAAATAGCACTAAACATAAAACTAAAGTATCAGGGGATCGTGAAAAGCATTCAAGCCAGAGAAAATAGTATGTGTGAAGGCCCAGAGGAAAGAAGGGGCAAGGTGTGTGGGAAGAACTGAGAAAATGACAGAAGCAGAGGGAAGGCAGGGGGAGAGCAAAGTCAGAGAAAGTCCATGAGGCACCGGACCCGAGGAGCCAGATCACACAAGGCTTCACGAGTTGGGTTAGAAGTTAGGGCTTTATCTTGATGGTACTAGGTGGTCCTAGAATGGTTTTAAGTGGAGCGAGTGGCAGGAGTAGCAACTGAAGCAACTTCAACAGTTGAGGATAATGTGACCTAAATCTAGGTTTGCAAAATTGAGTATTATCTTCTTTAATTTTTTTCCAGGATACTAAATATCTTTAATATATTAGTTACATTTCTGAATGCAAAGAAAAAGTATCTGGAAAAAGATGACAAATTTTAACACTGATTTTATTTAGGAGTTTGGATTTTATTTCTGTTTATTCGATTTTTAGTCTCTATTTCTTTATACCTTCTTAGATGTTCCAAATACTCTATAGAGCACATTTATTACATTCATGAGAAAAGTAATAGTGCCCTGGCTGGTGTAGCTCAGTGAATTGAGTGCCAGCCTGCGAACCAAAGGGTCACGGGTTTGATTCCCAGTCGCAACATATGCCTGGGTTGTCCACCTGGTCCCCAGTAGGGGTTGTGTGAGAGGCAACCACACACCAATGTTTCTCTCCTTCTCTTTCTCCCTGCCTTCCCCTCTCTCTAAAAATAAATAAATAAAAATTAAAAAAAAATTAATAGTGAAGACTTAGTTTAGGGTGTCAAAGTCACAATTACTTGAGAGCAATGTGAAATACATGATAACTTATTAGAGTATTACCTTCTTTGATAATACTTCAGGATTGCAAGGTGTTGCCTACACAGAAATAATAAAATGAAACACTCCTTTTATTTCTCCTTGCTCAGCAACAGGACAAGGCCAGGCTTGGATTCTGCTTCCTTGCAAATCAAGATGTAGTTTTACAACTTGAAAAGTCACTCAGCCCAGGTGCTCGGGTGGGGTGGCGCATTGCAGGTGGGGACTTGGGCTGTGAGGCCCTGTTCTGCCAGGCCCAGCCCTGGGCTCAGAGGAGGTGGAATCCACGGGCTCCCATCTACACCCCAGCTCCTGCTGTAGCCCCACCTTCACCTCTGCTCTGCTCCTGGACCTCCTCTCCTGGACCTCCTCTCCCCCTTCTCTCTCTCCCTTGGAGAACAGAAGAGTCCCTGCCAGGAAGAAAGACCCCAGAGGTGAGGAGTTTCCCGCTCCCACTCCCGCACATACCAACAAATCCCAAACCAGAGCTGGAGTGGGACTCTGTGCAACCAGGTCCCAGCAGAGTCCCAGCTATCTCTCCCTCAGGTCTCCTCCCTGCAAGGTACACAAGAAAGGTGCCGAAAGTAGTAACTCAATTCATTTCATTTATTGAGTGCCTGCTGCATGCCAGGCTCTGGCTAGAATTCAGAAGGACATTTTTGTTCCTGCTCTCAGGGAACTAACTCTTGGGGGAGCGGGGGAAAAAGAGTGCACCAGCATTGCAAGTGCTTTATAAAGGTGCAAAGTGCAAGTGAGTATAGGAAGTGAGGCTGATTTCACTTGGGGAACAGAGTGTAATATCAAGGAAAATTTCTTTCAAGAAGTGACAATTGAACTGGGTCATAAAGAATAAGTAAGACTGACAGTAAGAAGTGCTCTTTATGGCAGAGGAAAGTATAAGAATTATAGTTACTCTTGAGAGTCTCAGCTACTGTGCTCAGCACCTTATGTATTCATTTTATCCCTCCAATGACTCTAAGTATTACAATTATGCCCATTTTCCAGATGTAGTAACTGAGGCTTAGAGAAAGGAAGTAATTTGTAAGTGGTGAAACCGAGACTTGAACCGAGGTCTGTGTGCTTCTATGCTCTTAACTTCTACTACATACGGTGGCTTAGGCAAAGGACATGTGGAGGAGAGGGGCAGGAGTTGAGGCTGGAAGGGTATGAGTAGTGATTGGGTGGTGAAAGCCTTGATGGGCTTGGTGTGGGCTTTATCCAGAGAGCAATGGGGAGCCATGGAAGGTCCATTAGTGAGGGACGGGATAAAGAAGGATTACACCCACAATTAGCTTTCTGTTATTAGAGGCCCACTTTGAAGGAGGAGACATTAGAGACCGAGAAACCTGTGTAGGAGTTGCTGCAAAAAATCCAAGCAAAAGAGAGATGGAGAAGCAGGGGTGTGCTGAGGAGAAACCAGGAAGAACCTGGGCACAGATGGGCTCTAACAGATGAAGTAGAAGGAGTCAAAGATGATATCCCAGAATTTTGGCCCACGTGCTGCAGAAGGAAGCCCAGTAATTTGGTCTTTAACAATAGAGTAGTCCCTCCTTATCTGCAGGGGTGTATGGTCCAGGACCCCCCAGTGGATGCCTGAAACCACAGATTAGTACTGAAACCTATATATGCTATGTTTCTTCCTATACATACATTCCTATAATAAAGTTTAACTTATAAATTAGGCACAGTAAGATATGAACAATAATAATAAAATAGAACAATCATAACAATGTGCTGTAATGAAAGTTATGTGAATGTGGTCTTTTTCTCTCTCAAAACATCTTATTGTACTATTACCCCCACCTTTTCACTTAAAGGAAACACATCATCGCTTCTGTTTGGCATGCCTGAATTGCCAGCATCATTGCTTTTCTGCTTTGGGGCAATTAGTAAGTAAAATAAGGGTTTCCTCAACACAAGTGCTGTGCTACCCTGACAGTTGATCTAACTGGTAACAGAAGTGGCTACTAAGTGGCTAAGGAGGTGGCAGGGAGGGTACACCATGCGGATACCTGTACCGGGCAGGACGGAGCAGGACAGTGAGAGATGTTATCACACCACTCAGAGTGGGGCATGATTGAAAACTTGTGTTTATTTCTGGAAATTTCTATTTAATATTTTAAGACCTCAGGGTTGACCACCGGTAACCGAAGCTGCAGAAAGCGATAAGGCAGGTAAGGGGGAACGGCTATGTATCAGGCGTCCCCTGCCCTCCCCACAGCTCAGCTCCCTGTATAGCACTCCTGTAAAACTCACTCCTGGAAGGTGCTTTATTCTTCTCCAAATGCTCATGTGTATTCGTCTCCTGTCTGTGCATTCATTCATTCACCCAGTATGTATGGAACACCTACTGTACACCAGGTGTTCTGGGAACCGGGAAGAAGCAGGGAACAAGCTGACCTGACTTATTAGTGGGGTAACAGTTACAGCTTGGGGTCTGGATCTGAATCCTGGTTCTGCAACTTCTTTGTACTAAGTCCTGACTCAGCCTCCAAATTGCTCTGACCTCAGGTGAGTTATTGTCTCAGTTTCCTAATCTGTAAGATGGGGGATCTAACAGGACCTGCCAAAAGGATTAAGCAGGTTGGTTGATACATGCAAAGTCTCCAGCACTGGAGAAACATTCGGTCAGTGTCAGCTATTATTATTATCATCGGGTTCACATTTTAGTGATGAGGTAGAGCCGATGATACAGTTAACTATTTAATCACAATAGTGATAAATACCCTGCAGGAGAAGCACAGTCTGGGGGTGAGGGCAGGCTCCCCAGAGTAGGGGATGGTCCTGCTGAGCTGAGCTGAGCTGAGCTGAGTGAGTGAGTAGGGGCTGACTAGGTAAAGCATGAGGTAGGGAGGGGAATTTGAGGCAGAGGGGTTTCTAAGTAGGCAGACCCTCTACCCTCAGGCAGAAGGAGGTGCAGGGAGGAGTGCACTTCTGTAACTTCCCCCCTTTGGAAGACAATGCCAAGAAATAAGTCAGGCAAATACTCTGTCCCCATTTTCCAGAAAGGGCACTGAGGTCCAGAGGGGAACAGCTAAGTTACTAGCTGGTTAGTGGCCAAGCCTCCTGGTGGATTCTCTGCAGATTCTCTGCCCCCACTGATCCAAAGGGACAAGCCTAAGAAGAGGCCTTTGTCCCTTTGCCTACTGGGGTGGGAGCAGCAGGAGCTGAAGCCGCAGCTGGCCACCAGCAGCTGTGGCGGCCAGAGCCACATTCCTTCCACTGCCAGCAGAGCAAGTCCAGGCTCATGGCAGGGGCTGGGAAGGGTTCTTTCTGCTCAAAAAAAAAAAAAAAAAAAAAGCCCTTCAGTCAACATTAAGTTTTTAAACAGACATAACTCCCAACTGCCTTCCCTAAGTCTGGGTCTCTCCAGCTCCCCAGGGTAAGCCCCCAGGCAGCCAAGTTTCTGGGAAAGGGACTGAGGCTTGGACTTGGAGTCCAAAGACTTTGTGATGAGTCCTGGCTCAGCTTCCAGTTTGCTGTGTGACCTCGGGCAGGTCACCAGCCCTCTCTGGGCCTGAATGTCCTCTGCAAAACAGGGAAGGGAGGGTTGGATGACATCAGGTGGGGTGGGGAGCCCAGCAACCGGCTCTAGCCAGCTGCAGCAGCTTTACTGCCCTTCAAGTTTGAGGCATTGGGGCCTCAGGGGTCCGGAAGCTGGGGACAGGCAGCCTTTCATCTCTGCTGGCCCAGGGTCGCTGCAGGTTGGCAGGCCCCACATCCCGAGATCGCGTTTCAGGCTTGAAGGGGCCTTCCTGTGACCTCAGCCAGCCAGCCCTGCCCCTACCGCCCTCCTCCCCATTCTCACCAGAGGGAAGCAGGCAGCATCCCGCCCAAGGTCACCGGCCAGCAAGTGGCTGTCCTTAGGCCTGCCCTTCCCTCCCACCCAAGGCAGCCCCCACCGGACTCCCACTGTAAAGCCTCAGGTCTCCTGGGCCATTAGGAATCTGCCAGGCGAGGCGTGGTCTTTTTCCTCTCTCTTGTTTCTTGGCTTGTTTTCCAGGTTCTGCAACAGCCGCCTCCTGCAAAAGCCTCCGGGTGCGTGTACAGGAACATTTTTCTTTAAAAAAAAAAAGAGAGAGAGAAAGAAAAAGAAAGAAATATGCAGCCATAGTTTGGGTAAAAAAGCAACCAATTCCTTAATCCTTCCCTGCAACCTCTGGTTCCTCAGCTGGGTAGGCTCCAGCCGCTGGGAAGGAAGGCCCTGCTGGGGCGAGAGGTCTGGGCTTGTCTCCCGGCCGCCCCCTCTTCTCCCGCCTCCGTTCTCCAGGGTTTGGTCTGACTTCAGGAGCCAGAAGACAAGCTGCAGGGCTCAGCAGGGCTGAGAAAGCATGGGGGTGCTGAAGGGGTTGGCTGGGGCCTCCGTCCCTCTGCCCACTTGGCCACCTTCTAAGGAGGTTACAAGATCAGGATTTTTCACCCCTAACCCATTGCCTCTACTCCTGCTTTTATTCCTTTATTCTCCTGTCTTATGAATCATTGGTCTCTCTACTTCGAGTTTCCTGAGCGCCACCTTCCATTTTGCTGCTTCATTGTCCAGCACGAGCTTAGCTTCTTTTTGTGAAAGTCATACACTTCCACACTCCAGACTATCCATTCAGACACCTCTGTAGGGGTGGCACTCAATGTCCCCGTCACGTCTTGCTCTGTCTGAAGACCTCTTAATTATCTGTTGCGGCCCCAGTGCCTGGGTCAGTGCTTGAAACACAGTGGGTACCCGGTGTCTCTTGAATGAATGAATTCGAACCATATATAAGTCCCTGTAAATACTGTATTCAGAGTGATCTCACAAAAGGGACATTTGATTGTGGCGAATCCTGTTTAAGACCCTTTTGTGCCGTCCCAACACCCTGAGAATCTAGTAACTTAGTGCAGTTCTCTGTCCCCACCACTTTCCGCGCACCGGCTCTCATCAAAGGGTTTCCTCCGCTCCTCACCAGGTTTTCTCTTGCCCCTGGGCCTTTGCAGATGGAATTCCTGGTGCCTGCCACACCCTCCTCCACCTTTCACCTGGTTGACTCCCTCCGGCCTGTCACCCTGTTAGATTACCCAATGAGCAGAGCAAGCAGCAAAGCAGGGGCACTAAAAACATTTAAAAAATAATTTGATGTTTGATAATTTTAAAAAACACATTGAAATAATGTGCATGGAAAAATCAGAACTTTATTGGAGTTTCCTATTCTTATTTTATAGTTAGTGTTGTTTTTATGTTGAATTTATATATGGGCTGGGCTGGCAGTAGTAGGTGACATAATCCAGGTCTGATCTTTAAGTCTCAGCCTAGACATCAAATACTCTTCCAGGAAGGCTTCACTGAACCCTGAAGACGTTTAGGTATCTTTTTGGTAGTTTCAAAGCTCCTCTGGATTTTTCTTTAATATCAATATTTTTACTCTACTTGTTGCTTCCCTCCCCATGCCTCCATACCAAATCTGTAAGTTCCCTGAGGGCTCAGGGTCTGGCATAGAACTAACCCCAGACATATCATTCTCTGGTCTTACTTTATTCAGTCCCTTTGGCAGGATCTGCACTACACATCATATTCTATATTGCCTGCATCATACCTCTGTCTGAGGAGCTCCTACTCATCCATCAAGACCCCACACAAATGACCCCTTTCTATAAACCTGCCCCAATCCCCCAGGTAAGTTCTATGCTTCTGTGAGCTCACAGCTCCTGCTGCAATTAGTGTTTCTCCCTCTCCCTCTCCTTCTCTCTCTCTCTCTCTCTCTCTCTCTCTCTCTCTCTCTCTCTCTCTCTCTCTCTCTTTGTAATTTGTATGTATGTGTGTTTTCCCTCACCAGATTGGGAGAAACTGAAGGGCCAAGACTGGATGAATTGGTCCCTGGTTCCCCAGTGCCCTGCACAGACCTGGCTAGAACAGAGAGCCGTATATCCTCATTAAATTAATAGACTAAAAGGTGTCACAAAGAAGGGAAAATTCAGGCAGAGTTTTGAAGGTAGGATGACAGAGGATAACGTGTACTTACTGAAGGCGTGGAGTCCATGTAGATAAAAACAAATAAAGTTAACGATAATCATGACCAACTATCACTGAGGACACCAACGATGATAGTGTGGTGGGTGAGGACAGAGATTATGCTCTGCCTCTTACTGGCTGTGTGACCTTGGGCAAGTTATAGAACCTCTGTGCCTCAGTTTCCTCACTTGTAAAATGAGGACAGCGATGGTATCTACCTTATGAGGAACTTAATAGGCTAATATATCAGGGCGCTGAGAACTGTGCCAGGCACACCTGGGCACGGTGTGTCTTTGCTGTCATTGTTATTATCCCCATTGCTGAGCATTTTGGTTGTGTCGGGGACTTTCATCTGACATCTTACTTAGTCCTCACAGCAGCTTGGAAGGCAGTGATTGCTGTGTCCTTTCACAAAGAAATGTGGCGTAAGCAGGCCACTCACTGGGTAAGTGGCAAGAATGGGATTTGAACCCTGGTCTCTCTGGCCTGCCACCCACCAATGTTCCTTGACTATGGCATCTGCCTGCAGGAGGAGGGGGTGGAAGAGAGGATGGCACAGCGGGAAGGCAGGGAGGCTTCACCAAGCTGGGGCCTCAGGAGCAGAGCAGCAGGCATTTTTCTAGAGCTTTCATTTCCGTCTGCCTCTTCTGAGCAGGTGAAAAACCCCACAGAGGGCTCTTCACTGAATCCTCCCCCTATTCCCCCCCCTCCCAGTGCTGCCTCGTCCCCAAGCTGGGAGGGGGAAGGTCAGGCATGCAGTGTGGGGAATGCAAGGGAGGGGAGCGAGGAGGTGGGGGAGAATCATTCCAGATCCTTTCCCTCCAGCACCCGCCTCGTCCCCATCAAAGGCTCTCTGGGAGGAGAGAGCATTCCAGGTGGAAGGAATGGCAAATGCAAAGGCTGTGGATTAAGGATGTGGAGGCGGGGAAAGCCTTCTAGCTTGGCTGGAACTGAGGTTGGGGGGGCCCCCTGGGATTGCTCAGTGGAGAAGAACTTGTTTGGGGAGGGAGGGAGGAGAGAGAGAGAGAGAGAGAGAGAGAGAGCGAGTGGGGAGACAGAAATTGGGATCCCAGCAATACCTGAGAATGCTGGAAGAGGTAGGGTAGTGGCTGGAGACCATTCTAGACCTAGACTCTGACCACAGAGCTCGGTACTCTCTTCTCAGGGCAGGGTGGCATGGAGGCATCAGGGTAATTCTTGTTGGTCTCTTCCCCTAGAATCCCTTAGTGGGTTTCACTGTGCCAGCTCTGTACCAGCCATTGGCTCATGGCTTTTTATGCATTCTCATGTTTTCTTTCTAGCTCTACAAGATCAGTGTTATTCATTCCATTTTGTAGATTAGGAAACTGAGGCTCAGCCAGGTTGTATAACTTACTCAAGGTTATACACAGTGTAAAGGGAAGATCTTGGACTCGAACTCAGGACTCTTTTCAGGGGTCATTTTGCCTGTTATACTGGTTTGGGCTGCTTTCCCAGAGTGCTTGCCATCCCCATAGCAACAAGAAGAGGAACTCTTGTGCTGACAGCACTTTGTAATTTATGCAGGCCTTATTTTTTTCTGCTCCTCATCACAGCCCCATAGACAGGGCTGTTATCATCATCTCTATTTCATAGATGAGGAAACTGAGGCTGCAAGAGGGGGTGTGACTGGGTCAAGATTACAGAGCCATTAAGTGGTATAGTTGGGACTCATACCCAGTTGTGGTAACTCCAAATATTTTTTATACCCCTGGCAGGGGAAGAGGGTTTGTTTCCTGCTCTTATCAGCCTCTGGGGACAGGGAATAGACAAAGGTTACTTTTTAGAATCAATGGGAAAGGAATAGGGCTTGACTTTCAGAACCTGGTGACTTGCTACCACCAGCAATGAGTAATTTCATCCCTCCAGGTGATAACTCTAACTCCTTCAATAGAAGAGGGGGAGCTTTCCTTCAAGAACAGCAGACCCCTCAGGTTCAAGGTTTGGTTTAAATTCCAGCTGTGCTGCTTCCTGGCTGGGTGGCTTTGGACAAGTCACTTAACCTCTGTGTTTCCTGTATCTCATTTGTAAAATGGTGATAATAATACAGTCTAACTTGTAGGTCTGGCTATGCAGATTTATGAGTTAATGAATATACAGCACGTAGCACAGGGTTGGCATATACAGTAGTAAATGTTTAATGTTAGTGCTTATTAATACTATGATTAAAATGCACAGCACCACACCCTCTGAAAGCGACTTGTCTATCTCTGTTGTCTAAAAGGAGACACTAAGTCTCCTATTGCCAGACAACCTTCAAGCAAAGCCCCAGAGTCCTCTCTAGTACAGGTAGTAACTACTGATATCAATAATAATAATTACCATTAAAATTTTAAAAACAACATTCAACAGCTGTGTACTATGTGCCAATCACTGTGCTAAGTGCTTCACATTTATTATCTCATTTAATCTTGGCAGCTCTGGTGAGTAGAGACAATTACGATCTCCATTTTATGGATAAGGAAACCGAGTCTCAGATAGGTGAAGTCACGTGCCCTGGGGTCACACTGCTAGGAAGTGGTATAACTGGGATTTGAATCCATCTTGCCTGGCTCCAAAGTCTCCTATGGCAATTAAGGCTAACTGACCACTTGCCTAGTAAGGCTAACTCACCCCTGCCTTATGACCCCCCATCATTATACCAATTTTTTTTTTGAAGAGTAGCTGAGGCACAGAGGTGTGGTGGCTGTTCAAGGTCACACAGTCCAAGATAAGGTGACAGAGCCCAGATTCAAATCCAGATGGGCTGGCCTCAGAGCTAGCATTCTTCCAGGCACTATCAGAAAACTACAGAGACCCGTGGAGTATAGCCCCACTTTCCAAGCCAGGCTCCCTCCCCTGTAACTCCTCATTTGTTTAGGATCCAGTGACTTTGCCTTCCCTCCCGCTTGCCACTACCTCTGTTGGCCTAGAGGCCTTCCACACCTTCTCCCTTGGCCTGCAAAATTTCTCTCAACTACCTGCTGCCTAGTTAACCTCCACTCACCAACTCACCCACCACATCACTTCTTCGGGAAGCTTCCTCTGGCCCCACCCCATCCCCTGACATTCACTCTGATAAACACACTGTACTTTTCCATCTTGTTCCTTATCACAGTTTCTAACTGTATTTTGACTCATCTGATCAGTTGTTCAACAAATTACTTCCTCCTCAAACTCTAAGCTCCATGAGGGTCGGAGTCTGTTTCGCTCAGCATTGTAGCTATACCTCTGGCAGGCGGCCCTGCACGTGATCGATGCTTAATAATATTTTATTGAATAGAAGAATTCATGACTGAATAAATAAATAGCTACTAGCACTTTACACACATGCCTCATTAATTCCACAATTTTCTCATTGAATCTTCACAACTACCCTGTTCCCCATTTTAGAGAAGATGTAGAGTAGAGCCCTGGCTGGTGTGGCTCAGTGGATTGAGGGCCGGACTGTGAGGCAAAGTGTTGTCAGTTCGATTCCCAGTCAGGGCACATGCCTGGGATGTGGGCCAGGTCTGTAGTAGGGGGCGTGCAAGAGGCACCCACACATTGATGTTTCTCTCTCACTCCCTTCCCCTCTCTCTAAAAATAAATAAAAATTAAAAAAAAAGATGTAGGTGAGGCTGAGAGAGTTAGAATAGAAAGTGGTAGAGCTTGGATTCACTCTCAGGTCAGTCTGACCCCCAAAGCCTCTGCACAGCACCTGCCACTTCCCAGCACCCAATGGCCACAGACAAGTTTTAAACAGTAATTGGTTGTCAGACCACACGTCCCATGACTCAGCCAGCACTGGGGCCGTGGACATCACCTATTTGGTCGTCTCTGCCCCTTTAAAGCCTTAGGCTGCTTCCTCTCCCACTCCCTTCTTGACTTCCTTTTTTGCCAGAGCAGAAAAACAACTAGAAATTACAACCAAGGCAGGCCTTCTGGGAATAACAAGCGTGAAGTGAAGAGCTCTGTTCTGAGCTCAGACAGACCTGGATTTAAGCCCTTGGCACGGAGGCTGCCCTATTGAGGGCCCACAATGGCGTCACTGCCCCTCTTGGAGCTTCTGTGTCCTCCTTTGGGATTCTGTCTGGTTGCTGACCCACCTGTCAACCCTTACTCACTTCCTGATTCCTAGGATACCAGAAACAGCTCAGGCGCACCCCGAGAGTCACTTTTCTCCTGAAACCTTAGTGATTAACAATAGCTGACTGGTGGCCTGTGCCTGTCTATGGTCACCTGAGAGATGGGAAACTGGCCTGGCACCCTCAAGACCCTCCCTGGAATGCTAAGGGGTCGGGGGAGGGAAGTCTTCCCCAGGGCACACCAGGCCTGGAATGGAGGCATACAAGAATGGAAGCAAAAAGATACAGGTTTGAGTCTCAGGGTTGTTTCAAATTCCCTGGGTGACCCGGAGTAAGTCAGTTTTCTCTTCCGCAAAACAAGAACACTATCTACCTTACGAAGTTTCTCTAGAGAGCTAAGTGAGGTGTGTTTGCTAACTTGTGAATGCCACATTGATATCCAACTCAAAGGTGTTTCCTTTGAGAGTCACTGGGCCTCTTATAATCACGATGCACATACACCCACTCATGCATGAATCTTCATCAAACACTCCAGGGCATGAGGCAGATAGAACTGCTCCTGTTTTGCAGGACAACTGAGACCCAGTAAATTCAGAGAGTAGTCTGAAGTCGCCCGGGGGGGGGGGGCGCTGAACCGAGGTCCAGCTCATCTGCCCCTGGTGTTTCAAAACCACCTCCCAGTTCCAGGACCCTCGGCCTCGCTGCAGATTGGATCCTTCAGCGGCCAGTTCGGGTTCTAGCAGGTGACTCACTCTCTCCACCCTACTTTCGGCTTGGCCGGAGTTCGGGAGGGAAGGGGCGAATCTATCCGCAATTTGAGGGGTGTCCACAGCAAGTTCATGTACTTGGCCCCTCCCCTCCACCAAAAATACTGGTTCTTCCAACTCTAAGAACAAGAATTCTTTTTTCAATACACTTAGTATGAGTTTTTACACTTTCTTAGGTGGAATGTTCCTACTTTCTATTTAGGAGTAGGTTTAGTTTGATATCCTCCCCCACTTCACTTGGTTGCCACCCTCCACACCCCGGCTGTTTACTCCGATTGCGGAAGTAGCTCGGGCGTAGCTCGGGTGGAGCTCCCGGGACAGTACCCTTGAGTACGTCTTTTGCGTAGCTATTTAACTGGCATTCCATTCAGGCCAATGAAATGCCCGAGAGCACAAGGCGGGTGGGGCAGAGGGCCAATCAGGGTCTTTGGCGGGGTGT